>VYZM01016307.1:45818-103097 GCA_013398915.1 Dromas ardeola | reverse complement strand
CCCGCTGCGAGGTGCCGGAGCCGCTGTCCCGGGAGGCGGCGGGCTCTGCTGTTCGGAGGGGGCCTGTGGGGCGCTTCGAGGGGGTGGCGAGACCGGGGAGAGGCGAGGGGGTGAAGTCTGGAGTCCCCTCCTCCGAGTGTTTCTAACGCGAAGTTAAATTACTTCGTGGAGTCTGCTTTGTACCGTGCTCGGCGGGTCACCCACCGGAGAAAGAGAAAACGAATAAATAGGGAAGATAACCGTAAAACGAATAAATAGGGAAGGAGGACAACTGTAACGAGGGAAGGACTGCTTTTTCATTTTATTTATTTTTTTTTTAGTGGAAGGTAGTCAGAAAGTTAGCAAAGATGTTCCACCACCCTTGCCTACACAATCTCCTGCTCCTGGGTGACATTTTATCTACCCCCGTGGTGCAAACGAGAACTTTGTGGATGTAAAAGAAAAAAAAAAGGGAACTTGCTTAACGTGGTCTTCATTTAAAACGCTTTGCTGGCAAGTTTTGTTTCTGATGATCCCCAGTATTGTTTCACGGATCTAAAAGAGGCTGAGGCTTCTTCAAAATGCCCTGAAAAGTGTCTCAAGTTTCATTGGGACATAGCTTCTTGCTGTGATAGTTTGAAACTTGATTTTCATCTGAAACTGGAAAATGGCCGTCTGCTGTCCCCCCCTTCTGCTCTGGGGGTCAAGGCGGGGGATCTTGCTGGAATTTTCCAGTAACTTCAGTGTTGGAGGTAGTTTACGCCCAGTATTAAATCGGACAGCACAACAAGCTGCTTCAGGGCAAAAACCTTCCTGAGGACAGGGTAGTACAAGAGTTTTCCGTGGGATGTTTGCTGAACTGATACATGAGGGCGTTTAGCCTAGTGAAATGTGGTGGTGATGCCTTTGTCTTCGGTTTGCAGGGAGGCTTTACCGATCTCCTCCAATTCTAATGTACCTCTGAGATTTCTAGAAGGCTCTGGAAGAGCTTTTCTTGGTTCTTAAAAGCCGCTGGTGTCAGAGGACAAAGCATGAATTTGGTGGAAAAAGAAAAACCCTAACATGACATTTGGGGGGGTTGCGGTGGGTGTGCCTGAGGGGCAAGGAGGCTTTAAAAAAGAAACAAACAACAAAACACTTTACTGGCAGTTGGGCTGCTTACAGCTTTTAGTGGTATCTAAGTATCTTCCTGCTAGTGGTCTTCCTAAAGAACGTATGTAATAAGTGAACGGCAGAATTAAATGAAGCACGGTGTTCTTAATATACTAAAAAAAAAAAGCTATGTTTCTGCCTTCATTGTGGAGTATAACTTTGGACTTGTGGTATGGGCTAAAAAGCTTCTAGTTCTTGTGTTTTCAGTATGAAAAAACCTTATTGTTGAAGTGTGTAAAATGAAACAATGGAGGGCTGTTGGCTATAGCATAGACTACCCAGCTTCTAAACCAGATGTGTTCTCCACCACTTGGTGAAGAGGAGCTGGGACAGGAGCTCCAAGGCATTTTATAGACTTGAAAGCTTAAATTGCAAAGGGAAGAAAGATTCTAGCTGTGCTTAAACTGTACAGCTTTTGTAGAAGTAAATTCTAAAAAAGCTAGTTAATTTATTTTACATAATGAAGATTTTATTTTCAACAGTGTGCTTTGAAAAGAGTATGTGTCTCAGGATTGGTTTTGGGTGTCCCTGTTTCCTGTAGACCTAGAAATCGTTTTAAAACAAGTGAGCATTTTCAAGCCTTCAGCTCCTGTTGAGAAAGGCTTTTATTCTGCAAATTAATGATCTACTACTGCTCTTGATTAGTGAGTTTTGGTGGCTCCCTAACGTGGGTGTGCCTGATCAGTATTTGCAAGTATTTATTATTCACTCAAGGGGAAACGTTTGGGAGAGACTCTGCTCTGTCTGTTGGGAGCAGTTTATACTGTAAGTCTTTCTCACTTTTGCTAAAAATGTAGGCGAGGTGTACAATTTTTTTGAGAAAAGGGTGGCTGCAAAACTGTGAGGGTTATTGCTTGTTTAATTCTAAGAATGCTATTTACAGCCTCATAAAAGGAACGATAATAGAAAGGCAGCCTTCCAAGAGAGTGCTTAAGTGATGCACTGAGTACTTACTTTGGCTGTCTAGTAGTGTAAAAACAAACCTAAAATGCAAGGCTGGAATGGTAGCTTGAAACTGTAATATTAGTAGTCACAAACTCTGGTTCTGCTTAGTATGTAAGTGGGAAAAGCCGGTGACAGAGCAGGGTATTTCCTCAGACTAATATCATGCAGGTAAGTTTGAGCACAGGCAGATCTCGTCTGTAAGCTGCTAGAATAGTAGTTCTTCCGGATGCGGAATTCTCCTTCCCCAGGATGTATCCTCCTCACCCTGTCTGAGATCAGTTGTTAACAAGGAGTTTGACTCTGACCCTGTCCCCGAGGCTTTTCTGGGCCAAAGCAGCTGCCTCCCTTATTTCTTACCTCCTTGCCAGAACATGATACTCCTGTCCTTCACTTCTGTGACTTGAAGTCACTACTTCACTTGTTACCTTTGGTTCTGTGCCCCTCTGGTCTTTCCACCCCTTTTTCTGGGAAGCACTGTCCACTCCCCGTAATTTTCCCTCCTCCCACCCCCACTTTGAGACTCCCTCAAATGAGGAGGGAAATGGCATTGTGGGTGGTTACTTACTGGGTGTTCCAAGTATCAAACAAGACCACAGACACGCATTTGCGAGACAAGATCGATGTAGTTGCTCGTCCTTTCAGTGCAGAGAAATGCAGACTTCAGCTCTTTACTGGGATGTCTGGAGTGGTCTGTCTTTAGTTGAGTTGGTTCTGCTCTCAGTTGAGGTGTTGACTTGTGTAAATTAACAGTAACCTGTGGTGTGCTATGAGTTGAGTATGCACGCAGTCACTGATAACAGAATATTGACTGTTATTGTAGTGGCAAACATTAAAGAAAGTGGAACTCTAGTCACTGCTTTCAGGGTGGCTACTGCCTGCAAATACTACAGTGCATGAAAGGAAAGTTAAGTAAACTATTATTGGAAAACAAACAAACAAAAAAACCACAACAAAAGCCAATCTTTGTCATAGAGCTGCTGCTGACCCGGTCTAGTTGCTTACCACTTGAAACTCCACTGTCTGAGGCAAAATGCTCTGAGGGAAGCAAGGGAAATGCTTAGTCTCAGGCAGATGCTTCGAAGTGTTCTACAAATGTAGCAATATTTGTGTTGCAACCTTGAAAACTTTCTTCTGTGTGACCATGTTTGTATGGACAGAATTGTCAACATTACGGTAGTAACTAGATGTTATTGTCGGACTGTAAACTTGAAAAAGGTTTTACTTTAGTCTTACCTGTAATTAAATGAAATATGCTAACTGATATGTCAGTGTGCTTGATTGTCTCATCTCTCGGATTGAAAGGCACTTTTGTTTCTCTCTTCATAGAATTCTTGATGATAGGCTGCAAACCAAACCGGATGCTTAGAAAATGTTGGAACAGCTGTAGGATACTTGTATAGATAAACTACCTGGATTCAAATGACTTTGCTGTTGCAGAAAGTGGAAAAGGCCACAAGTCTCAAGTTAACTAATGTGGGTTTTCCTTTACGCCAACTTTCAGCTGCTACATGCTTTAGTATCACCTGGTGATAACAGTGGCGGATGGTCAAAACACTTCAATAGCAGACTTCTAACACTTTCTAGGGAAAGTGCGGAGTTGCCAAATTCAGTCAACTTAATGGTCTGTGACCCCTTAGTTCTCATATTGCTTCACAGATTTCATTTTAGAAATGGATCACAGACTACAAGGCAAAACCCTGTATCACCGTGTCTCTTCCCCACTGCAAGAAAGGATTTTAAAGTTCTTTCTCTCCGTGCACTTAGCCACACTGTTCCTTCCTTTTGCTTGCATCAGTTCTGGCTTTGGTCAGATTCTTCACGGATCAGATTAATTCACAAACTCTCAAGTTTCATGCCAGATTGGTAAGATGAAATGGCTCATGGGGGTATCAGTACATGTGAACAAGACAGGCTAAAATTAGATTGCTGTATTGAGTTCTGGAGTTGCATGTATTCATCTGTTTGTTCTTTTTAGACTACAAAAATTACAGTTCTCTTTATTTTGTCTTACATACTGTAAGAGATGAGAACTTTTGAAGGCTTGTGTATGTATAGGGGAAGACGTTCAAACATGTAACTGTCAGCTGAGCTGAAAGCTACTTATCTGGTACTTTGGCTAAATTTGCTGATTGTAGGGTAAAGCTCTGGTTTCACAATAGGGAGTGAGCTGTCTTAACATCTCATGGCTACTCGAAGGAGTTTTCACTTCCCTCCTCAGTTCTTACTAGCCTTGGTTGTGTGCACTTAAGACGCTTCTGTGAGCCAATTTAACTTGCTTATGCTAGAAAACTGTTTTCCCTTCCTCCTCCTTCTAGCATTGGTCTAATTTATCTGACTTGCAGAGCAATCTGGCCCAAACTGAACTGGTATAAGGGAAAACAAGGAATAGGAAGGAAGGGGTAGGTTAGGTGTGATCCCTTTTGTGTAACGGCTTGCCATCCCTGCCAAACACTGAGCTTTACTCCATCTTAACACTGTGCACCTCCATACCTCACCGATACAGTTAGTTAACACAAAGGGAAGATGCCTGTGTCCTCACTTCTGTGTCTCTTGCTCAAGGGCTATTTACATGAAACTGCTGCATGTAATACAAATGTGATGCAGGCTCTTGCTAGTCCTTTTTCTAATGGTTAGGGGTTTTTGCCTCCTAACAAAACTACTGAAACTTCTAGGAGTGCATCCTGGAGGCACCGGTCTTAATATGTAATACTTTACTGTGCTACAGCTGTTGCTTCAGCTTTATAGGAGAATGTGCACATGAGCTAGAGAAATACATACTTCAGTGTATGTAAGAAACTGTGCATATAGTACTGCATATACTTCTTTATACTGATGCACCCTTCATTTATCATACTTACTGTGTCGTTGCTCTTCTGATAGCAAATGTACATACAAGTGCCCAACCGGAAGACAGTATCTTTGGAATGATGAAGGGTTTTAATAATCCCTAATTTCACACTTTTTTACTTACAAGTAATGTTCAGGTATCTGGTGCTAAAACAGGTCACCTCTTACATTACTCTACCTTATTTTCCTTTCAGCTGCCCCTTCCCCAGCATACCTTTAGCTCCTTGTTCTCCTCTGTATGTAAAAAGTATTTTTATTCATCTGTTTCACTTCTGTTAGAGAATGAAAACTTTGGGCTTGAAACAGCTTTAATACCATACTGGACCAAACCAAAACCTCCTTTCCTTTCCTCTGCTTTGGTGTGACTGATGTTCAAATACTCTCAATGTTTTAGGGTAAATACAGCAAAGTTGTTTAGTTGTTTTTTTTTTTTTTTTTTCCTTGGTGATAATCTGATATCCTTACACTACTGGTCTAATTAAACATGACTGCAGATAGTTGCCAGTGAGTAAAAATTGGAAGCAACAGAAATGCCTTGTCTGTTCAGGCAACTTTCATGGACTGTTTTTACTTTGAGAACATCTTTGAAAAAACAACAGTATCAATACAGTAGAAACTTGCAGGCTGCAGCATAGACTTCTGAAGTTATAATAACTTTCTTGAGAAGATAGGACTGGAAACATGCATACAAGAAATAGGCACGAAACTAGTGTATGCTGAGAACTTAATTTTCTTTAACTTCTGCTAAAACTGATGTCTTGAAGTGTATCTCATAACCTGGAGAGACGGCTTCGATTTTGCTTCGGTTTAGAGAAGAAATCTTGCATCATGTGTAGGAGTTTCTCCTTTCAGATAAATCTTCAGAGCATGTAAATATGCTTGCTAGACCTTGCTTCCTTAGAGGAAAACTACATAGTTCCTCTGTTTTAAAGTTAAGAAGGTATCATTCTTCTTTCAATACTGTATTGACCCTGTCTCTTCCTAGTTCTCCTCCCATACTCCCTTCCTTCCTGCAAAGTTGTTGGTGTCTTTCCATCAGACAAAGAATCATGATGTGTTGAGAGCACAGATCTTAAGCTGTACGAACAATGCACCGAATGTAAGACTAATGTTACCACAGATAAGATTTCACAGAAGGGGTTTATTGTCTTTAGCTGTAATCCACTTTCAGTAGAACAGTTACAAATATAATCTTGGATCATAATTATGTAGTATATAATTTTTAGTAATGCTTTTACCCTATCATTCTAAGTCTTAATTAGAGTGTGGAAATACTGAATGGGAATAGGACTACTGCTTGGCAATGCAAGTATTGGTTAATGTAATGAATGGATGTCCCTGATCCTAAAATATATTAGGCATATGTCTTTGTTTTAGCTGTTCTTGTCATGGGCTCAGCTGCAGCTCCTTCCATGGGCTGTTTTCTGCTTTCCCTGGCTGTACTCGTTTAAGGGCTATGTGGGTGGGATGGGTTTGGTCCTCTTATCTAACAAATTAAGCTTGTGCATCCAATTCTATCTTGAATAGAATTGGCCCAAGATGGTCTGCTAATTGTTTTCCAGCTTTAGTTAAAAAGCTTCTTTACTATGCAGTATCACTTTGGACAACTTTCTCTCTTCCCCTTCCCCTTCCCCCTCCCATCTTAAAGAAGAGAAATTGTGTGTGGCTAATAAGAGTACTTCTTTCCTAAAGTTCTTTTGACTCGAAGCTACTTTTTTGTTATTTTGTTGTGTGTTGATAAAGAAGAAAATTTTCAACGATACAGTCCATAGCTAATAATCCTATTTAGGAACTAAAAATGACCAGCTGTGAATGCTCTAGCTGTTAAATATGAAAAGCGGTAACAGTCAGTAACCACAGATGAGGCTCACAAATATATGTTCTGTGTTGTCCTACTGTGCTGCCTGTTGGATATCTGTGCAATACTGACACTCCCTCACAAGAATTAATTCATAGTTACATGTTCAGCTGTAAGAAATAAGAGCTCCAGTCCTGTTATTCCACTTGAGTGTATAACACGCATTTCTAAAACCTCAGATGGTGAGCTTGTTGGATAGAATGATGTCTGGTCAGCAATTTTCCTACATATGTAGGTGAAATATTTTTGAAGTGACTAAGACTTGTACTGGAAACTGTAAATGAGAAGCTTATTGTTTTATGATTCTGCATACTTTGTACTATGCCTCTGCACTGGTGCAGACTTGGAGAAAATGGCTTACCTTCCAGCAGTAGGTAAGCAACTTGAGGCAACCTTTAAACTTGTCTCACTAGCAATGGGTGAAAGTAACTTTTCAGAGTTGAATATTTAAAATTTTGGGGATGGTGAGGTGTGTCTTCAGTGCTGTAGTAGAAACGGTCTCTACTGAACAAAGAAATGTGGAATACTGTAAACTTGTTTCTGAAACAAATTAATCCATTCAAAGGCTGCTGTCCTCCTGTTACCTCAGTAGTTACGTCTTACTCCTGTTGGTTACAATGGTATGATCTTCACTAAGATCACACAAGTAAATCACTAAGGCTGCTCTCAGTACCAGTACTTCCCAGGACTGTCAAAATAGTGACTGCCCTTGGATCTCAGTGCTTTGCGGGGAGAAGGGTCCTTTAGTGAGCTAAAGGTAATAGCTAAACTTGTGTTGCATCACTTTCCCTTTAATGTTGGTCTCTATGCATAACCAAAATATTTAAGTTTCTTGTCGAGTTTGCTAAACCTTATCTTTTCTAGTTGTTTGCTTGTATTACATGCCTATCACATACATTTTTGTGAATAGCCAATGCTGTTATAAACTACCACCTACTGTAAATATTTCCTTTTCCTAGTTAAGGTATTGTAAATGTACAGATCTACTAAATGCTGTGTTTGGATGGATTAAAAGGCTGGCAGGGACCTGAGATTCAGAAATCAAACTTCAACAGGATTCTTGGATGATAATGTTAGAGGTTGTTGCTCTTCCCCTTGTCCCATGTTGTCTTAGGTTTTTTGGTTCTGTTTGCATATTTAGGTACTCGCCTTCCAGAGTGGCAGGCATATGCTAGAAGACTAATGTTATACAGCCTTTTGTTCAGCTGCTCTTGGTTAACAAAAGGCAAACTATTATTTAGGGGAAAATGTCAGCTATCAAACTTCAAATCCTCCCCTTTTCCCTCCCCCTTCTCTTCAGTGGTTCTTGCTACTCACACCATTCACACTGTCAGACAGTTAAGTGTACAATATAAAAATCCCTAGCCTTAAATCTTTGGTGCAAGCAAGGCTTGAAAGCTGTCTGCATTATGGATGCCTTTAAGCTTTGTAATCCAACCTAGTGCTAGAGAATGCTGCTCTCCTATGTAAGGGTTGGTAGTGTGGTCTGCAAATCCTGGCCAGCGAACTAGTCGGTACTGGTCCCTGTCGCCTGACAAGGTTACTATTCCTGATCTTCCTAACCTTGAGTAATGCCGTGTCAGGTGATTGAGGGTGTATGAGATAAAGATCAGGTAGCTTCTAGGGGCTTGCTGTTGCTGCGTCTTTCTGTGGTTTGGAAGCCAACTATATAGTTCTAAAATGTGAAGTGCATGTATATGTGAGGCAGAGTGAGTCTGTTACTCTGAGGAACAACTTGTTAGAGAATGGAAAGACTCATCATGCCTCCAAGCTTTCTTTTTCCTTTAAAAGCAATGCTGGCAAAGAGTTAAATTTCACCCCCCTGCAGCACACCCCGCCCCCACTGCTATATATGGTGTGCCCAAAGGCACTGGAGATTTAATACATTGAAGTTGGAGCGTGAAGGGGGTCTGCAGGCTGCTAGACAAAGTCACTCAAATTTCAAGAATACTTGATCCATACAAGGATGTTACTTGAGAAAGGCCTGGCTTCTCTGTAAGAAACTGGTTGCCAAATGAGCTGGCTGAGTGTGTCCTAAACACAGTTTTTTGGGGCTAGATGAGCAAATTGGAAACCAGATTTTCTTTAATTGACTGGCTTGTTTACCAGTCATCAAAGTTGTTGTGTGAACCATCTCCCTTCAGAGAACAATGGTTATTTGTACGGGAAAATTAAAATTGTGATTCTCCCAGTGAAGTGCTTGCAAGTTACAGAAACTATCATGCAGATAACTAAATTATCTACTGTATCATATTGAATTGACTGAAAAAATGGCAAATGTAACTTCCCCCTCTAATTACTGTAATGTTGTAATGGGTGTCCCAACACAAAGCATTTGGTATCAACTTCTGTTAAAGGCTTTTAAATGGGTGGGCAAATATTTTGGGAAGAGAGGAGGGACAGTTTATGAAGAAATAAAAACAAAAATTAAAAAAATTAAATCAGAACTGGAAATGTCAGGCAGTGGTCAGGAGTGGATTCTACTGTGAAAGAAACAACAACCAAACTAACAACAACAAAACATTAAGGAATTAGGATGAAGTACAAAAGAATTACTGGAACACTGAGGTCCCAGTCTTCCCAGTGCTGCTCTTGTACTTAATTAAATGGTAACAGGGAAAGATGTAATATTTTTCCTGCTTCTTGCCCTCTTGTATTTAATACAGTTGTATTAAATGAGTAATGATTCCCCCAATATCATGGAAGCATTGGTAAGATTAGAATTAGATTAGGGTTATAAATGATTGCTGTTGACAGTGTCCCAAAAGGTAACAGCATGCCCTTTCTTAGAGTGAAGCTATCATCTGCTTTCTCCATTCTAGCCAACATGTATCTTAATTGACAGTACTGTTTCATGGTAGCTCTTGCATTCTTACAGTGTTTCTTATTTTCTCAAGGACTCTGAGCCTCTTACCAGAGCAGAGGTAACAAATGTATAATCCTTGAGCTTTCTGTTGCTGAAGCATGGCTCCCTTACTTGATTTACCCTGTATGGTTGTTGTTGGGATGGTTAGTATGGAGGTTAGTGGGCAGTCTAAGCTGGCTGGTGTGAGTGGATGTAAGCCTGGAGGGTCTTGAGTGGTCTTCCTCTGCAAAGCTGGCATGCTGCTGGAGGGCTGTCTACTCCAAACCTCAGGCCACGCTTCAGAGGTGCTCTTCCCAATGACAGACTGCATACAAATGTATACAATTTTGATATACTTGATGGGATAAGTTTTAGACAACTGTGACTTGTCAAAGCAAACAGGATTCTATCTTCATGTTACTGCCCTTCTGGCAAAGTTGATGTTATCCCATCTTTGCATCTTGTCAAAAAGTACTTCAGTAAGTACCTCTGGATCTGAACTGTTACTCTCTAAACAATAGCAGCTATGTCAAGCCAGCCTAACTTCTTTGGCTCTGTACCACAGACAAGTGGAAAACCTCTCAGATAGTGTTCATGTGAGCCTGAAGGGATGGGAGGGCTTCCATTAGAGTGTCTTACTCCTGAAATGATATTTTCAGCGAGCCAATAGTAGGCTTTGATTGCATGTGATGCTGCTAGTTATAATTAAAATTTCTTTATGATCCAGGAAGATAGGCCTTCCAGAGAATTATTCGAGATTCTACTGGAAGTTTTGAAGCACTGATTGAAATTAATGTAACGTATACATTCATTTCCCCTTGCATGAACCTTGGGCATTGACCGGGTATAGGAAAAGTCAGCATGCCTCTGCAAAGACTGGAGTAGTTTGGGTGGCTGGCCACTTAGGCTTGTAGTGGCATACTATACACTCGGGCTTGGATTAGATCCAAAGGCTCTTCTTTCACCTGGATGCTTCCTTGTCAGTTCTTTCATTACTCTTCCTATGCCTCTGAGTCAGTGAAGTGAGTTCAAGTAGTATGTGCTTACTGACAGTATTTACTAGCATTCCCATCTTGGTCTCCTGGCAACAATGCCAAAAAAACTTTCTACATTAAGAGTATAAATGGGAGAACCTTAATTTAAAAGTGCAGGTGTTAAAATGCAGCTTACGTTTACAAACTGGAACAAAAAATCGCCTTGAACAATTCTTTCAGTTAATAGCTTCATTTTAATATCTCAGTCCTTAGATGCTGCACAGCAATTGAACTGTATCTACTGAAAAGACCATAATTTTTATAGTTATTGTGGAAGTAATTTAGGGTGTTAAACTACTCAGCTTTGTTTTCATTAGTTTCCAATTGGCTTATGTAGCTACAAAAACTTTGTGTGGAAGACTTACTCAGCCACCTCATTTGGCGACCAGTTTCTTACAGAGAAGTCATGCCTTTCTCAAGTAACATCCTTGTAAATACAATTTAAGACTAGTATTTTCATTACGTGTATGATGTCACTTCTGAAACCTATTCTTAATGCAAGCCTATGCCATTTAGCAAAGAAGGCTGCTAAAGAGCTCAAGCTGATGAAACCCCTCAATGGTGTCCACACAAGCAGGGTGCAGGCACAAAAAGCTGTGTTCATTGTGGGGCGAGGGAAGTGATATAATGTTTGATATGCAGGCAAAGCAAGGTGGCTTAAGCAAAACCCAGCTAGTTGCCTTACTAGCCTTCGTACAGGTATCCCTTCTCATCTAAATCAGCATTTCCTTTCTGCTTCAGCCTCCTTCAGGCAGTCTGTGTTCTGTATCTGATCTCCTCACACATTGATTAGCAACAAGTAGCAGGTGAACTGGCTCAAACTTAAGAGGAAGGAAGCCAGTGCCAGGCTGGCTGAAATCATTGGACAATGAAGGTAGCAAGCAGCTGAAGATGCTGTAGGGAGGAAGGAGAAAAAGTACTGAAGTGCCCTTATTCTTGTCCAAACCTCTTCTCCTTCCCCAGCTGTGCCTTAAATCTAACAACCCAAACTATGAAAGGGAATTAAATAACTTTGATGCTCTGAATGAATTTTTGGTTAAAGCCATAGTTCTGCTTTTCATTGTAAAGCATTCTTGTGACTAAACATCTCACTCTTAAGTCTTCTTTTTTTTTTCTTACTGCTGCAAGTCACTATCTAAACATGGAGCACATGTTCATGCCTCTCAGCTGTTTAGTAATATGCCTGTTCTGTTGCTGTTCATTTGTCTTCATTATATGTTATCAGTATACCTATATAAACATTTTTATATAGTATTTATGAGGGTTTGGCTAGCATAGAGGACTGACTTATTTTTTCCTAAATGAAAGATAAATCTTGACAGTTAATCAATCTAGGAATAATGTATTGAACCAGTATTTTGTCAGAACTGCTGTTTTGTCTTCACCAATGTTCAATACAGCTGTTTCGGGAAAAAAATTTGGAATGCTATATAGTCTACAGTTTTAAAGTAACTGGTCCACATGGTGTCCTTCCATTTTAATTTATATCTAAAATTATCATGGGGAAGCCTTGAAGATGTCCTGTCTTAAACTCTTTAACATTATTTTTTTAATATGAGCAACAGAATGTCTCAATTGAAAATATAATGCATGAAATTTGATACCATCGTCAATGTTCTTATTGTTTGAAGCTTAAACTCATTTTAGTGCCATCTGAGGAGGAAACATAAAAGGAAACACTTCTCATAAGCTAGGGGATAGATTAAAAAAGGAAGTGTTGCATGTTAAAACAAACACCAAAATAAGAAATGAGAATAGTGATACTTCCCAGCTGAGATTATGATGTGCTATCCAAATACACTATCAGCAGGTGAGAGACTCATTGAAATGGTACCATGTCTTGGAAATCTTGTTTATTCTTCCAGGGTATTCTTCAGCATATGTTACCTTCTTGCAGAATTCAAGTGCTTTTGTACATAGCTTAATTTGGGATGGAATTCTGATGAACTACTCATGATAATGAGTATACTCTCATAACTGTTGTAGTTGTCTGTTCTTGGGGAACTGTCAGAATCTGGTTTATTCCTTCCTTTGAGAACAATTATCTCATTCTATGTTGTGGCTTATGATTTTACTACAGAGCTTGCTGGCATGAATTTTCCTAAGGTGTCTGTAAAGAAATAGTTGTCACCTGTATTACTGGATTCTCATTTTGGAAATGGATATGCAGTTTTCCATTCGGGTCCTGTGGCTGAGATACTTTGACAGACAGATATATAGTTCCTTGCCCTGAGGAGGGAAGTAGGGGGATATAATAATCCAAGGTGACTTCCACAGCTGTAAATCTGCTAACTTGGTTTGGATGCACATATTCTAATGAAGTAGGACATGTTTTTGAGCAGTATGAGATGAAAAGATATAAAATACTATACTTCTGATCTAAGAAAGGAAACTCCTCTTCAGAGACCCCTGCCTGACCCAGGCGAACTGCTGCCAGCAGTTCGCCAGGAGCAAATAGCTGTTGTTGAAAGTTACTCTCCTAAATCAGTGAGAGTCAGAATATCGTGGTGTGTGGGTTGTTTTTCCCCATTTCATGTATCTGTTTTTCTCCAAGCAGGGGAGACATTCTTGCCAAATACGTATGCCATGGCTCTTTTTCTACTACAACTAGGTAGAAATGCTTTCAGAATGATAGATCTTTATAAATCAAAGTTTAAACAAACAAAAAAGAAACAAAACCAGCCAAACAAATTCTCAAAACACCCAGCTCTCATGTGGTCAAATAAGCCACTTCTTGGAGTAAGCTGACTTGTTTCATGTTTGATCCCATATGGAGTTACAGAGGGAAACCATTCCTTGAGTGCTTTTGTTAAATAAAGCTGTTGCCATGAATTAAGCAACACTGCCCTGGAATGTTTCTGATCATGGTCTTGCAGAGCTTATGACCTTTGCACTGAACATGTGAACTGAAACTTCATCTTCCAGTGTTCAATAACCATGTTAAAAATTCAGAGGTGAGGCAGTCTTGGGATTTCCTTAGGCTAGCTTAAATGCCAAGTGAAATTTAAGTACTGATTTATAGAGTTACTCATCCTTTTTTGTAAATCTAAGTCAAATTAAAAAAGCTAAAATCTGTAAGTATTCTAAGGCTTAGAATTCTTTGTCAAGTTAAACTGCATATACAGTCTCTTAGAATGCTTTAACTTACTGGAGCTTACTAAACCCTTAATATTGCCACCTTGTCTAGAAGCATCCAATTACTATTAATCTGGATGTTTGTGGTTGTATACTACTAGTGCTACTTACAGCAATTGCTTTCATCATGAAGTGGATGTAGCACCTGAAGAGGCTATTAGCTTTAACTGGGCTGCAGCTGAAAGGGAGAGAGAAGTAGTTTAAAATCTGTGCCTCTCACAATGTATCACTGTTTGATGCCACTGGACTTCTTACCCTACTAGAATGCTGTAAACAACTAGTATTTTTCTTGTTTACCAGGTAGAAACACTGCCATCTCTTGGCTATTCATTGTCCTGACCTTTTTAAAAATACTTTTTCTGGGTTCTTGTGATGTTTTCTGATGCTGTGTTTCTGAATCTGGTGGTTGTGTAGTGATAATAAGTCTTAATATCACATACTGTAAACTTGAGATTTTATATGGAAATCTTAATAATCTAGTGATTCTACCCTGGAAGAAAAGTAAGAAGGGGTACTACTTGGTTCTAGTGACTTTCAACTCTTTCTGATCTGCCTCTGTGTATACCTCCCTTAAAAATATATTCAGCTAAGATGAGCTTCTGTCCCTACTAGATTAGCTGACCAGGCAATTTGGCAACAGTGGTGGCACCTGAAAGTAATGTCTGGCACAAGGGGATTTAGCCTTTATGCCCTAAAAAGGATTGACAAAATATTTTCCACTGTTAGTTTTGACCAAATTCAAATAAACAATGTTGATGAAATACTGAGTTCTGAATTCTGCAGAGTTGGGGAAGAGGTTCATGTTGGGTTCTGACCATGTTTCTGATAGCAGTTTTAGTGAAGCTGGTTTGAGGACTTGTTTAAAATACTGCAGCTTTGGTACTGCCTATACTGGGTGGGGTTATAATAGTTATCCCTTAATTCCAGAAGACTTCCCAATTGAGAGGGAAGTTATGCTTCTACCCAAATTCTTTTCTTGCTGTAAGCAGCTATGTCTTTTCCTGTAAACATCCAGTGTTGTGCTGACCCAAGTGTTTGTCTGGTTGGACAGTGAACCTTATTCCTAAGAATGTTTAGAGAAGGGTGACTTCTTCAGCCAAGTCAACCTGCCAAATACGACACCAGCCTTGAGGAACACCCCTGATGCTGGTTCTTACTGTAATAAGCGAATCCAATGGGCTGGAAAGACTTCCAGCTTTAAAACCTGCCCAAGTGAGAGAGAAGTCTGACTTGCCACTTCGTGGAGGACTCTTCTCATAGAGTAACTCTGGTGCAAAGCAGTAACGCCCATATCCCAAAGGGTTGTAACACCAGTTAGTGCAATCCCCGCCCCAAGTAGCAAGTTTTAGTGGAATGTAGAAACTTGAGACAGAGACAAGGTGCTTACAGAACATGAGAGGACTTCAGTGGTTGAGTGGGATTGTCAGGATGCTAACAGCATCCTGACTCCTATATTAGCAACTGGAATTAATTTCTTGATGTGTAACTTAATCTCCATGATGGGGATAGAGGATCTGGGTTTCCAGCATCTGTTCAGAAGTGGCAGCTCAAAACCCTTTCCCCTAAGGTAGTCTCCTTCTTACATGCCCTACCTCAGCCCCTTCAAGTGTGGGGGTGGGAGGTCATGGTGGAAAAGTGACTTTGCTCTGTTGTATCCCTGTTGTATGCACCTCTCAAAGATAAGGCAGGTGTAAATCCAATTTCCTGTGAATAAACTTTCAAGTCTTAACTTCTGGTATGGTGGTTTGGAGTCTCTTGTGGGAGCTGTTCAACTTTATAGAGCAGAAACTGAGTGACTGGCCCAAGAGAGAGCAAGGATGAGCCTGGCTTCCTCATCAGTAGGTGGGGATGTCTGGGGTGCCAGTCTGCTCCAGTGGCTCTTATTTCGTATCACTAAATTCTTCATCCTGAGTTTAAAAAAAAAAAAGAGACTCAGATTCTTGTATTACTGCAGTACAAACTTGAAAATAAGCTGGAGTTGCTTAAAGACGTACTGTAGCCATAGCAAGTAAGGTTTTACTGTGCAAGCTTATATGCTTCCTTTTTGCAGATTTTTAGAGTGAGGAAATAGAAAAGGATGAAAGATACTATACAAGCCTTACTAAGCCTTCTTTCACATCTTGACTTTTTGTAAGCACCATTAGTTGTCTAGCTTTGTGAATCATAAGGTTTAGAAGAGCTCTGAAACTTCATTCTTTAATTTAAATGGCAAGTAACATAACAGTTCCAGAGGTTCCTAAAATACTTTTGTTCAGCAGCAAAAAAACCCCTATGTTGTGTTTAGTTTTGATGATTAAAGGTGTATTGTGCACAGTGCTGATGCTGTGTCGTTAAGAAAACTGCTATTTAGTGTCTATTTTCCAGCATCCTTATTATTGCAGAATCAGTCATACTGTGTAAGCAGTAGTGACTAATTTTTAAAATTTACATTAGCTGATGGGAGGAAGGATTTGCAAATCAGGTGCATCCAAAAATTACTGGAAAATAGTAATTTTCAGAAATGTTTTTGTAGTGGCAGATTCATTAGGATAAAATATTAACTGAATAGTTCTGGTTCACTTGTGATAAAAGTAAACAGATAATGGAAATTTCAGAATCGCTTGCAGCTATTACGATGGTGAAGTATTTTGAAAGGAAGAACAAAAACCTACCTTAAGATTTTTTTCAGTCTTTCTGACAAAGCTTAAGAGTTTTTAACATCTCAAAACATGTTTGACCTCCCCACCCTTAAGCCATTTTGACACTCTTTACCATTGCATTTCAACAGGAAAGAAAGATCCTTTTTATAGCCAAATGGCTTCCTCTTCTCTTCTCCCTCTTTTCCCTTCCATCCCCCACCCCAGAGTGCCTTTCTAGTGCTCAGGCTTCAGCTGCTGCCTGGATACTGGCTACATCTGTCTTGTTTAGATGGTCCTAAGGAAAAACAGCACAGAATGTGACCGGAGGGGCCAACAACAAGATATGTTTCTCTTCAAATTTGAAAGGAAGCCCCGCACTTGCTTCTGCCTGTTTGCCTAAACTGTTTTTAAATCAATCATGGCTAGGGCTGGTAAATGCCTTCTCTTCCCTCCCTCCCTCCTCGAAATGGTCAAACTCCAAAACATTTGAAAAGTCTAACGAGTTAAATATGGTGGTGTTCACAGGACTGTTTCCCCTTGTACAACTTCCAGTTTGATGAAATAAACTCTTTTTATGGGCTCTTGCTTTGAGACAGCCATTGGGAAAAGTTTCAAAGAGGATAGTGTTGCTCTGGGTGGAATTTGGAGGTTTGCAACTCCATAGAATGCTTGCATTGACAGCAGACTGGGCTTTTGTACTTGCATTAAAAAGGACAGCATTAAAAGCTGATTTTGGGTCTGAGCAGTGCTTGATGTTTTGTGGGGGTTGTGGTGTAAAAGATGGTGACTGTCAAGGAAAGAGTAATTATGCAGGGCAGATAGAGGACAGTGTAGTTCCTATTTTGGGGGAACTTTCTGATATTTTTGTAAGTGCAGGATGAAAGCTGGGACAATGATGATGACAGTCAAGAATGGTGTTAAAGTTTTGTGGGGATGGTGGTTCTTGTTTTTAAAGGTTCATCAGCTTGGGTGGGGGGGGGAGAAATGTGACTTGATCCTGTTCATAAAATTCAGCTATAGTTGAAATGGATTTGCCCTTGTGACAGTATCTTGTTACACACAAAATAGGTCTGTCTTAAAACACGAGCATGTTCTCATGCATTTCCGTCGCAACCTGTGTGTGTCTGGCTGTTCTGAGGGTGCTAGCTTTTGGTTAGCAGTCCCTTTACCACCCCCCACCCTGGATAATGTGTATTATAATAAACTGCAGGGAACAGAGGAGAAACAAATAGCAGCAGATTAAATAGCTCTTGTAAGAACTCCTCTTACCCTGTTTCAATAATGGGTTAGTATACTTTTATCTGTTCATACAAGCATATATTGGCCATTTCATTTTTTAATAGGCTTATACTGCAGCGAATATCTATAGCTGTATGAGCTATAGTTTATTGCTCATTGTTACATTTTTACAGTCATGGAATACGGACAAAATAAGTATGCAGGCTTAGGGGATGCAGCCTAAATAGTTTGCATGTTATTGGTGTGACAGAGGTGCTCAAGAACTTGGTCCTTTACATTTTGTGGAAATCTTGCTATTTCTCAGGGTTTAATTTCAGCATTCAGAGACTCAGGGTTTAATTTCAGCATTTCCTCTGTAGTAACAGTGCTTGAACTTTGGAATCCACTTTCCTGGCTTTTGTGTGGGGAGGCAGAGCAAAATGGATGTTTGCACTGAACTCAGCACGTGCGCTGAACTTCAGATAACAATTATTTGGCTTTTTAACATCCTTGTATTTGGCATGTTGAACCAGCCACACAAGGTTCTCCCATGTATTGGTACGCAAAGTGCAGAAGGTAACCTGGCCAGCTCATGGGAGCTTTAGCTTTTGTTAACCATGTGTTGCTGAAAACTGGCCTGTGATTCTGTGCAGAGACGCATAACCTAACCCAGTTCTGAGGCTGCTTCGGCTTGTGTTGGGGAGCAAAGATGCTGCAGTGTGTGTCTAGGATGTGTGTTACAAGGACAGTCTCTACCTCAAGACAGTCTCTCTTAATATGTGTTGCAGAACTTGTAGAATGGGTAGCTTAGGCCTAAAACTAAAGGAATGCTTTTAAAATATGTTCCCTATGAAAATGTGGATTAAATACGGAAATGGAATTGCAAAAAGTGCATTTAAGAACTCTGACTCTGTTTCCTCCAGACTTGAAGGGGTACATTTCAATTTCATCCACTGATTTAATAAAAATTAGTGGCCTAGCATCTGTTGATTTTTTCAGGAGACCTGAAAAGTTACAAACTAGAATAAGCTGTGCATGCTTAACTGTGCCTGTACTGGTGGGATTTAAGTGCTGGCACATACACTAGCTGGAATTTTGCCTTAACTGAAAGAGCTGTGGAGCCCACTGAGTCCAAACACCCTTGTAAATAAACTTACCTTTGTCTTCAGACTGCTCTTGAGAGGTGTGGATTTCCCTGGCTGAAATGACCTGCTAATGACAAAGATCCCCCGTATTTAAACCTGTGTACTGTGTTACAGGCTGTGCCTTTTCCCTGCAGAAAAACGGGTAGTGGGAAAGAGGGATGCGGATTAATATATTAAAATGATGAGCCTTTGCTTTCATTTTCAGTTTGGTAAAAGCTGAGAGATTCAGAGTTTCTGACTTCCCAAGATCATTCTGTGAGGCCTGGTCTTGCTGTCAAAATCCTGTGCTTGGCCCCTAGCTCTCTGCGGAGGCCCTCTCTCTGGTATGGGGTGGGAGGGGGGGCTCAATGTCCAGGTTACTGTGGAGGTGGACCTGAAGGATAAATAAATGTTCACTATACACAGAAGTAGCATGTGATTGGGGGGAATGCTGTGGGCGTATAAGGATAGCCTGTGTTGGAAAGCGCTGGTAAGAATCTGCCATTTGTATTCCTAGTCATGGGAAGCTGATGTTTGGCCTCTCCAGAGTGCCCTGAAAGCTCCTCAAAATGGAGGCTGTTTGCTGATACAAAGGCGATCGGCAGCGCTGCCGGAGGGCGTTCCCTCCCCACCACTTCGCTTCTCCAGGCCGTGGTTCTGCCCTGGCCCCAGCCAGCGAAGCGCAGGCTGCTGCGGGGAGGAGGGGCAGGCTGGACGGCCCTGCTTACTTGCCCACTGCCTCTGCTCACCACCAGCCCTTACACCTGTAGTAGTATTGCTGTGACTCCCCAGCATCGGTACACCAAACTGTATTAGGCATCTGAGCTGACTTGTCTATAAAGGCTCAAGTTCAGGGTAGTCTTCAGCCAGATCAGTTCTCTGATGGCACTACAAGGTGCTAACGTTTGCATGAGGGAGTTGACTAAACGGGGGGGATGCTGGTGGGGTGGTTGCTCTTTAATACGAGGGATTGCTTGGGTCAGTTGTGAAACCCCTGCTGCATATTTGACCACACAAATCTGTGAGGCTGTGCTGCCTCGTGGAATAAATAATGCTTTATAAAGGTTTGTAATCTCTTTCGAAGTAGAGCTGACTTCCCCTGACAGCTTCCACAGTGCAGCCCTGGGGACTTGTAATGCTGACTAAACTAGAGGGGAGAAAAGGTGTGGGATTGGGATAATTACCTGAAGCCGAGAATCTCTCAGGATTGCATTGCTTCTGTTTGATACCATGAAACCATAGTAGTAAACAGTTATCTCCTACAGTAAACCTTGAACTGCATGCGCCTTCAAGTCCAAAGTGTTGCCTACAGTGCATTGGCTTGCTCCTTTTTCTTCAGCACATTAAACTACACTGCTAACAGAAGAGCAGTCTTTATCAAGAAGAGGCATTGGTCCACTGCATAAGCTGAACACAGTGTTACAACTGAAATCTGTAATAGTGGGTTCTTCCCTCGTTCCTCAATTTACTGAAGCCTTTTGCAAATACAGTCTTGGAATGGAGCTCTTAATGCTTTCAGAGTTGTTAAATTCAGATCCTTTGTCTTTCAGATTTGCTGCTTGTGTCTGGTACCACAACTTTTCACCTGTCTTCCAATTCAACACTTGTTTTTTGAATCTGGCTTTAATGAACAAATGTAACTTTGGGTTAAGGGAAGAATATTAATGTACAGTGTAACTGGGGCTTCTGTTCACTGTAAGGGTCTTTTGACCTGCTTATTAGTGGGGGCATTGTTCTGGTAAGCCATTCCAGGACCCATCCTGCCAGTCTTCTGCACAGGATTAATCATTTCCTCTTGACCTCCTGCTCTCTTTTCCTAACATGTTGCATTGATCAGAATCCTTAACTCACAAGTTTGCTCCTGTTTTTTAAAAATGGGAGGAAAAGGAGGGGGGGAAGGAATGCAAAGAAATTAGATATAATGTCTGCTGTTAACATTCTTAGTAAGCTTTTTTCCTTCTTGACTCCTCCCTTCTCCCAAGAAAAGAAATCCCTTCCTGGTATGTATTAGCTCCAGATCTCAAGCATCTTGAGTGCCTCTGTTTCACTGGAATTACTTTTTTTGAGCATGCAACTTCCTGCAAGATCAGCTTTGCTTATAAAGGTCACATTTAAAGCCTTACCTAGCTGAGGCTTTCAGCTACTGATCTACCAGATTGGAGCACTCTCTTAATCTTCTCAATCTGCTGTATTTTGATAATAGGTAAGGCAGTGTCAAGAATAATAAATATGGCTCTTAATTTTGCTCAATTTTTTTTAATGCCAGCAGAAGAAGGTATTTATGAGATTATACAGGGTACTCCTAATAGAGAAAACTGTGTTTATCATTACTGACAACATTTTTGTTACGCCTTTAACGGTGCTGTTGACTTTAAGGTACAAGGGTCTGCTGCCAGCCAGTCCCAGATTATATCAGTAACAGAAAGGAATACTTGTTCTGTTAAAATCACCCACAGGTCCCTGTATTCCACTGCTGCCTGTGACTGGCAGCTGAACCAAACTTCGTGGGAGCTGGTCTTTAGACTTCAGATTCCACTTCTGCCTGAGCTAGTTGTTCTGACCTGCTGTGTCCAGGCATGATCTGGCTTTTGAGAAGGCTGATGTAACTTGTGCTTCATTTTCTGAGGTGTTAATGGTAGCTCCAAGGGGGAGTGTTAAGCTGAAGAAAGCCAATGGGATAAATGCAAAGGTCTGTTTCCTCTTCTCACAGAACCTCTTTCAGTGAAGCTGCATGTCAGAGGTAGTCTTCCACTCTTGGCTCTTGCTTTTCTCCAAGCAGGGAAGAAACCAAGCAGTAGGACTTAACATCTCCTGGAAATAAGTCATTTAGCCTGCCTTGTATGTCTGAACAGAGTGTTGCTAGCTCATAAGCTGTTCTAGGTTCATGGTTTTGCTCAGATCAGAGGAGTGCTCGATGCCTATGACTGTTCCCAGGAGTACTTTGTGCTACTCTGGATTACCTGGGGATTCCTCTTTGCACCCCAGTTTAGGCTCAGAATGGTTCCAAAGGGGCCTAAACCATGTGCAGACCTTAACACACATTTCTGAATAGCAGAAACGAAAAAGCTGAAGTAGACCATGAGCTGGAAAGTAAAACTGGATATGGTTCTCCTAGCAAAAGCAAACAGATTGGAAGCTCTGCCTTTAGTGAAACTCATTGTCCCATGGAGTGAGAGAGCTGACTAGAAAGCCCATCCACTAAACTCATGGAGTCTGAGATTGAGACACAATAGCCCTTTGTTCTTGAAGCTGTGGGGTTATTAGCTTTTGTTAACTAATCATTTTGGAAGAATCTCCAAATTCCATTTTGTTTCCTGCCCCGAGATAGGGTTATGGGACCATCTTCCCTGTAAGAAAACTACAGTGGCTATTGATGTCTTTTCACTTCCCAGAGCAGCATGTTAGGACCAAGCAAAAAGACCACATCACAAAACACACCTTTTTGTAGCTTTGTGTGTGTTACAAAGGATTTAGAGACAAAGAGGGCCTCTCACAAGAACACCTGTGGAGTTAGAAGTGGGCCTGTTGTCTGCTTGGTAATAGACAAAGTAAAACAAACCACCTGTGTTGAAGGAGGGTTCAGGCTGGCAGTTCTGGCACCTATGCATAGGATGTCTGGGGCTAGGTGAAGGGAGCCATATATATTTTCTGCTTCTCCTCTCGGAAGGTACTGTGAAGTGTGTGTGTGGGGTGGAGGTGCTTTCAGCCATGGCCAAGATTCTTCATTAAGTAGTTGTTTTTAGCTGCTGTTGGCCACCACACCCAAACATCCAGTCTATTGTCCCTGGCTTCTGCTGCTGGCTGTTGGGCTCTCCACCACCCCCCCTAGCATCTGGCTCTACTGATAAGAGGCACAGTACTAAAGATGGGGAGGAACATGCATGCAGTCACAGAACTGCCTCTTGGTTGCCTCTGGTCTAACTCTGAAAAGTTTATTTTCCTTCTCCCCAGCCTTCATTGTAGAAGGCTACAAGGTCCCTTACTGTCATTAGGTGGTATCAAATGGGCCCCTTCAGTTGAGGTGTGGAGGGGGATAGTTGTGTAGCACTCTATCCTTTTCATGTGTTACCTTGATGGACTGTATTGACAGTTATTACCCTATCCAATTGAAAAAATGGCCTTTTGGCTTATTTCTAAAACTTCAGCTGTGTGGGCATACATAGGATTGTTTTCATCACTGAGACTGGATGCCTGCAAAAATCATTACATTAGTGCTTCTGTAGTCCATTTACAGAGATGAGAATGGAGGTCTAGTGTAAGCAGAGAAGATACTCAGTTCCATGTGGCAGTCAGAATAGGGCTGAGGCAAGATCAGGGCTAGTCAGTCACCTAGATGATTCCCATCCTGTTTCACCCCCATGCCATGTTCTGCTTAAGACCAAATGACTACCTGTAGCACTGGTCCAGCATTTGGACCTATCTTTTTAGGAAAAAAGAGGGTATCCACATAGCTGGATTTCATGAGTTTTTGTGGTGAAGCTGCATCACAGTGTAGTAACCAATTCCAGAATACCAATTGCAGAAATACCTTATCATCCACTCCTAAACCAACATTTGGTGACTGGCCTGCTTATGAGAATGAGTTTTTAAACAGAAATGTGGTGAATAGCTATTTATTTATTTTAACAAGGCCTCTTTGTAGCTTTGCACATCTTGCACCTCCCTCAGGACCATGGAAGGTAACGCAACAACAACCATAAGAGTTAACTCAAGTTGTAGCTTGAAGACCTGATGCAAGCTTTGGTCTTTCTCTCGTAGAGGGAAGTTTGCGGTGGTAGAACCTATTCTCTACCTAGGAAACAGTGGGCATGTGCAGGCTGCATGAAGTGAGGGTAACACTTCCATGGTGTCTCAGTGAATGTGAGCTTATGCTAATGTGATTAAGCCAGGATGCTAACCAAGCAAAAACTAGGTGTTGTCTTTTTTTCCTCTGAAAGGACTTGATGAGGAGCTGTCTTCAGAGTCTCTGTAATAGAAGGCTTCTGGTGTCTTGTTTTGTTCCTTCAATGGTACCAGCAGAAAGGATTAAGATCAACTGCTCATCTTTTATCTTAATTTGCCAACTGGGTGAACACTGAAGTGACTTCCTCTAAGAAATTACCAGTATGGTCTTTCAATGTTCTGTTTTGGTAGCATTTGTTACTAAAGCAGACTTAAATACTCTTTCACTGGTTTGAGCATTATAACATTAGGCTCTTTGGAGAGAGAAGTCCTGCTTCCTGCGGTTAGCTCTGTGATCTGTATATTAACAGTCTGTATGTTCAGAATGTGTTATGTTTATATTGGCTGTGTGATCTTGAACCTTTCCTAGAAAGAAAGGGTGTGGGAGGAGATGTTGTTCTGCCCATCCTTATTCACTCAGATATTTGCTAAGGGTGGTGTGCTTTTCACCTTGCCAGTGAAAATACTGATTGTATTTAAAGAAAAAAAACAACACACCTGGGTGGCTAGCAGCACAGGGATGTATTTTGACTTAAGTCGTTGATACCTAACTGCAGTTTTCTGAGAATACTACTACTCTCCCCTCTGACATTAGGGATTGTGGATGTGACTCAGTCTGTGCCTAAAGTTGCGGCTGTGACTCTTAAGTTTCTCACTAAGGAACTGAGGAAGCTGGTAGTGACTAATCCTTGAACGCTGGGGCATAGGATGGGGAGGGGGCTCTCTGTGTTCAGTTTGGACAACTTGCTGCTCCCTAAATCACAAAGGAAATAACTTTTAATTTTTTATAGCCCTTACAATAAAGTGTGGGCTGGGAGAGAGACCCTTTTAGACTAAGGGAATTGCTTGAAATTGGTCAAAAAATACACATAGAAATGTCCTAAATACACATAGAAATCTCTTATCAGCTGATCAAACTGGTTTTGCGTGTGTGTGCATATGCTCAGCTGCTAATGGAGGATCAAACATCCTCTTCAAATGAACCTTGGTTGTGTTGAAGCCCTTTTGATACTTGTGCTGCTCTCTGCCAAGCTGCAGTAAACCCAATCCCTTTCTAGGAACTTGGAAGCAGCCAGACCAGAACTCGGCGCGTACAACGCAGACGTTCAGCAGGGCAGTTTGTAAGGACCAGTCGGGAGAAGTATTACCAGAGGGCAGCAGCAGATGAAATTTAAGATCATGGAGGCTAGAGAAAGACAAAAGAAACTGGCCTTAGCTGAGGTAGCAAGACAGAAAGCAATGTTAAAACAAACAAACAAAACATTAATGGGGATACAAATAGATTAAATGCAGTGTTCTAGTCCTCCTCAGTCTGAAGAAGCATGATCTCTATCTTGGATGTATTGTTTTAAAAATATGTAACTATGTAAGCGGCTTTCAACTGTAACTTCTGAAAACTTTAAATCATTCCAGGAAAGAAAGACAATATTCTAGTATTCTCTGAAGTGCATTCATTATGTTCTTAAAATCTACTTGGTCTCCCTGCTACAGATGACCAAAAGCTACTTGAATGATTCAAATGCTTGAGTCTTTGCTTTAAAGTTTGATAATTTTATATTTTTATTTGCACTTGCAGCTTCACAGTGCAAATTTGGTCTGGAGAGGTTAAAGAGTTAGTTTAATCTTTGCCTGCAAGATCTTAAACTTCTCCTTCCCTCCCACCAACCCTTTTCAAGGATAATATTCCACTGTGCCAGATTGCCCATATTGCCACCAGAAAATTGCTTGGACCACTTCTTAAAAAAATCAAAGGTCAACTCCATGCCTTGGTGGCAGCTGGGAAACTAATGATTTAATGCTGCTTTGACCTTTGGCTTCCTAGTCCGTTTGAGTCTGACCCAATGTTTTAATTTTCCAATACTGCTGGGCAGTTGGCTTTTGTCTGTTTCCAGATGTAACTTGCATATTGAGGCCTGTTACTGAAGTGAGAACAAAACAACAAAACATCTCAGCCTACAAGGGGAAGGAAAACAACAGCACCTACATTTTTTTTTATGCTGCAAAATACAGCTGTCCAGTGAGACTGACTCTTCTACAGCTAACAAGGTCAGGTTTAGAATAATAAAATGTGAATATTTGTCTAGCATTTACATCTAGACTTTTTAATGTATTTTAACGGCAACCTTGCTGAAATGCTGTTCTTTTACAGACCCGTAAAAAGTAACAGAGTAAAAACAGTAGCTCTTTCTCCCTCTGCCCTCAACTTCTCCAAATCAGTATTTTTTTTTTAATTGGAAGAAAAGTCAGTGTTTGATCTGATGCTGGGAAACATCGGAAAAATAACCAGTTGGCTCTTGAAAATGAGTGTGCTTGCTGTTGTGGGGAAATAGAAGTGTAAAGTGAGATGGAAAGCTGTGGTGACTTAGCTTTTAGTGTGATTAGGAAGTTCCTTTTTTTTAAGCACTGCAACATTTAATCAGGAGTACTTTGTCATGTGTGTTTGATGTATATACAAGGTGAATACTGCATTAGGCTTTTGTGATACTGGTTATTTTTGCAGTCATTGCTGGTGCAGTTTGAATTTGCTATTAATGATGTGATAATGGTGGGGAAAGCACCCTTAGGTGGGTAGCCTTTTCTTAATGAAAAGACTGGTGATTGTTTAGAAAGATTCCCCTTGAGTACTGATGCATATGGAAACTCCCCCTTGAGTACTGATGCATATGGAAACTCCTCTTTGCCTGAAAGTGCAAATCTCTTGTTTTGTCTCGTCTGTCTGCCCATCACAAGTACCAATCTTGATTCCTGCCTGAACTACCCTGCTGCTCTCAAAGGTCAGCTCATACCCGGGCTTGTGTGCGAGAGGTTAGTTTTTGCAGAGCAGATGGGCTCCTAAAACTTTTATGGTCTCCAGTCAAATCACCTCAAGCTGTAATCTCATTAAATCTTAAGTGAATCAGTGGGTCTGGTTATTACTTGAAAGCAGTGTTACAGGAAGCGATGTTCCTGATGCAGTAGGTCTGTCTTGGTAGTAAGCTACCAGAGGTTCTTGCCTGTGTGTGGCTCTTAAAGCTGCTCCATTACTTTGTTAGCAAAGGTGGTATGTGGGGTGCAGCGAGTTAACCTTTTGATAGAGGACAAAGGTAAAGATGGCAGCTTTTCCTGAAATCCTTATTCTGTTAACCTACAGAGTTTTAATTATTCCCTGCACTTTTGATCACATGTGTATTACACTGTCCTGGTAAGCCATGTGTGTGTTAGAATAAATTAACCCAATAACTTAGTTGGAATGACTGAACAGAGTGCTCAGCACTGTTAACACAGTTGCTGAAAGAACTGTGTAACAACACCGTCCAAAAGCCTGGTCTTCCTCTTATTTAATTCAGCATATTGTCTTTGGGAGTTCCTGTGCTAGAAAACACCATATAGAAGAATATTCTAGAAGCCGGCAGGTAGCTTCCTTGAAAGTCTTTTGACCAAGCAGACTTGGCTCAATAGTTTAATTGTCTTGGGCTTGGAAATCTTGTTAAACATGTTTTGTTCTTTGCCTGGATTGCAGAAAGTATTTTTCTTTTTTAGAGAGAATGAATCTAATCTATGACCTCTTCAGACTTTCTTCTTAGCAGGTAGGGGACATGTAGGACTAGTTTGGCAATACATAAAAAAATGATGATCATGGCTTAACATGTAAGACTTGTGTGTACACAAGAGCGTTCATAAAAACTTCCTGCTGATTGTGCAGAGATAATAAGATTTCTTCTGCTTTGCCTACCAGCTTCCTCCCTTGGGGGCAGGGAGGGACGAACGGACAGACCATACTTTGTGTAAGCCCGGCCTTTTGGTGTATTGGTGTACCTAAACCGCAGTCAAACTCCTGTGAGTGGTTGTCAGAAATACTATGTTTCTAATATAGATGTTCATGGTGCACTGTCATATGCTTTCACTATAAGAGAATGGTCTCTTCCTTGGAATTGTATTGTATATAACAAGACAGTATGGATTATATAGTAAAATAGCTTTTTTTGTAGTAAGACTAGTGCCTGTTTTTCTCTCCAAGAATTGGGCAGGAATTTAACCTTCTTAGCCATCCCTTCCTCCTTTGAAGTGAGTCAGATTTGACTCTTCCCCTCTAGTTCAGCCTGGATAGCTTTTCTTCCCTTCACTGATGATTGAGCAAGCCTTCTGTATTTACACTTATCCTGATTTAAAGCTCAAACAAGGCTACAGTTAAAGTTTAGGGTAAGACTAACTTTGCCTGCACAGTAATCCAAAGCTAGCGTTACGAGAAGCAATCCAAAGCTAGTGTTATGTGGAATAGTTGATGCAGCTATTGAAAAGGCTGGTGCTTTCACTGAAGGATTCAGAGTATTTAAGCATTTTAAAAGTTCAAAATGCTTTCAAATTCTTAAATGGTCCTTGAAATACATCACTGAACCATGACAGGGTGGCACCAAGCCACTGTAGTTTGGTTAGACCAAAACTATAATTGCCCTACAACAGAATTTATTTGGTGGCAGTATGAATACATACATTATATACTTGATCCGTGGGACCCCCATAGAATGGGTTAAATATAGTGTGTGTATCAAACAGAACTTAAACCTAGACTGGGATGGAAGGTTGTTCTTGCTCTCCCAAAACTGAACCTACTACTCAATAGTGGTGTCTGGGACAAAATGGCAAAGTGCAATTATTAGTGTTTCTTATTCATTGTCTGAAAGCACCTCAAATCTACCCTGCAGTTTGAAGGAGTAGTAATTCTGCTGTACTTCATCAGTTTTCACTTATATGAATATTCATCTTGGAATGCTTATCTCTTCCCACCTCTCCCAAATTCAAAAGGAAAGCAATCTTAAGTCCTCTCCAGGAGCAAAAGTTCTATTATAGTAGGACACCGTGCAGCACTTAAATCTATGCCAGAAACACAGAAAGGTGTGTTTTTTCTTTTTTTTTTCTTTGGGGGGTGTGTGGTTAAAAATAAAAAAACCACCACTTTGTCAGGGTGGGAAAACATAGCCTTTAAACTTGCTTGTACCTGTATTTCACCAATTTGGAAATAAGTGTGGGGCAGGTAAGCAATTAATTTAGAGTTCAGATACTTCTGAGGTCTTGCCTTCTGCTCTGCCAGAGAGGCAAACAGCTAGAGACATATGAAGATGCACTTAAATTGTCCATCAGGACTTGTCTTAAGTCTTCAGATAGAAATAAAAATGTCCCTAATTTTGTGTTAATAGCTTGTAGACAAAGGTTTATCTGTTGTTCTTGCTGTTCTGTAGTGATGGAGAAAAAGTTATTCTGGATAAACACTTTCGAATTCTCAAAACAGATCTTAGATATTTTTCTTTCGTGATTTACAGCACCTTTTTGGCACTAACTGCAGAGCTGTGTCATATATGATAGATGGACAAGAATTTACTCATTCACTCGCAAGGGATTAAAGAGTAACCTGCAGTAATGTTTGTTATATGATTATTGAAATGCCCTGTGGCTGTTAAGACAGCTAGGTCTTCCAAAACAAACATTAAATACTAGAGTTCAGTTGGAAGTAACAGTGCACTAGCACTCATAGGATAACACTTTCATGAGGAGTCTTTCATAAAACATGGTTGTATAATCCTCCTTAAAATTAAGAGGAATTGTAAGAAGTGTATTAATCTGACAAATTTAGTCTGGCATTCTAGTACAAGCAGCAAAGCTTTGATCCTCAAGAACAGCATTGTTTCTTTGAATGAGATACTCTGGTATATGTGCCAAGTCCTATGCTGGGAGCAGATAATTATTATTTTTGACATAATTGGTACAATTTGATGGTATTGGCTGAGGAGTTCTGATAGTGTACATATAATACTCTTCTAGAAACTACTGCCTGGATCTGGAGCAAACAATTTTTTTTCAATGCAATCCAAATTTGTTTTTGCTTAATTAAGATTCCTCATTTATGAGGAATCCCAACTGAAACCTCAACATGTCGTAATTTTTCTTCCTGCTCCGAAACATGTGTACTTAGCTAGTAAAAATTTTACACTTGCATATTTTTAGTGTGTGAGTGTTTGAGAGGATGGTGGTATATAGGGAGAGCTTGAATGACTTTTGAAGAGATACCTTCCAAATGTTCATGTTAGTCATTTTTGGGTTTCAGTGAAGAGAAGGTCCTTCTAAGACCTTATTCTATAAGGACTTGGTATGTGGGTATATATTTGTTTTTAAAATAGTGTTTGGGGTGGAGTAAGTAAGGCAAGAGGAGCAGGGAGGGCAACAGAGTGGGCCAATTCAGTGCTGCCTTTGTGCTTTTTACAAAACCTGTTCCACATAAGCAGTAACTAAAAACATTGCAGTATAAAACACTTGGAATGGTTTATATGTCAGTTTTCCCAGACAACCGTCTTGCCTGTATTTCCTAATAAAAGGCTATAGTTGGTCATACTCACTTTGTCCTGAGTTTGATGTGCATATGGCACTGGTGGTAACTGGACTTGTTTAATAGGCATGGATTGTTTCACAATTAAAGAAGGGAAAAAAATTAACAGCTCCTGCTGTGGGGGTTCAGTACCATGGCTGTTCTTGTTACAGCTTTCCTCTGAAGAGAGAAGAGGTGAAAGGCAGAAGTGGGAGGAACAGCAGAACTGCTCTGTTGCCATCAGATGTCCAAGCTACAGTAGCAGCCAGTGTCTAATGCTGGGGTGGTGGGGGGAGAAGGATGACACTTTCTTCCCCCTCCCCTGTCTGCGTCACACGCTTGGCCGGCTGGGCAGTTTCCCACTGAGGAAAATGTGTGAGGAAGGAGGAATTCTTTCCTCTAATATCCCAGGTGATCAGCATATGCCCTAATGCATAAATTTATATTACTGTTCTTTGTTTTTACTCCATGTAGTTTAAACTGCCATAGGATCACTATGGTTCCGTTTCTAAATCTAAACTGATAGAGGTATTTAATTTTTTTGCATATGCAAGAGTCTAAGTCGTACCACAAGGAGTCATTTCAAGCAGCTTAATCCCCTCAGTAACTGCTATCCTCTGTAGTGATATTAGCTTGCATAATACTAGGTAAATCTCTGTTGAAGTGCTGATATTGGAAATGGGGGAGGGGGTGTGATGGGGACAGTGTCTTGTACAAGTATGTGTACTGATTTGCCTATCAGGCTATTACACAAACTGGAATTAGTCTAGTAGTGGTGGTTAGAAATCTGAATTGCTTCATGTATGCTAAATGACCGTTAACAACCCTCTTTGTTAAAAGGGCTTTGAGATTTGTTAGTCTAAAAGTTGATATATTTTTTCTTTCATCCTAACACAAATCCTCCTTTTTAAAAAGTATAGAGATATGATTTTTTAATTCAGTAGAGATTATGTAATATTAAAATGATTTTAAACAAATAATCGGTACAGAGACAAACTTTGCACAGAGTATGTGCTTGAAGATAGAAATTAAAGATGTTGAGCTACCTCATACTTCTGGTTTTATGTTAATGGTACTTCCATATAAAAATGGCATTATCTGAAACATTTCTTTTAAGCACTGTTCTCTCCTAGTTGTTTTGACCCTGGGTTCTTGTGCTCTTCTCCTATTATTGGCAGTAAGGCCACACAAACAAGGGGGAACACCCAGACAATAAAGCTGCAAAGTGGACTCGGAATTCATAATTGCTTAGTTTGCTAGTATTCTCTAGGTAACCGCAGTTTGAATTGCAGGTTAAATTCACATAGTGATTAAACTGGGAGTCTTTAAATGTGCATTTTCAATCTTCTATTTTGCAACAAGTATGTACTAGACGATGTAATTGAAGCATTACTCTGTGAAAGAATAAGCGCAAACTCATGTTCTAAAGAATATATTTTTTGAACCAAGATTTCTAGTACTGCTTAAAAGAAAAGAAGAAAAAGAAACCTACAAAAGCCCACTAACCCCAAAACCGCACACGAAACGAACTGAGGTAGAACCTATCACAGTTAAAATAGGTAAAGCCACAGTTTCTCTGGATAAATGCGTTCTTTCTCCTCATACTTAGTTTTTCCCTAATAATTGGGTGCTATGAATTTAAGATGTCTAGCCTGATAGGCTTTCTGACCCCCTCCCCAAAGCCCTCTAAAAACATTAATGGGAATCTGTTGCACCAAAGTGAATTTTCTTAGGTAGTGGTGGTTTGACTACAGACTGGCTCTATAAGAAAATAAATCCTACAAAAGACCTGTTTGTGCTGGGATCAGGAAACTGCTCTGGCAAACTGCATGCAGCCCATCAGCTTAAGATGTTGTTTTACAATTGGCTTGTCTTTGGCATGAGGGCTAGCTGGCCCTTGCGTGAAAGCCGGGAACTTTAGGGTTTGTTTCTCTTCCCATTCCCTTACCCCATGCCTGTCAAATCAAATGACATAAGGTTTGTTTCTGGTATATTAAGAGACAAAACCATTTTCTAGCTATTTGTTTGCAAGGCATATAATAGTATCCTTGCCATGAGCCTTCCATGTGAAGGTCAACAGTGGCCAAGGACCTGAATGGAGGTAGTGTTCTCTGCGGTGGTGTAGGAACAGCACGGAGTTGAGGAATATAGATTTTGAGAGGCGAGGTCTATGCTGATATTAGTCACAGACCAGGAGCCTTGGGTGTACCCTGACTCCTGTTCTAACCCTTCCTGTGCATAGAAAGAAAAAATTTCAAAAGCTGTGCAGGAAAAGGGAAAATGCATTACATAAGGAGTTTGTAAAGATGTTGAAGTTTATTGGTTCTCTATGCCATGTGCAATAGAAAAGCAATTGTCAACCCATTATGATTTACAGCATCAATGAAATCATGGCCAAGTTTTGGCTGAGAACTATTAAGACACTTGAACTTTTCAGAGATGAAGAGTTGGGGAGGCTTGGTGAAGGATTTGTAGGGATTTACAGCAACTGACTCGGACAGATGGGTCTGAAAGTGGAACTGGGTCCTGACCCACTCTAATGTCTGCTTCCACAGCAGGCTATTAGCTTGTTTACTTGAGCTGTTGAATATTTAGATCCTCCCACTGTCCCCTGTGCCAAGACCACCCTGCTGCTACTCGTGTCATGTAGATTTGGCACAGAAGCTGCATTTAAACAGCTAATGAGTTGCATGTTGAAGCACAGGCTGGTCTCCCCTATTGAAATCTGTAAAAGAGCTGACTTATCACTAGCTAAGTAATCTACTAGCTACTGATACTATTGCATCTTTCCGTAGACTGGCTATTTTACCTGCTTTAGTGCTGAAGCAGATGCTGTGGCTTTTAAAACAAAAGAAATGCAGATTTTCTTACACCAAGCAATTTCTTTAAAAAGAAAACTGCATAATGTAGATGTACTGTTACGCAGTAATTAAATGATAGCCCACTGTGAGATAATTATACCTGTACCACCACAGCATTAACATTAGAAGACTATTAAGCCTTGCTTGTCCCTATTTAGGAAGAACTGGAGTGGTGGGGTGGATGTGAGCTGTTCTTTCCAGTCCCTCAATAAGGGGAATCTCTGAGGTAGTACATCAGATCAGCTGGCCAAGTTATCTTGCACCCAAGAGCTTTTAGAAAGCGAGCTGATGAGATGTTAATCTTCAAATGCTGGTCAAATTCCAGGTGAGTGGTGTAGTGCTCCCTCTGTATTTAGAGTGGATGAACAGGAGGGTGCTGCAGTTGCCGGAAGTGCTGCTATGAGAAATGCTTGGGATGCTGCAGTTCTGGGGCTTCAGGTGAGTGGCTGTAACCAGGAGTTGCAGTCATCAAATGTTGTTTTACTTTAAGATTTTAAGTCAAAACACGGAGGATGCCATTTTATAGTATGCTGGAGCCAACAGATCCTTAAACCACCTTCATCAAAGGTGTGACTTCCTGTCTCCTGGCCCCAGTTTGCAGTCTGTCGCACCATTACAGTGGTGATGTGTCCTTCAGAGCGAAGTGGATCTTGATTGTCACTTCTAACCTAAGTCCTCTTAAATTTGCAAATGCTGCTTGTATTGACAAGGGCAACTTAAAATGGTCTCTGCTCCATTCCCAGTTGACTGTTAATACTCACTGGGTGTTATAAACTTGGTTAATGGAACTATGTGTCTTCCAAAAAACCCTTGTTTTTAACCTAGATGATTTTACTGACCCAACGTTTTCATGTCACCACTCTAAAATACGCAGCTGCTTTTACTGGCTTCATGACATCACAGGAGAATTGAAGAAGATAAACATCAAGAATTTTAAGAGTATGGTATTCTGTTTGGTTTAACAGCCTGTTTAGCTTCTCAGACTCAACTCCAGTTAGATGCTGTTCTTCCAGTTAGAACTTGAGATGAATGCTACCAATGAGAAGATTTACATTGATTTCCAGCTGTGAGGTTGGCTAAGCACCGGAACTGAACCATGTGGCTTAGCACTGTAGCTCAGCTGATATTTAATAGATAGTTGTCATCAGATGTCTCCATGTCCTTAGTTGTGGGTGGTTCTTCCCTGCTTGTGCTGGCCATGCTGCTATTCTGATCCCAGGGTCAGCTGATTGAATAAACTATTTTCTAAAATTTTTTTCTGTTTGTAAAGATCCCCAAATCTCTTCACTGAGACTGGAGGAACGGTGAAGGGGGGATGAAAGGAGGAAGGCAGGAGGTATAGGGCTTCCTCTTGGAGTGGCTGTCAGTTTAATTGTGGAGTGAAATGACAGCCATGCGCTGTGTGTGGCTCACACTAGGAGCAGTGCTGGTTAAATTGGGGTTTTTATAAGTGAGCTTCCTTTCCCCTCATGTGCTGGCCCAAGAGATACCCATGTGGCTGAGAAACTGGAGCAAGGAGCAGAATCCACTGGAGCATCTAGGGGAAGGAAGTATATTAACACGAGTGCTAGGAAAAATGCATGTGGAATTACAGCTTTGTTTCCTACAAACAGGCTTGCATGCGTCTTAGTCATCTGTTAGCTGGCCTCTTATTATTCCATGTGGGGTAAGGAAATCAAGCTGAACTTAACAGAAGGGCTGAACAATCCTCTCGCACTTCATGAACTTGTAAATGGACCAAAACCCATCTCTGTTCATCCAAGTGGCAAAGGAAGGTAATAAGTAGCAAACTGGTTTCATTAATCCCACTTGGTACAACTTTCTGTGCATACTGCATGCCCTGCGTAGTGTGGGCTGTAGTGCTTCAAGGCGCCAATATTCTTGTAGAAATTTTAATATTAGAATATTGACTTGAATTTGAGAATTAACTCTTAACTTACAGAGACCTTCTGGAATTGGTGTACCATTTCCCATTACCACTGGATGCAGTGAGGAAAATTGGTGTTAACTCAGTCTCTTCTACACATTAAGTCAAAAATAGAGATTCTAAGAGTAATTTGATCGTTAATTGGTACACAGAAACATGAAGTTTTTAAGTATCTCTGAAAGCGAAATGTTTGAGGTATACCAGGAAATAGCCCATAGTTCTGATGTGTATCACATGGCTTGCCCATATCTTTAGTCTTTATATTTTGTATTAAAGTGTTATATCAGTGCAGAAGTTAACTTCCTAAAACTCTGATCATGGTGTGAAGCAAGTTAATTGTCACAAATTGCTATTAAAATAGAAACTGAGGACCAGCTTCCTACAGAGTAAAAATACTACATCTTTCCACTTAAACTTGCAACAATTATCTGCACCAAGCTCTAAACCAATCATCCTGGGTGGTTTGTTTATATGCTGTTTAAAAAATAAAAAATAAAAAAATTGCTGCATGCATGATGCAGAGAAGCAGCTGCTTCTCCAGTTCAGGGGGGAGAGAGGGGACCAAACCAAACAAAACACGGTGCTGAGGGTGGAGGACAAAATTCACTGGAAAACTGGTTTATACTAAAGTCATAGTCATCTAAGCTTTACATACTACCTAACAAAGCCACTGGTGTTTGAGTTATTGTCAAGGGAACTAGATAATAAAACACCTTTAGTAGTGGAAAACTTTAGACTGACTATGGTAAGTATTTTTTTTTTTGGTCATAAACTAAGTTAACTTACAAATGCCATACTGAAACTTTTCCAAAAGCAGAAACCAAGAGGCTACTGTTTTGTCTGTAGATTTTTTTTTTAGTGTTGGTTAAGATTACAGGGTAGCTTTCAGAGCATCAGGCTTATATTTTAAAATAATGTGACCTTATATGTTGCTGCCTTATACAAATTCTTAACACTGTAGGCTTAAGTAAAATCATTGCAAGCCACTGAAATGTCATAACAGAAAACAAATGCTTAAACATGTTAGATCCCACATGCTTTATTGACAACTGCATGCATATATGCTCTTAAATGTGCTCTGAAATGAGAAAAATCAAGTGTTTGCAAGCTTGGGAGGAGAAAGGCACTGTGAGTATTGCTGAAGGAACGTTTATTTAAACACAGGTTAAGCGTAAGCCTCCTCAACTGCTGTTCCTGCTGAATTTTTCCCTGTCATGGTGCCTACTACATTCCATTGCTTTTGTCTGGGCTTGGTATTTGGGAAATTTTGGTGAGGGCTGGAAGGTGGGGGGGCATGCTGGAAGCTGGTCAGCAGTAAGGAGAGGAGCGCTGGTGTGGGAATTGTGGAGTGGGGTCAGGGTTTAACTTTAGTGGCCATTCATCAGATGATGATTGATTGCTGTGCAGTCCCAGGGGACGTTTAACAACATCTCCGCCCATCCCCCTGCCCCCTTTGAAAGCAGATGGACCAAAAAATGGGGAGAGCGACACCCAGGAATTCCCGCTGTTGTAAAATGTTTTTACGGTGCACTGTACAGCCTTTCCTGAAGCAATCACATTTATGGCCTTGCTGTTGTATTTCTTGGGCTGCTGTGGCTGTAAAAGATGAATAGCCCTGTAATATGGTTCACTGATTCTGTTTAAATTGAAGTAGGCTCCCTTTATTGTTTTGTGTCTAAAATTGTATGCCACCAATTCAGGAAATATTTCCTGTTTGGGAAATAATCAACCCATAGCTGATTTATTTTAAAATAAATCACTTCTAACTATCTCTAAAACTATTCCCCTCTTGCTTCTGACTTCTCTTCATTTAATTTTCATGGAAATGCTAAAATACTAATTAATGTAGCAAAGCAGTTCTTTGTTTAAAAAAAAAAAATTACTTAAAAAGTATCTACTAAACTTGCTTATGAATTGTTTTTCCCTTACTAGTTAGTTACCAAAATGGGTGTTGGAAATGCACCAGTTTTTATCTTCCAACACAAACAATTGTATTTTTACTTAATTACTTAACAATTACTACAGAAGGAAGCAATTCATTAAATGCAACTTGCACAATTCTGAATTTCTTTTAAAGGAGAAATCTGTCTCTGTCGTCTTTCTTTCCCTGTTGCCTATCAGAACATTTGTGTGGTTTGAAAAAAACCAGCATGTTTGAAGGTTTTTGCTTATAAAACAGTTTTTCATATGTTTGGGAAAATAGTGTAATTAACAGGACAATAATTTACAGCTTGTTGGATCTTTTTGACTGTATCATCTCTACCCCTTCAGATAAGGTGGAGGGGTGAAGTTTTTTAAGACTTTCCTCTTAAGTACTGTGTTTTGGTTTTAGCTTTTTTTTGTTTGTGTTTTCTTTTTTTTTTTAAGCTGAGTATCATAAGCTGACCTCTGTTATGGAAGACTTAATATTACTCTTGCCTTCCTTCCTACTACCCCTGCCCATCGACATTTCAAGACCAGTCTTATTTGCTATATAATAAGCATAGAAGGAGCAGTATGTTGCTATATTAACAGTGCAACTGAAATGTGAGGTGGCCTCTTCACACTGCTGAAATTGGAAGAAGGGGGGGCTCTGCCAACCTTTTAGGTACACTACAAGTACATCAAATCTGAATTGAGGACACACTTGTGTATTGTCCTACTTACATTGTTGGTATGAATTTTTTGCAGGGGCCTGCTTCTTGGGAGGGGGGTGGTGTGTGAGGGTGGATTTGGCATAGTTTTCCCCCCTTCTATTTAGAAACAGGCATAGCAACTTAATCTAGCAGTACGTGACCTTTGTGGCTGTGACCTAGGGACTGGGATGTGAGCAGGCCTGAGTTTAACAATAAATGCCTGGTTGTGGTTGCAGGCAAGCTGGATTCAGTGCTCCAAGCTCCATTAGCCTGGCTGGCTCAACCCCTCACCGTTGCACCCTGTACAGCTGGGTACTTCCCAGTTTAACTCTCTGTAAATGTGGCCCCGCTGCTGGGTAGAGCTAATAGGTGCTCCTGATAGCGAGTATGTGAGACTGACTGCAGGATGAGAATGGCCCTTCTTGTACCTCTTGCCAAGTTTGGGGTTTCTGTTGTAGCCTTTGTGTCCAGAAAGGAGTTTGTGGGGGGTTCCTAGTTCATCTCGAAGCTGTCTGACTCTTCCAGTTCTCTTTTGGTGGCTAGCTGCCTTCCCCACTTGAGAGCAGTAGTGGTTATGCATTTGTGCTTTCTCCTGTGTGTATTTAAGGTAACTGTTTTAAATAACAGTGTAATGATGGACATCAGTCCATCACTGTGTGCTGCTTTTCTCCCAAGCCCTTTAACTGTTTTGCCCTCAAATTTAAATCTAGGTGGTTTTCACCATTTTGTTTACTAAGAAACAAGTATGAGGCATTATCAAGGGCTCTGTAGTATTTACCAAGGAGTTTCCCCTGCCATGTGCTATGTAATCTACATATTTCTGAAGTGAGATTATGGCTCTTGTCTCTCCTAATTCTAAATTCAGGAGCAGTGTTTTCCACCACATTTTGGTGGGTGGCAAGAGGCAACCAAACAGCTTAAATTTAGCTTCTCTTTGGTTTGAATGGCTGGCTTTTTACCACTGGATGCTGTTACCTTGCAGCAGGAGTGCCTGTGGTGTTTTACCAAGCTTTTGCTTCTGGTGTTGACTATTCTGGAGGACTAACAACAGATTTAACTTGCTTCTGGACTTCTGTTCATATGGTCACCATTTTCCTTTCAGCTGCTCTGCTTAATTGAGGCCCCAAATCCCTGCTGTATGTTTTTAAAGTATATCGGATTCATATGACTTAACTTGATACCCTGTCTTGGTTTTCGTTCTCTCTCAACTTCTCAGTTGTTTTAAGTGGAGTCATTCAGCAACATGTAATAAACATTCTCTGTAATTTCAACAGCAAAATTACAGAACTGCATGGGCAAGTGAACATCGTATACAGATTTAGACAACCACAGCGTAAAGACAAGGAGAACTCTCTAGTTGAGGAAGATGATGCATTTTGAGTAACGCGTTTCAGAGCCAGGGCAGCTTTTTACTTACAAAAGACAGAGGATTTGAGACACTACTTGAGGGTTTAGTGTTTGAACAGAAGCAAAACAGTTTCCCTACAGCAAAAACTTAATTTTTTTAAAAAAGTGTTTTAGTAAAATCTGACATGTGTGCGCACACATACCCCTCTGAGAAATTAATCCATATACCACTTCAGCTGTTGCGCTTATAGGAGCTTAAAGTGTCACTTTATGTAGCACAGGCAATCTGAGGGAATCACCTGTCCTGTCCTCCCCCTTCCTTCTGAGGAAGAAGGGAAAGGGGGATGTTATGCACCATATCACGAACTGTTAGCTGGAATTGGGAGTGGCTGGATGACAGCTGTGAGAAGACAGGCATATCAAACACTTGTCCAATCTTTGTTCTGCTCTTGCTCCTTTCTGTGAGGTAGATTTCAAATAGCTGGTGATGGAAAAATTGTAGTATGAAACCCTGTTTGCCATTGTATAGTGGATTTTTAACTCTTTCATGGTAATCTAGATTTTCTAACATTGCACTCTAGCAAAAATAGTGTATGCAGTTAAGAGCAAGACTTACAATGCATAACTTTCATGTGTTGAAGTGTTGTACTCCTTCACTTGCATCTTTGAAAACAGAACAGCCGATTTCTGCTTGCCACTGAGAAAACACACTTCCATGAAAGATGCTATTTCTGTGTGCTGCTTCCCTCTACTGGATGGAATGGGAACAGTTACGGCTGATGAATGGGTCCAACTTCCTAGGCTAACATCTTGGTGTAAGACTTTCATTGTGATTTGAATATAGGGGTTTTAAGTGCTTTGCAAATAGAATGGGGTTTTAGTAGTTACCCACAGTTCACTGTAGCATTCAAATGCTCTGCTGGCCATGTTAATGTTCCAGTCTTGTCAGAGATGCTCAAGTTAGCAGATAACTAGCATAGAAACACTATGACATAGCAAAGATTTTTTTTGCTTTCCTGTTATTAGTGGCAGAAGGGAGTCTTGCCTAATATTGTCACTACCCTGAACATAAGGGATTTGCGTATTTTGAAAAACATAGAGGATGGTTCTCAGGCATGCATGCTTCATTTTCACCTTCTGGGAGGTGGGTGTGCTGGTGCTGCAGTTCTCTGGTGCAGTGATTATTAAATGACCTGCTTAAGAGAATGTGGTGTTTGTGTATGCAGGAAAAGTCTTCACCTGAAACTTGCCATAGATGACATCTCCAATCTGCAAGTGTTGGCAGATGGCTTCCGCTCTTAAGAGGAGCTGATGTGGACACTCTTCCTAGTATTGTATTGCAAAGAAAACAATGACACTTCCATCTAACTGTGATTTGGAGCTTACTGGGAGAGATAGTTCTTCCTCTGTGGAGAAGCGACTGTGAAGTCTTTGCCTATTTCTGCTGCCTCTAGCCATCTCCTTCATAAATTGAGCTGTTGTATTATTTTTTTATCCTGGCACTATTTTCTCCTTAATACTTCATTAGGTAGTGATACAGATTTTTTTTTTTCTTCTAGGTGCTGCATTTCTACTGTGATACCTGTTCTGTCCCCATATGTCGGGAATGTACCATGGGAAGACATGTGGGTCACAGCTTTATCTACCTCCAAGATGCCCTCCAGGACTCCAGGACACTCACCATTCAGCTCCTGGCAGATGCTCAGCAAGGACGACAGGCTATTCAAGTAAGATACTCCCAACTTGAGTACTTCATTTTTCCCCCACAGCTTGTCTGTTACAGGGCAAGGTGTCAAGGCAAAAAGCTCTCTGCTTCTGCTGTCAGTCTTCTCACCCCTTCTGTTCTCTCAGATCTCTGACAGAAGTGACTGTGGAGCTGAAAACAAAGTGCTGCTATATGAATTTTGCATTCTTGCAGCATACTCCTGTCATGTAAATCACAATATATATGAAGCCCTGTACAAATGCACTTGAGCATGAAGTGTTTTGCAGAAAGTTCTGATCTTGTATAGCAGTGCTAAGCCTTGTTTTTGTTTTTCCAACTGAGACTTATTTTCAGCTGTCTTTTATGCCTGTATAGCATCTAGCACTGTAACTACCTATGGCTCTGGTTATGTCTTCCGTGTTGCTACCAAATATAAAATACTCATCAGCTCTTGGATTAGTGTGAAACTTCTAGCCCGCCTGCGTAAAGGATCTGGAGCTATCTCCACACAGGGATTACTCTGCTTACACAGATGCCTACTATAACTGCTGTTGCTTTCTACCTCAGCTATGTTTTATAATATCCGGCAAGGACTGGAAGGAAGGTAGTATAGTGCTTCAAACTACAGAAGAAATTTACATAGGGAATTAACCTAACCTAATGCGTAGATAATTAGTTTTGCTGAATAATGTCTAGTAGTAAGTGTTACATGATACTAGTGGTAGTTTTGCCTGTACAAAATGACTTTGGGGAATGCGTTTTGGGAAGCTACACTACACAGTACTATTGTCTTGTTTTGCCAGCCTCAAATGCTCTATAGATTTGAGCTGGGTATTCTGGAACTCAACACTTCTACATGATTTAATACAATTTTTTGAGTAAACATTGGTAGAATGCCATTTATAAGGAAGCAAACTTACTGTCTGAATTGGGTATGCTTTCTTGGCACATGCGTGGTACAACAATAATAAAAAAAAACGAACAAACCTGTTGTCCACCTATCATCGCTTGTTTCTAGTAGATGAGGATTTGAGTGGGTCTCTTAAACTTTCTTACTAACTAAAATCCGTTAAATCTCTTCTTCCATTCTTGTTGGCGGTGACCACTCCTTCAGTATCTCATAGCTCATTTTTCTGCAGTGCCATGGAATTGCTGCGTACTCTGGGCAGGTTACTAGATGTAGGGCTTGTGTGTCTTGGGGACTGGCTGTTTTGAAGTTGGATACCTTTCTGCAATGTGACAATTTTTCTGCCTTACTGGTTCGTGAGAATAAGCCATAATTTTTAGCCTGTCAGGTGGCTATAACTCTTTAGTAAGCTTCTTCAGTGAGACAGGAGCAGCTAACTTTTCTCTCCTTAAGTCTTTGCACCTGTGGAATCAAATAATAAGTATTAGATAGTATAGATGTTAAACTGTTTTGATGTCTCCCTTTAGCTTGTGATATTAACCTGTTACCACAGAACAGCAAACACCAAGTTTTTGGAGCTGGATGGCTAGCTTAAAACTCCATCTTGAGACAGAATCTTGCAAACCATAGCTTCTTCCAAGATTTGTTTTAGGCTGGACCACAAGGCAGTGGTCCATACTGAAACATTTAACATGTCCCCAAAATGAGCAAGAAGAAAGAGATTATACTAGTTTTAAAGAACCTCCCTGGTGCAGTGTTCTGAACTTCTCCAGGTTGTCCTAGACAAGGGCTTGTCTGTTAGTAATTAAATTACGGCTTTGACCCCCAGGGCTCTTAATGATCTAATTGGTGTGGACAAATCATCTAAGAGAAGGGACTGACTCTTAGAGTAGAAACTAGCAGAATATCATTCAGTACCACTCTGCTACTGAATTCTACAAAAGAATTCTGCATGAATGCTTTTGTGCCTGCTTCCTTCCTACTGGGTTTACTTTTGCATATTCCTCCCCGTTTTCTTCTGGCTTTTCTGTTGGAGGCTCCTGACATTGTGGTGAGCTGACTACTTCATGATGGTACAGATAAAGGGTGGGCTGTACCTAGCTATGCTTGTGTAACTTGAACAAGCAGCTCAGCTGACCTTAGTTTGCGCAGTTTTGCCCTGGTCTAGCTACAGGCCATCCAGGTTAAGAGGCTGTCTTGGAAGTGTTAACTGGGCAGCTTGTATAAAGATTCTGTAAAATAAAACATGCTTTTCAAGAACTGAGTTGTCTTATTAGTTTAGCGGGCTTTTTTTTTCCGTAGAGCAGTTCAGATTAAAGAGTGTAGTGAGCAAGCAGATCAGTGATAAAGCTGACGTGATGGTAATCTGTGAGTGCATATGGAGGAATAGGAAGATGGTACAACTCAAGACAGCTGCTACCTAAGCAACATCAGCAACAACTAGAAGAGCATGTGATGCAGTTAAAAGCAGAGATGCCTGACTCAAAAGTTGATACAGTGAGCCTGCTGCATAAGAAAGTTTCCATGGAGCAGAGCTTTCCTTGTTCTTGGGACGATAGGACTGTGAAGCTATAAATCTGTCCTAGGGAGGACACAGCATGTCAGCATGAGTTTAAAACAAACTCTAAAGTAACTAGACTCTAAAGTAAAAGAAATTGGCTTGAGTGCTTTCGTTAAAGTTTGAAAACAGTCAACAGAGAATTAAATGCCAGTACAAGCTGCAATATGAGGAACATAGGCTGGATCTCTGAGGCTTGTAAACCAATATGGTGTAGTAACACTTTTTAGTGAGACTAATTCATACTGCTGCACTAGTAACTCTTTCTTATAGGCTCTGAAAGTGATAGCTCTGACATGAGATATTGAGGATGAATGAGGAAGGCTAGTGGAGAGTAAAGGGGAAAAGGTGGAATTTGAAGGGCGTTGCATGAGAGAGGAAATCAAGCCATGAGTCAACTGGCTGGAGAGTATCTGGTTAACCAAAGTTGAAGGCTTTTAGGAAGAAATGTTTATTTAAACTCTTCCTGCGGCTTTGGAGGAAAGATTGTTTTTCAGACTTAAAAAAAAAAAATGCTGTGAGTTGAGATACATTTCAGCCTCTTGATCCACTGAAGCCTGATCCAGTCTGTCGCTCTTGAAAAGTCCCAACCTCACTTTTCAAAGGAGTTGAAGTCCTCTGTAAGAAACAGTAACCCTGGCAGCAAGAGCCTTGTGTTTTTTTCCTCAGTGAGGTTCTGTAGAGTGGAAAGTTCCCCCTGCTTCCCTGTGCTGTGCTGGTCCTGGCCTGGATCATGTGTTTCTAAGCTGGTCCCTAATGTGAACACTTGTGCTTGTGTGCCTGAGCGGTGAACTGATCCAGCTGAAAGGGAAACCTTTGTGATAATACTTTTTGGCTGGGTCACTGCAGTGCTACAAGGACTGTCAAAGGTGCCAGGGAACAGAGCAGAAAGAGCCAACTCTCTTGCTTGTGGGACCTCTCTCTTGTCTCAGTGGAAGGCTATCCTCCTTACTGGGATACTTTTTCTAGCCTTTTCAGACATTTGAATTGATTCACAGGGTGGTATGAAAGCCAAAGTTGGTGTTGGATTAATGGGGTGGGGGGGTAGCAGGACTGCTGCTTTTCTATATGGGGAGCTTGTCCTGCTGCCTCGTTTTACCTCATGAAAGTGCACACTTAGCTGTCTTCTTTCAGAATTTTTTCCAAGGAGTGGGCCACAAACTGAACGTAAATCTGTTATGATGAAAGATAGATGGCTTTTTCAAAATGTCATGTTCTTAAAATACATCTATACATGTGTAATTGTATATATGTATGTATGTGTGTGTAATCTAATGCACTTGCGTAACAGTAAAGCACCAGTGCTCGTTCCCATTTAAGGTCAGTTTCCAGGTGAACATGTTAAAATACAATTTGATCTGTTCATGTCAGTTGTCTTAAGTGGTTTTATTGGAAAACGAACAAATTCTTTCCTAGCTGAGCCTATAGCTGTTTCTGCTGGGATGTTTGACAGTGCATTCATTTAAATGTGGAAGCCTGCAGTGGGACTGGTCATGTGCAGAATATGGCGGGAGTGACTCTTATCTACCAGCATGAAAGGCTTAAGAGTTGGTGGTAAGGCAGGTCAGCCATTAGGGCAATGCCTCTTCTCTCCCAAATTGTGGGGGAGGTGGTATGAAGTAGATTAACACCTTTATTCTAGGCAAGGGGGGGAGGGAGGTACTCTTAAGAAACTTGGCCAGCCAGAGGAAGCTGATCCGTTGCCTTGAGCCTCTGCCCTTGAGTGGAAGCTTCCCTGTGGGTTGCCATATGGATCTGTGCTGCCAGGAGGTCGATACCTGAGAAGGATGGCACCGCTGTGCTGCAAGGGATTGTTCTGGGGTTGTCACATCAAGTTAGCTCAGGCACACTTCTGTGTGGCTTTGAAGTCAGGCTTGCCAGGTTTGAGAATCTGAAATGAAGCTTTCTAAACAAAATGGAGTCAATTCTGCTTTTCTAAATCTAAGGTTTATATCAATGGAGGCTGAATTTCTTCGTACTTCTAGTTATTGTTTTGTGTTGTGTCTTAGTGAGTTCCTTAGTGTAACATATGAGCAGATGGTTATCGGGAAAGATGGGTTTGACATGTGTCACTGTTCAAACTACTGTTCTGCCTAAAACTCTAGGCAAAAAGTCTGTTCTTGCAGTACAAACCAAAGTGATTGTTTGTTGGCTTCTGACATGAGTTAACCTGGCCTCTAGTGCTCCCTCCATCAAAGCTTTTTTTAAAAATTCGTTACATGAGCATTTTTCTCTTAAGTGAGAATTTTCTAGTGTTTTAACAATTTTTAGACTGAAACCTTTAAATCTGGGATTTGTGCTATAGCTGCAGCAATATTACGGCAAAGCCACTGCTCAGCCTGTTAATCCTAGTATCTTTACTGCAACTATACTTTGTATAGTATCTTCCAATTATTTTTTTCTAGTATAAGAACATTAGGAAATTTATATCCAGTTCTTGATGCTGGGGAAAGTGATTGTTTTATCCTGCCCTGAAACAGTAATAAGTAATTGGAAAAGTTCTTTGAAACAAGCTCTCCATATCTTTTTGTTATGATAAGCAACTGAAAATGAGCTATGGATGGAACACCCTTAGCACCTGGTGGAAGACAGATAAGTTGAGAAATACGGAAAGATTTCCTTAAGTTTTTTTTGTATTTAATGTGTTTTTAAAAGCTAGAGAGGGTTTGCAAGAGAACATGCATCTCAAATCTTTTTTTCCTCTAAGTAGGTTTAACTTCCTCTTAAATTCTTTAGTGTTTAAAATGCAAATCCTCCATATTGAGGTAGAGAAGCTTGTATTTAAGGTTCTTTAGCCATTACCTGTGGTCCATTCACCCCTGAAATACCGAAGGATTCTTCTGAAGAAAAGCAAAGTTTTGCTTTCAAGTTTGAATTTTCTCTCAAGAGGCTTGCACCTTCATTGAAAAACTTAGACTAGCAAACTTAAATATTGGAATTAATACCTGAAAAATTATATCTCCCTCTCATCTTTGGACGGGTGGAATTAAAAATCTAAGGACCTCTTAAAAAATGCTTATGCAAGCTAACTGTTACAATACAGTTGCCATAAGCAGCCTCACGGTGTTGCCATTGTGGTGTGTTATGCCACAGTTTGTTCAAATGGGTATTTTTCTGAACTGAATTGATATAATCTAACAGCATGGCTCAGCATCTGGACTAACAGGCTCTGCTGTTTCAGAGACCTGAGTTAGTCTCTTTAAATAACTCTCTGCTGTGTGGACATAACTGTGGCCATACTGATTTAATTTGGATATCGGACTGTGGAAACCCTGCAGTGAGGGCATCAGCACCTCTACAGTAGCCCTGCAGTTCTTGTTTGTAGTCCATCCGAGCACATGCTTTGTAATGTGTTTTTTTTTTTATCTCCTGGAGCGTTATATGCTTCTGATCATAATTTTTTATTCTAAAAAAGCAGCACTAGTAGAAACTTGGAGTAGTGATATTTCTAGGACATTACACTTAAATATTCCACGGGAATATTAAGTTGGGATTAAATTGTAGAAAGCTTCTTGTTAACTTGAGGCTCCAGTACCTAATGTCCAATAGAAGACAGGAAACGTGAAAAATGGCTGAAAACTGCCATTCTACAAAATAGTAAATCCTGATTTGTGTCCCTTTGTAGCCAGCCCAGATATCCAGAAGTGCAGCAAAGTTCTATGATACTACTTCACTACTTCTGGCTCATGCAGTTGGCTTCTTCATAGCTATGTGTTGTAGCATCAGTTGCCATGTCAGAGTTGCTGTAGCAAGCTCATTACCATTTTTTTCCCCAGGTGGTTAAATGTAGCTAAAGACACTCAGTCACAGAGGTGCCCACCTAAAAGGGGGTTGCAAAGGACACCTGGGGTCCAATACAACCTTCACCTTTTACTCAAAACTGTCTGTATCTTCTAAGAACTGCCATGTGTGCCTGGATCTGCTGTCCTGTCCTGGAAAGGAGTATTTGGTTTAGCACCCTGGGTGTCAGTGGCACTTTACATAGGGGTGTGTTTATGCAGAGCTAGGTCTAATAAGATGTAAAATGCTGTATGAATTATAGGAATGGCTTCCTTGAGGTGTTAACAAAGTAGGCTTTTCTGTTTGTTACAGAATGTCCAGAGAATAAAAACTTTAAGACCCGCACTTTTAATAATCTTCATTAAATGCTTAGAAGTCTGAAAGTACATGTAATACTGTATGCCATAGTTCTCTTCTGCTAAAATGTGGTTTTGAATGTTGTTTGCTATTTTTATAGAGGTTTATAGAGAAGAGCAAGAAATCCTGAAATGTGCTGGTAGCAATAGCTAGTGATGGATGTCTGCATTGCTTTCCTTTGTGAAAACATGCTTTTCTGCCCCACTGGAAGGTTTCCTTTTGCTGTGGCCCTCTGAGGGGGGCCATCATAGCAGGAGAAGTATTAATTGCCTGTGGATGCTGTGATCTCTCATCTGTAGGAACCAGTTATGGTAGGGCAAGTGGCTATACTCAGTAGCACAAGGTTGTCTACCAACAACTCCTGTCATCATCTGGATTTATTTTTACTTGCCTGAGTCTGAACAGCTCAGATCAGTGAAGAATGCCTAAAACACTAAGGCTTTAACGCTGTCAAGGATATTGGCAAAGTTTTGGTAAAATTCATGTGATCCTGCACTCTGCCAAAACAGGCTAGAGCAGCCTAGGAAGGCTGACCAGCATCAAACACAGCAGCAGACAATGGCGTGGTGGTGGGGGAACAGCAATAGGCAAGTTATCTATCTGAAGCAAAAGCCAAGAGCTTTAAGTACAACTTTTGGGAGCCTTCTTTACATGGAAATCCCTTGTTTTCTTAGATTACTTTATGATATCGCAGCTCTGCCATGATAACTCTCTCCTGCTGTTCTGCAGGCATTTCCTGTGCAGAACTTGTCTCAGAGAGGTCAACTTTTTAGGAAACATGTTAAGCAGCAGCATTTCTTGTTGACACCATACAGTCTTTTTAACAACAAATCCTTCTAAAGAAAAGCAGCTTTTGTGATGCACTCTTCTCATGGTATGTCATAATTATTCCAGTGCTAGTGAATGAGATGGTCGACCAGTTCACGTGCTTGGGAAACAGAAGACAAAGCCTGTGTTTAGCAAAGAATCACGATGGGTTACTGAATTTGAGATGGAGAACAATTATTTTGTTTCCTGATGTTGGCTGATACAGTAAATAGCCTATTTGCAGCTGTACCTATTCACTTGTGACTTCTGAGGGGCCCAAAGATGGCCAATATCACTCCCCATCCTGTTAAGAGATGTCACCAGTGCCTTGTGCAGTGTATCTTGGTAAACTTCAGGGTTGAATCTGGTACTTCCGATTCCTCAGAGTAAAATTTAAGTAACAACAGTGTTTGTGCAGGTGTTGCTGGGCACCAAAGAAGTAGCCTGGCTCTGTTTTCTTTGCACCCTCCCTTCAGGTATTTACATTGATAAGATCTCCCTTGAGCCTTCTGTTTTCTAGGCTAAATATCTTAATGTGACATCATTTAGTTTTATATTTTTCTAACTAATAAACTAGTATCTCTTTAACCTCTTAAAGGCTCATAACCTCATCTGCACATTCATGCTGGTTCACTGTTTGATAAAGGTGTTGAAAAGAATCAGTTAACTGATGCTATTGAACCTTTTCCATTGGGAACTGTGATCCTTCAGTTTTGCCTGCTTTTTATCTTGTTTGGTTTTATGCCCTTTTCTGTAGTATTTGTGAAACTGTGAGCAGTTTGAGAAGGATTTTAAGGAAACAATTTTTTCTTTGAGGGGGGAAAATGAGACATGTTCCTTCCAGATGCATTCTCCATATTTGTGGAATACTACTACAGTATGTTTTTAAAATACTAGTATTACAAAGTCCTATGTGAAAGGATTTGGTCTTTATCCAAGGTGTGAATATGAATGCCTTTTAATGATAAGCATCCAATCTTTGTTTTTTCTTTTAAAATTGATTAACTTCACATTCTGTTTGGGATATTTCTGTGCAGCTCAGGTGCATAGATAAAACGGTCTGTTCCCTACAGTGTCACTTCTTACTAGAAGCAGAACCATCACACAAAGTCTGAAGCATTGTGAGGGACAAGACAAACTGAGTTCTCTACATGTGGGAAAACACAAGTATGAGTTTCTGTGCAAGTCTCTTGCTTGAGTTCATACTAGCTGATTGCTGGAATTGCACAGGGAATTTAGCCCTGTGGTGTTGGTGCATGGTATAACAAAGGTGTAAACTCCATGTCACAAACACATTAAAAATGTCAGTTTTTAGGCTCTGATGTATGAAATGGGTGGAGGCTTGGTAAAAACCCAGAGTTGTCACTCTATGCCTTCACATGTGAAGATGTAGTGAAATGTAAGCAGCAGTCCTCTGATGCGTTTCTAATTGGATTGATTGAGCCCTAAGTGTGTTGTCTTTTTTTTCTCCCCAGCTGAGTATTGAACAGGCCCAGGCTGTGGCGGAGCAGGTTGAGATGAAGGCAAAGGTGGTACAGTCTGAAGTGAAAGCGGTGACTACTAGGCATAAGAAGGCCTTGGAAGAGCGAGAGTGTGAGCTGCTCTGGAAGGTACTCACCTTACATTTGTGATTTAAGCTGCTTTACAAATGCTTTTTCAAACTGAAAACATGCTTTTTAACTAGCACATGGCTAGATTCTGATATCCTCCCAAGAAACACTGAATTGAAACACTATGGTTTACTGTGAACTCATTTTTCTGTAGCTAGCAGGATGCTGGCTCTGATTGGTTTTGTACTGAATGTGTCTCAGTCTGCAAAACTGGTTGGGTTTTTGTAGGGATGTAAGATACCCTCACACGAGCTCAGCCCCACAAATAGGGTGGGGTGCTCCCCCTGCTGGCTCAGCAGCTGTGCCTCGCATCTCAGCACTGATGGGAGAAGAGATCACCTTTAAACACCTTGTTTAAAGAATGTCTTTAAAACTTCTTAAATACATTGCTGTAGTAGGTATGTAGTACATGGATTTTCTTATCTGATCCACTTCTCATAAACAAAGGAAAGGGGCAAAGCTGTATATGCTGTGTCCTGAGAGGTCCTGTGTACCTCTCAGTCAAGGTAGTGTCCCCCTGATTTTTTTAATTACTAGTAGAAGAAAAGAATACCCTTTAGCAAGAGTATCTGCACAATCCCAAACTCCTGCACTCACTGCAGCCACAATGTGTGTGGTATTTTGAGAAGAGGAAAGGAAGGAACAGCAAAGTTTCTTATTCCAGAAGGGTAACTCTCTCTGGCTCTTCTCTGCTTGTTTAGGCACAGATTAGGTTGGATTGGCCCTTTGGGTCCCATTTGTAGAACCAAACAGAAACCCAGTCTCTGCTGTTGGATCAGGCCCTTTATATCAGTGAGTCAAACTGACTAGTCCTATGACCACATGATTTCTTAATACTGGTATAGGGAAGCAAAAATGTGTGGTCAAGGTGGGAAAAATTTAGAAGCAAATTGGGAGTGCTCCTATAGTATGCAGTTTCACCAAATAAAGTATGGCAGGAAACTGTGTGGCTGCTGCCGTGACACTATACTAGCAGAGCCAGGCAGGATGGCATGTACCGTGTGGTTGGTGAGGCGCGTGCTGACAAGAAGCAGTGTCATCCTGCTAAAGTACTTCTCCCCTGCCTGTTCTTCATCAGCATTGGTTGAAACAGTAGTTTTTTGGCTTAATATCTGCTGCCAGCAAAGTGACCAGCTCTGGTAAGATTTTATTGTACAGAACTACTCTAGAGTGAGGTTAATCCCCTAAAAGAGAAGTTTGTTTTTCCGTAGTTCTTTATAAGTGTCAGTGGAAAGATTAAAAATGCACTTTATCTAGTTACTGTATTTCTAATGATGCTTTTTCTGAGGCATTTGGATTGAGGGAGATGAGTTCACTTTCCACTGTTAGCCTTCCCCAAGAAGCTCGGCAGCTTTCTCTTTTGAGGTATTCCTAGTACAAGTGAAGTAAGAGCTGCTTCTAAGCTGTTTGTATCCCAAGAGGCTGCATAAATGCACTTTATTGGAATGTCTGCACTGAGAGCAAATTCTCTTCAGGTTATAAAACATTATTTTAAGAAGGAAACTTGGTGGTGGTGGTAAATCATTCTAAAAAAAAAAAAGCTGAGTGTAATAACTCCTCATGTGAAGTGTGTTAGTGAATAATTCTGGGTACCAAAGTTGAGGCCAAGGATTAAGCTGAGACCTAAAATTAGTAATCTCTTGGAAATCTGCTGGAAGAAGCATCTCTGACTCTTTAACAGTCAGGTAAAACCTACATGCCTTAACTTTAAATGAAATAGTGTGTTTGTACATCTGTTATCTAGTGAGTGTATAACCAAGGAGTCTTCATACAGTGAGTTGTCCCTCATTAGAATACATTGCTGGTATTGTTCTGCAGCCAAGCAGGTATTCAGACATAAGGAAATGTATTTTTTGCAATAATAAAGCAATTACATGTTTCATTAGTTTTATAAGGTGGGTGTCTTTGCCAGATGGTCTAAAGTGATTTTTCACAAGGTAAACATAGGCTTATATAAAATAGTCACAAACAAACCATTTTTGCTTGAGCTTCAGTCCCCCAAGCAGGGACTGGCAGCAACCTTCTGTGTCATTTGATGTGACATTATAAAGCATCCTGTTGTAAAGCTCTAGCTCAGCATGACTGCCAGTATTTGCAAGAAAATATTAAAATAATTGGACCCTAAAAGTCCCTGGAGATAGATGTCTGGTATTATCTAGTCACACGAAAGCAGTTCTGGCAGGCAGGGGAATGACAAGAGCCCGTGTGCATTAGCAGATGCTGACTCCTAGCCTCAGCTTTGTGTGATAACAGCCTGCCTTCTGAAGATGGTCTCAATTCTGGTCAGAGAAGCCTCAGCCTCTGCTCTTTCTTGAGGGCCTGCAGTAGTAACCTCTGTTCTCCCTGGAGTCTAAATAAGACATACCTTCAGATGATTTGTCAAGTACCTTGCAACTAGAAAATAGAATAGCATTTGAGGAAGCAAATCATTATTAGTAAGCAAGTGACTGTTCCTTTCAAATGTCACTTGGATGCAGCAGATCTGCAGAGTAAGAATGTATGACTTTGGCTGGAGGACGGGAGAATAATAATCCTGAATTTGGATAAATAGTTGCTTTTCCTAATTTCTGCTTCTCTATAATCATGGCTCTTGGAGGCTTGTTCTGCAGTTCTGTGTCCAAATGCTGCAACAACTGCACAACCAGTTTTTATGTAGAAGGGCAGCATTAGGAGATGTTTCTGTTTGATGGCTTGTCTTTCCTGATGTAAATGTGCTTTTCTCTTTCCCCCCCTGTGCCTCGCTCAAGGTGGAAAAGATTCGTCAAGTCAAGGCTAAGTCACTCTACTTGCAAGTTGAAAAGTTACGTCAGAACCTAAATAAGCTGGACAACACCATTAGTGCTGTTCAGCAGGTCCTGGAGGAGGGTCGTACCATGGATATTCTTCTGGCACGGGACCGCATGCTGGCTCAGGTGCAGGAGCTGAAGAATGTGAGAGGCCTTCTCCAGCCACAGGAAGATGACAGGATCATGTTCACTCCCCCTGACCAGGCATTGTATATGGCCATTAAATCAATGGGCTTTGTCAGCAGTGGGGCTTTTGCTCCTCTGACCAAAGCCACTGGGGAAGGACTCAAGCGTGCACTGCAGGGCAAAGTGGCCTCTTTCACAGTCATAGGTTATGACCACGATGGTGAGCCTCGCCTTTCAGGTGGTGACATGATCTCTGCAGTGGTGATGGGCCCGGATGGAAACCTTTTCGGGGCAGATGTCAGTGATCAGCAGAATGGGACCTACCTGGTCAGCTACCGTCCACAGCTAGAGGGAGAGCACCTGGTATCTGTGATGATGTGCAACCAACACATTGAGAACAGCCCCTTCAAAGTTGTGGTGAAATCTGGGCGCAGCTACATAGGCATTGGGCTGCCGGGGCTCTCCTTTGGCAGCGAGGGAGACAGTGATGGCAAACTCTGCCGCCCCTGGGGGGTTAGTGTAGACAAAGAAGGCTACATCATTGTTGCTGACCGCAGTAATAACCGCATCCAGGTATTCAAACCATGCGGGACCTTCCATCACAAGTTTGGCACGCTGGGCTCCCGTCCGGGCCAGTTCGATCGCCCTGCTGGCGTGGCCTGTGACATCTCGCGTAGGATCGTGGTGGCTGACAAGGACAATCATCGCATCCAGATCTTCACGTTTGAGGGGCAGTTCATTCTGAAGTTTGGGGAGAAAGGAACAAAGAATGGGCAATTCAATTACCCATGGGATGTGGCTGTCAACACAGAGGGCAAGATCCTGGTCTCTGACACGAGGAACCATCGTGTTCAGCTGTTTGGGCCTGACGGTGTGTTTCTTAACAAGTATGGCTTCGAAGGGGCACTCTGGAAGCACTTTGATTCCCCCAGAGGTGTGACTTTCAATCACGAGGGCCACTTGGTCGTGACTGACTTCAACAACCATCGCCTTTTGGTCATCCATCCAGATTGCCAGTCAGCACGTTTTCTGGGCTCGGAGGGCACTGGGAACGGCCAGTTCCTGCGCCCACAGGGAGTGGCGGTGGATCAAGAGGGGCGCATCATCGTGGCCGATTCCAGGAACCACCGGGTGCAGATATTTGAGTCAAATGGTAGCTTTTTATGCAAGTTCGGCACTCAGGGAAGCGGCTTTGGTCAGATGGACCGTCCTTCAGGTATAGCCGTCACCCCTGATGGCATGATTGTTGTGGTCGACTTTGGAAACAATCGAATTCTCATCTTCTAATCTGTGTTTGAATTAGGAAGAAACTGTCTCAGGGAAATTCTTCTAAGAGAAAATGAAAAAAATACAACGTTAATTCAAACCTACCTCATCTTTAATTTTTTTACAGATGAATGTACTTATCTTTTCTGCAGGGAGTGAGCCTGTAAAGTTGAATTCTATCTACCTCATTGTCCTCCCTTCCCTCCCCGGTTTCTCGCCCCCTCCCAATCCCCACACACTCACAGTTCAGAACGTTTTACCTCTCCCCCCAATGGGGTTTCATGCACAAACAAGTGTTGCTGTGCACATTAGGTGGTTTGTGTGGTGAGTTCTGTAGACTAAGCCAAAAAAAGGCTCTGTGTAACTTTTTTAATGGAGATAATGGTAGTAGGTGTTTGTAGAGAATTTGTGTTCTTGACCATACTGCAGTTCTGTGGGTGGGGACATGGGAGGGGGGACTTTCGTGTTTGTTTTTTTTTTAATTGCTGCTGCAGCAGAGAACTTTTTCCTGTTCTCCTTTTTATACCTCAGTGTGTTTGATTTACTGGTGAGCACAGTGTCTTGTTCCCAGATGACTTTTTGTGGCGTTTTGTGAAAGTGAGTGGGATTCACTCGCCGGGAAGGGCAAGTTTGCATCTTTTTGGCATTTCTGTGTATTTTTTTTCTGAAACACAGTAATCCAACAGCACAAAGTGAAGCTGATGAAAATGCACAAAAATTCTTTAAGTTTAAACCAAATTGTTCATTTTAGTGGCTTAGTGCAGTTGTTGTAAAGTTTAGATGAAAAGCCAGGCTTCCTTTAATGTATCTGTCATTGAGTATTTCTTTTTACCCTTTCACCTGAAAACTAAATTAGTTTTAAAAAAAGTTATTGTTTCTTTTATCAGTACACCTAATCTGGATAACAGAAGAGGTTACAAGGAGCATTGAAACAGGGAAAATCAAACCCTTTTGATTTACTTTCTCGTAAAATGACTAGCTTTTTTTGCCCCTCCCCATAGAGAGACTTTAAGGGAATAATGTTTGATGGATTTGTTGGAACAGAAGTGGTACCTTTTTCGAAAAGTAAGGAATAAGCACAGCTTTGGAGATTCAGGGTGCGTTTTGGAGAAGTCAACAATCTTTTCGTGTTTAAAAAGGATTGCAATAACTCTATCAGTGACAAAAATATCTTTTTTTCTTCTGGTTTCCCCAAAGAGCTGGACTGAAAAATTCGGGAAGACCTGCTGTAGGTTTTAGGATGGGATGGGGCTGTAGCTCCATGTATCTCTTGCTACAAGTGAAAAGCTACCAGTACCAGCATAAGGCAAACTGCATCAAGATGAAACTTTGTTGCTTTTTTCCAGGGCAGTACCAAAGAATTCTGTGTAAAATAAATGTATATGATCCTTAAAAGCTTGGAGGCAGGGGGAAGTTAGCCCTTTCAGGGACAAAAAAAAAAAAGCTTTTCTGAGAAGCAGAAACTTTTTAGGAGAATAGAGATCTCTTTAGCAAAATGTGACTTTGAGTCGCTGGAAATATTTGGTTTTATTCTTCAATTTCTTGCATTCCAGTTTAGCTGTTACATGCAGATATGATCTCTACAGAGCTGTTGTTTCACTCTCTGGGTAAGGCCTTTGGTGGCAAACAAGAATGGTTAAAGCAGGGACCAGAGGGCTTTTCTGTCTCTCCATGACAGAAAAATTAATGTATCAGTACTCTTGGTCTTGGAAATGTCATGGGATTCACCTTACTGTTTGCAAGAGAAGATGTCTGAAACATAAACGTGGTTGTTATCAAAAAGCCTGAAGAGCCTTTAACCATCCTCCAAGGAAGGGGTTCATCTCTTTGCCAGCCACCATGCACAAAAGTGACCTGAGATTGAAAGGCTCTTCACAAGTTTGTGAGAAATCACAAGGTGCACTTTCCTTCTTGCTGCTTTTCCCCTCCAAGGAGTGTTAACTGTCTGGGTTTTGTAGAAATCCTGATGATGTGCGCAGACAAGATAGCTGCCACTTAGAGGAGGCTTAAACTAAAGGACCAGAAAGAGACAGACGGATTCATGAGATGGCAAAATGTCTTTTGAAAGAAGGGTGAGGAAAAACACCTGAATTAAATAAGATAAAATAACCGTGCTGCCTTTCAGCCAAAGCCTCAAGGAAGCAAACTCTTCAAAGCAGTATGTTTCAGTTAGGCTTAATCTTAGGATAGCATGGTTTAAAAATAGTCTTTAAAGGATAATCTTTTATACAGATGTCTGTCAGTAAATTTCTGTGGCCACTCAAAATATGGGTATGAGAGAAAGCTTAGTTTACCTTCAACTTTTTCAAGTTCTGCTTGTGTACGTGCCTCCCTTCTTGGGGGTGGCCTACAGTTGTGACAGATGTCCATGTTTGTCTTGTATTACTCAGTCCAAGAATTATTTGCAACTTGGGCTATGAAAACTAACAACCTGCAAGATCTAGATACCAAAGAAAACTGGTTTAAAAAGCTTTAATGTTTAGTTTGCAGTGTCCTTGCATTTATCCTATCATGTCTTAATAAAAATGCCAGGTCTCTTAATACCTTGACCGGAGTGGCTGACAGTGTTGGAGTAAGCTAGAAATGCTCCTGTGCTTTAATGCTTGTTGGGTTCCTCCCTTCTCTGGGACTAGAAGGGAGTTGTTTTCCAGGCATTAAACAAAAAAAGTGTGCATTCAGGATTGTGTTGAACTGCAGAAACCTTTTTGCCCCTCTCCAGCTTGCACGGTGTAGAAGGTGACAGACACTGACATGTCCCTTTGCTATTCTGTATGGAGCCATTGCACAAACCCCCCCATCCAGCTCTGTCAGGAAGAGGAATGACTTTAACTCTCTAAGTTGCTATTTAATTCAGTGGGATTTGCTTACAGACTAAACCTCAAGTGTTTGACCTCATGTGTTGGGGAGCTTTTTCGTTTTAAAAACACTACTATTTAGCTACCCAAAATAATTCCCTATCTTTGTCTTAGGTAGTGCTAAGCACATTTGGTCTCATTGAAAATTGGTAGTGTAGCTTATAAAATGGAATGTTTTATATGCAATGAAAATAAGTAGCGCTAATACACAATGCCAACATTAGATGTCCCATAGGGGCTTTTAAAAAGTAATACTTAAATGAGATTCAGACCTTGCTCTGGTTTTTTTTTTTCCATGCATGTTCTCAGGCTATGCATGTTCTCAGGTTAATGCCCCAGTATCATAATATACATGGTGCAGAGAGAAAAAGCAAGGCTTTGGTGCTGGATTGCGAACTTGAACAAGCATTCAGGGTAATCTTCTGAACTAGTGGAAATGGCCTGGAGAAGGCTGAGGTGAACCTGTGCCTCTTTCTTTTAGCTCTGACACTGGGGAACAACAGATGCGGGTGACAGACCTGTCTGCTAGAACTCCCAAAGGAATTTCACTATGCCAGGTTAAAGCAGTGGCTCTCAGTAGACTTTTTCCTTGACGAAATGTTATCAGGGGCCAGTATGGCTGTTCTGGGTCCAGCCTTATGAAGCAATCTCGTCCTTTCTCAGAACTACTTAAGCAGGAACTTCAGTAGCAAACTGAAGCAGACTCAGTACTTGATAATGCAGGTCCTTCAAGATAATT
>VYZM01016307.1:31738-45774 GCA_013398915.1 Dromas ardeola | reverse complement strand
TTTTTTTTTTTTTTTAGTACCTTTTAAATAGAACTTATTTAAGGAAGCCCATAAACCTTTAAACTTGTAAGGAAAGCGAGGGAAGGATGACACCACCTGAAAACAAATGCATATTGTGACCAGACATAACCAAGTTGGGGAAAAAGAACAACAAGGCGCTTGGATGTGGCATTCCCTTGGAATTGCAGGAAAATGGGCCCAGTCTGTTAAGTTGCAGTTGAACCAAAAGTAATTTCTGAAGAGAGCAGGTTTATAGGCTTATCTTGCCATAACTTTGATCATAAGATTTCTTTGTTCAGTTCTGGTTTAAAAAAAAAAAGATATTGTGCCAAAGTGTTGGTTTTGGTTTGTGTTTTTTTTTAAGGAGTGTAAGCCAAATGGTGCCAAAAGGTAATAGGGTATTTAAAGATAGAGATATTTAGACAAACAGTTTGGAGCTGTATAAAAGATGAACACTGGTACTTGCGTTAGACAAATATTGTACCTTTGGTCTTTGAGTCCTTGGGAGTTTGAAACCCAGTTTGCTGTGGTACAAAATGCACAACTAGAGATGCCACTATCTTTTTCTTTGAAGTTCTACCTCACTTTGCAGGAGTAAATAATCTACCTCAATTTAGCATCAGACAGGTTTGAGAAATAATTGAGAATCTGCCTGGGGGAAGGATTCATCCTGCCTGTTGGACAAGCGTTTTAATTGAAACAGAGATACCAAGTGTGTTCAATGTGGTGACTTCTTGCTTTTGTTTTTGCTACCTGCCCATGGAAATACTAAGCTGCCCTTGCTTGAGAATCTGTAAATAAAACCAAATGTTCAGGCAAACTGGACCGAGATACCTGAAACACTTTTGAGTTTGTTCTGTTTTCACTACAAAGTATGGAAAATGTAAACTTTTTTCAGTATTACGACACTAGTAGCTGATGTGACATACTTAATATTCATTTGCAGTGTTCTTACGTCCGTAAGACCTTTAGGTCTTTTCTCTACAAGAGAAAAACTTTTACGCATGCCTACCGATACGTCCTGTTTGGAAAGACTAATGTTACGATTGCTGTAAACACAAATGCTATACCAAATGCTTGAAGGGAATAAGATCCTGATTTTTTTTGACTTGGTGATTGTATTAGTAGCTTTCTTGACTCAATGGGATTTTTTCCACCATGACAAAGCAGCCAAGTTCCTATTCCTGGAGGGCAGTTTAGGTTTCAGACATTCTCAGGAGAGGCAGTTTAAAACCAGTATGTTGGGGTTTTATGCAACTTTTCATAGTGACATGCAACATGCCCCTTGTTTCACCTGTGGAGTAAAGTTGCAGAAGCACATTTTCAGATTACTATGTTGAAAAAAAAACTTTTTTTCCTCCCCTGCTCATACAAGGGGGTGACAGAAGTGGGTACAGGAGACCCCCAATAGCGATAGGCTGTGTTGGGTTTGGTAAATGTTATGGTGGAAAATGTACATTGATGTCTCTAAGTGATCTTACGGGTTAACGAGCCAGACTGGCATCTTTTTCCATCATTGTTTAACCAATAATGGTTCTAAAAATGCTTTGTGTACCTGCATGGTCTTAGACCTTCTATTAATGATTGTATCAACTTACAAACTCAGGTAGATAATTTTTAAAGCTCTTTTCGTAGAGCCTTACTGACTGAATGTTAAGTGTCTGTGTAGTGATGTAGTTAAGTAACTTCCTTTTGAACTACCAGACTAGTTTAAAAAAAAAAAAAAGTCCTTTTATAGGTTTGTAGAGTACTTTTCAGACAACGTAGTAGTTTTTCCTTCAGAGGCAGAGATGTCTTTCTGGGTTTTTGTTTTTAGTTTCTTTTCTAAAATGACTAAAAGGTTTTTTAACTAGTTTGTAAGGTGTGCTTAGTCACCTGAGTTGGTGGGGGTTTCTTACTGTATGTGACTCTTGTTTGTGCTGTGCATTACCTGTCATGTGCCCCTTGGTTCGTGCACAATTCCTTGGAGTAGCGAGGGTGCTGGACACATGCCTGCAGTTTAAGTCCAATAGAAATGGGAAGCCTTGAACAAAGTGGAGGTCATCCACATGAAACCAATGTCACAAACGTGCATTTTTCTCCCCTCGTTTAATTGACTGTAGATGTATAGCCCCATCTTCTCAAACTTCATTAGCAGCGTGTAAGGAGCGTTGCCTTGGTGCAGGTTTGCATCAGGATCCAGAGTGATTTTGTCAGTCCTTGGATGTTGGGCATCTTGAGTTGATTGGTTTTGTAGTTTCCTCTTCTGTTGCAGTTGGTTTTTTTTTCTACTTTAGTGATTAATCATGCTGCTCTCCTAATAATAATAAAAATGTCTCAGCAGGACAGACAGTGCTCTGCTTTTAACGAGCTGCTCAGAGCTTTTATATCTAATTGATAATGAGACAGGCTGTGACAAGAACTTCTATGCTCCAAAAAGGGTGTCACATTTCTACTTGGACAAAAAGTGACATAATTTTTAGATGTCAGATGTTGAGTACCGTAGAGAAGAAAGCATGACAGGTTATGTGCAAACTTTTATGTAGAATAAGTGAGCAAAATGTTAGAACCCTTGTGTTAATGGAGGCTTCTGAATGTATCTTTGTGGTCCATAGGGAAGGCTGAAGGATGTAGCAAGGAGATGATGTATCAGCTACTGGCAGCCTTAAAACAAAGTCAGTGTCTCTCTGGACTTTAAAATGTTCCTATGCAGTTTATTTTATTTTTGTTTAATCAAATAAACGTGAGGAGGTTTTTTTCATGGCAAATCTGTGTATGTGTCTTTCTGTATTACCCAGCCAAAGTTTTATCATCTCTTGGCATGCAAAGATGCTCTTGCCTGAATTTGAAAACTTGAACCTGGCTGCCTCCAGGTGATGACTATGGAAGACTTCAAGCAGAGGCACTGCCTTTGAAAGGAGAGAAGAGGAGAAATGTTGGGGTGCTATGGAGAGAAGTATGTTTAAAAAAAATAAATTATTTTTTCAAAAAAAAAAAGAGTTTTGATGCAGTGTCAAACTCTTAGTTGTCGGGTCTATTAAAAAAACAGCTTCACTGTAATGCCTGGAGGAAATGGCTTTGATACTGAACTCACCAGCTGTACTCCATGTAGTTTTTGCCAGAAAGTTCATGGTTTCACCTTTTTTAGGTCCAGCTCTAGGTTTCCATTTCTTCACCTTTGCAACTGGTAAAAGTAATGCTTTTTCTGCGTGGTAGCGTAAAGCAAAGCCACCAGAATATTTAACGGTGTACCTGGCACCTTGCTGAGCAAACTGCCAACATCAGTTGGGTAAGCAGAAGAGGTGCTCTTTTTCCTTATTACTACTTTGGAAAAGGTTTGTAAAGAAATAAAGCCTTGACCAAACCATTGCTCCTTCCTCCTGGAGCAGCTGGCAGCATGTGAGCAGTACAGAGATCACTTCAAGTTGAGGGGAGGGAGAAGACCCTGTGAAGGAGGGGGAAAAGGCTGCTCAGGTGAGTTTCAGGACTACTGACTTGTCCAGCTTGGTGTGGGACTCTATTCTTTTGGCTTCTCTCTGCACACTTCCCTGAAGACGACCAGAACCTGGTGGCTCATTGAGTGCCATCAGATGGCTTGGGATGCTGCTGAACAAGTTCTTGCACCATGGCCATGGTCACTGTTGTCCACTTTCTTGCCAAAATGTTTAGCTCTGAGCCCATGCCAGCACATGGACAGGGAGGCTGAGACAGCAACAGGGGCTATGGTGCTTGGGGGGAAGGGGAGTGCGACCCCTTTCTCCTGCTATGGGCTAAGAGCCAGTGTGTGACTGCAAGGGTGAGATCCTGGAGGCGAGGGGAGGGCAGGAGGCGTGAAAGACAGGCACCTGCACCCTTTCCTGCAGGCAGTTGCCCTGACCTTCACTTCTTTACTCTCACAGCCTAAAAGCAAGGGAGGGAAGAGGTGAAAGTTGACTGTGACGCTAGGGCGATGCCAAAGAGGAGACAGGTCCTTGATTGCTCCCTTCCTAGATGTGTTTTGGTATTTTTATTTCCCCTCTTTGTTAATGATGAAATTATGAAACCCAACAGCTGAAAGTTACCACCACTCACTCCTGCAGTGCTACAGGTTGGGGTAGGGGGGAAAGGGCAGAGCTGCTCTGATCATTGTTGGGGGAGGGCCAGGGCTGAATGCTGCTGCTGCTGCAGCCATGCAAAGGCAGCTGCCATAAGATGCAGAGTCTGGGGAAGAACCACCCCATCCTCCTTCCCGGGAGGGGAGCTCTGGGTGGCTGCGGGGAGCCTGGCGCCTGCCGGAGCCTTTTGCATGTGAATGATGTCCCGCATTCCTGGGGGGGCGGAGAAGGGCAGAGGAGACTCTCCTCTATTCAGGGCTGGGACCACACAGCGAGCATTTTTAACCTTTTTTTGTGCTTAATCTGTCAATCTACTTTGATGGATGTATCAGCTCACTTTCTCCCTTCTTTCAGAAAGGTGATCACTACGTAATTTTTCCTGATTTTTTTTTTTTTTTTTAATTCCTAATATTTCTATCTAACCTGCTTGCCCCTACCTGAGGACAGGGTGCCACCTCCTACAGCAATAGAAAAGCTGTTAAAGAAGTTGGCTACTTGGTCACTGCTCTAAAAGCCTTGGAAAGTAGCAAAGTCAGTTAGTTACCAAACAGAAGAGGGATAGTAGCATGTCTCCAACTTCCTGCTGCACTGCTTCATGATGGTTACCTTCCTGCTGAAGGGACACACATATACTTATTCTACACCCTTGCACCTTGTTTAATGAAGTTGCTTGTCATCATCTGTCAGTTGTGGCTTGTTTGTTTGAGATCTTGGGGGCAAACCCACGCCTGTCCAGCACTACCACATGCTCCAGTTACTGAGCAGGGAACTTGCAGGCCTGCCTCTTGGAAAAGTGACCTTCCCAGTGGTGGCTGGAGGCAAAGTACAATGCCAGCAGCACCGGGAGATAAGGTGTTGTCCCAGCTCCACCCTGGAGAGTATCTGGGCAACATCTTCGAATAGCTGAAATAGCACAAACCAGCCGGGGAGGGGAAGTGAGGCCAGACGCTGTGCTCCATGCTGAGCTCCATTATCTTATGCCTGGTGGCTCATCTCATCTCCTTGCTCACAATAAGTAACCAGAGGATCCTTGTTTAGGCTATCTTCCAGATTTAGGTAAAAGGCAGAAAAGGTTTTGAAAGAAAGATGTATTCCTCTAAAGTGGAAACTGCAGTTCAAAAAAAAAAAAAACCAACCACACAAAAACCCTAAAAAACCTTCTTCTTAGTCAGGCACTCTTACACTTTTCCTGCATCATTACACCTTTCTTTAGGCCAAAGGAAATCCAGGGAGAAGGAAGAAAAACCACCACAGACAGCAAAGGGGCAGAGACTGGTGTTTTGTTTGTTTGTTTTTTGCAAGGTTGGCTTGCACTAATTATATACAAGCTAATGACAATTAAGTCACTGCTGCTTGGCAGTGTACTGCAGTGCCATGGTGGGGGCTGTTAAGGGCCTTAGTGTGTCCTTACACCCCAAGCTCTTAGATGCGGTGACCTGCTCCCCCTTTCAGGACGGCAGCACTGCTGCTAGTTTTAAGGAGGGTAGAAAGATTCTTTCAAAGCCACCACTAAGACTAGCAGCACAAGGCTCTATTGCCCCATGCTGGTGCTGTGCTGTTTGCTCTTAAAAATAAGGTTAAGAAGGTAACCACAAGAGCCACACAGGGGCATCAACCTCTGCCTGTCTATGACCTGCAGGAAAAAAAAAAGCTCCTTTCCTTGCAGCTAAGGCCCCCCCCCCACACGCCCTGTCCCCTTACCCCAAGGAGCAGCTTCAGCTACAGCAAGGAACAAACGCCCAGCTGCTGGAGGGCAGTGGACTGTAGGTGCATCAACAGAGCAAAGCTGGGCAAAAGCCGTCTCTTTGAGGAATACAAAACCACAGCTCATGTCAAAACACAGCAGCCAACGCAACGGCTCAGCTGCTGTTTCAGCAGGACTTTAGTTCAGGTAAATGGTATTCTCCTCCCAGTCACTGCCCTCCCATATGTTCTCTTCAAAAAGAGCTGAATTACACACTTCGTTAATCACTTCTTTTTGGTAAATAAACATTCAAAACAGATGCCAACCTCTTTTCCTTCATGAAATAACCTTTACAGACACCTTCAAGCATGCCCTTTTGTTTACGTTTTATTAAAAATTTACATAAATGAACACACTCCAGCAATTGGGGTATGCAGGTGTCCTAGGTTAAAAAAATATACAAAATGCCAAGCCCTCCTGGGCCAGGCAGCAGCAGGTTGAAGCACCAGCTCACTTCCTTTGAACGGTGGTGAAAGCTGGCATCTGAATGGGCTGGATTGAGTGGACTGGCTGGAAAACAGGCTTCTTCCGTGTGTCCGAGAGTGTTTTCACTGAAGGGAGAAGCTGGTTTCTCTTGATGATCTGCAGTGCCAGCTGCGTGTTACCTACAAGACAACTTCGATTGAAAAAACCACTCAGAACAGAGCCGCGTAGACCAGTGGTCTTCCTTCTCAGTGAAATGCTGACATGGACATGAAAAGCATTAGGTAGATAGATAGATAAAACTAAACTTGAAAACACAGTAGTGCTTGATTCTACCTAGTCTTAGCTGAAGACTTCGAGCTTTTACCTCAGAGCTGGAAGACGCTACTGCACCTTCTAAATTCCTGAAGGCCACCTCTTCTCTCTCCCATCGGCATAGTGAGACACTAGATCTCGCACAAAATGCCCTCACAACGTGGCATTGCACACAGTAATGCAGATGTCCAGGGTATATAAAACATGATTTTAAAAGAAGAAAGATGATTTTCAACTGTATGCACAGCCCATCAAATAACACCAATATTAATGGAAAATTTATTCTTTGTTAAAAATTTAACCTATAAAATTGTAGGAGAAAAAACACTTGGGTTCTGAAAAGAACATTTGTCCCTCTTCTCAAATACTTTTTTTTCACTAAAGTTTTCATTTTGGAAGAGATGCACCGTTTCGTTGCCAGAACAAAAAATGTCTTTAGCTCCTTTTGTTTATATCCTTAGAAGGGGGTGAGAGATATAAATCCCACTTTCTTCTTTTCTGTACTACTTTGTTGCAGAGAGAAGGGTTTCTAAAATTCCAACTTAGAAACATCTTCAAAAGAAAAGCTTTGTAGAAGTCTCAATTCTGAATACAAATGCTCGCGTCCTCTGCCTGCAGTGCAAGACAACCGAAGGGGAAGAAGCGCACTGAACGTGTCACAACACCAGGATATTAAGCCCCAAGGGGCTCAGGTCTGCAACCACGACAGCTGCAATGGTGCAGCTGTACCAGTCTGCTCACACTGCAGAATTCAAGCACAATCTTTCCGGTTTCCCATTATGTAGGGTTTTTTTCCCATGCAAACACAGTGAGTCTTCAAAAAGAAGGATTTTGTAAGAAAGAGTTACCAATCATAGAATGGTTCGGGTTGGAAGGGACCTTAAAGATCATCTAATTCCAACCCCCTGCCCTGGGCAGGGACACCTCCCACTAGACCAGGCTGCTCAAAGCCCCATCCAGCCTGACCTTGAACACTTCCAGGGATGGGGCATCCACAGCTTCTCTGGGCAACCTGTTCCGGTGTCTCATCACCCCCATAGTAAAGAATTTCTTCCTAATATCTAATCTAAATCTCCCCTCTTTCAGTTTAAAACCATCACCCCTTGTCCTATCACTACACTCCCTGATAAAGAGTCCCTCCCCATCTTCCCTGTAGGTCCCCTTTAGGTACTGGAGGCCGCTATAAGGTCTCCCCAGAGCCTTCTCTTCTCCAGGCTGAACAACCCCAACTATTCAATATTACAAGCTTTGCTACAGTACTTGCTACATAGCCCTTGATGTGGCTTCTTTGGGAAGCTTGGGCTGCAGTTGTCCTAATGAAAAGCCTTTCACGCTCTCTTCAGAGCATAAACCTCATCAAGGGTTTTACTGAGCCTATCCAAAACAGCCAATTTCTGCACAAAGTATAGAAAATTTCAGCTCAGAAGACTAATGTTTAAGAAATCGGGAGTGTGCAATAACAGGCCAGCAATAAACTGTGGAAATGAAGGTGCAGCTACATGGATCCACAGCAGTGTAAAATGGAGACAGGGCCTGATGGGAGTCACTCAAAATATTGGCACAACTCTATAAAGACTAGGAGTAATGACTACCGCCCTCCTCCCCTTGGATCCCAAATCTAGGTTGACAGAACATTTCAAAACTTACCATTCTGCAATTCAAGATATACAGCCAGCAGAATAGCCTCTGGAGGGATCTCTTTGGGGTGGATCAGCGAAGCAGCCTTATTAGAAAAGAAGAGGGTGTTGGGAAAAAGTGCTTAAGAGAAACATCCAGTTCAACAAAAGTGCCCCTTGTCAAGGCTGTTACCATCATCTTGGCTAACAAAAACAAATAGTTCATAAACTAAGATAATTTTTTTCAAACTAATAGACTCCATCAGGTTTATGCATGCAAGGAGAGACTGAAAGATTATCTGCATTGCAAGACTGTTTCACACTAATTAGCAGCACCATCTGCTGTATGCTTATGTTAATATGAGTCTGTAATCCTTGGGCCGATCTACTGCGGTTTCCTGGTGAGATGACAAGTGAAGAAGGAAACCTCCACTGCTCTGAAGTTCAGAATACAAAGTTAACAAGAATCGTTCATTAGCTTTCCATTTACAAATATTTTTCATCTATGAAGTCATTGAATTTATTGTAGACGCAGAGACATACTATATTTACATCCACAGATGGCCTTACACTCCTTTGGGCTTTACACATGTGCTCCAGAGCCCAAGCACAGACACCTGCCCAATCCTAAGAGGCTTCAGGAGGAAAAAAAAAAAAAAGCAAGACAACAGTCTTAAGCAGTTGAGAACTTCACAATATTTGAACCTGTTCGCCTATACAACTACTATGAAGTAATTCAGAAAACCGCTGTTTCAGTTTGCAGCTCAGCAATGCATTTGAGTAGTCTTCCTGACAGACAGGACAAATCGTCATTGAAAGGTGGGTCCCGGCCGTAAGAAAGACCGAATGACACAGGGTAAGCGAAGATAGAGAGTTTCAAAAGCAGTACTTGAGAATTCTCAGGACAAGAGACAGGCAAGAAACATATCTCCGGCAGAACTGCAGTTTGTTCTCACAGCCCAAAAATTAATAGCTTAAATGGTGTTATTAACAGATTAGAGAGAAGTAAACTCAAGAACTTTCTCCTCTGACATACGACAATTACTGCTGGACTATTAAAAGAAAAACTTAGAAAAAGTCAAATGGCTTCCTAGTTACATTCCACTGTTTCGATAGGATCTAAAAAAAATCATAAATGCTTCCCATAGTGGTACTGAACTATTTACACAAGTAAGAAGTCTGGAATTCCTTTATTTTATGTTACTAATAAAGATTGGTTCATGGAGACAGAAAAGAGCTGCCATCTCAGCGAAGTCAGCAAATAAACCTGAGCTATGAAATCATGAGGATTTGCTGTGATCTAAATGGCACTTTGAAGGAAGTACGTTTGTCCCTAAAAGCCGTCTTGAGATTAGTTTTCCATACCTGATGAAGACACTTTCGAGCTTTGTCATATTCACTCCTCAAGCAGTAAGCGCTTCCAAGGTTGAACAACATCATTGTTCGCGCAGATGTGACGGAACTGGGGTAACACTGCGGGGTCTGCTTGCCAGCTGCAATTAAAAAAGAAAAAAAAGTTCTTTTTCCCCCCACCCCTTACATTTTTCTTTTGAACTGTCCAAGTAAGTTCCTGTACTCTGCTGATTATGGTGGCTGGTACTTACAAGATTCCATCGCCTCATTCTCTCCTTTGTCAGACCCTGCAAAGAAAAAAAAACCCAGACAAACCATCATGTTCTGTAAGCTTTTTAAAAACTTATTACAAAAATGATACAAAGATACAAATTTGCTTCTTTCTTCCTGGTCTGACATTAAAGAGAGAAAACATACCAGCTTGCTCAAGAGTTTACGCCACTTTAGACCTCCTATCTTTAAAATTTTGCTTCTCTAAGAGCTTTTAGATTTGCAGATGAGTACAATGGAGCTTAAACTGCAGACATGTCACTGAAATCAGAGCTGCTGTAGACTTAGCTATACAGATGGGCTCTGAAGTCTTTTTCTGTTACAGAACACACACTCCCAGCTGGAAGCACTGCAAGAAGATTAAGATACAGATTAACTAAATTCTCCCTATTGCTGTCTCTCACTAAATGCAGTAAGTAGACTCTGCTGATATTCCAAAGCCTGGTTTAGAGACTAAAAAGCTGAAAGAGAGGGTAGGAAGCCCAAACTTAACCATAATTGCATATTTAACAAAAGCAGCTTTCAGAAGTTATGTTCAAACAAGGCAGAATGCTACAATATACAGTTCTATTTACGTTTCAGAATTACCCACTTCAAAGAAAAGACAAACATGCAAAAGGCAAACCAAACACAAAGCAGGAACTAAAGCCAGGAAAGCAAAAACACAACAACAAAAACACAAGCACTCCTGCCCCCCCAACAACCTATGGTCTTAAAACAAGATGTCTTAATCATCATTATATTTGTATACAGAAATGTACAGCAGGAAGGCAGCTGAAAGCATAATCGGTTCTAATGAAGTGTGGATTCATTAACCTTGATCTTGCTCATTTGACGAGATCCCGAGGGAAACATCAGTGACGTTCTCGGGGTTCAAGTGTGTGATGGCATCAGATATTCTGTCTAGAGAGATGAGAGCTTCTGCTGCATACAAATGCCCAAGAAACCTACGACAGCAAAGGGTTTGGTACAAATGTCAGCGTAACAACCCCCACAATTTGTTATGCAAGACAAACTGAATGCAGTTTTTAATGCAAGCACATGAAAACTATTACTTGGAGGACTTGCATGGAAGTTAGCTTGCTTGTAAAGTAGTGTCATAACACCCAGTTTTGCCATTTACTGCTTTTAGGCACTAATGTGGTGAAAAAATCTGCACCTGAGTATTGCCAATTCATTCACGCACAGGAATTGCCATTCCAGAAAGGCAGTACCTTAGTATGGCTTTATTTCAGAGAATTAAAAAAAAAAAAAGAACCCTTAGAAAAACACCCCAGGATACGGATACATTTGTAATTTGAGGTGTTAAGTGACTTTACATTCAATAGAAATCAAACTAATTGTGTAAGATAGCTGCATTTCTAAGGACAGCAACTATACAGGCCTGTCCATGGGGCACAAACATCTTTCCAACCGCAGGTTTTGCAAAAGAATTAAGCAAGTCTGGTGTTTGACACTTGTAGTTCAGCTCAGCTAATCAGCAGCTTTCCTTTTCAACTTTGGAACAGAAGGAATCCTGTCAATCGAGAGCGTAGTCAGTTTGCAAATTATTTAATCTGAAACAAAAGTTGAGCAAAAAAGTTCACGCTTGTTCTGTGCGGCTGTATACCGTACACTTCAAACTGACCGTATAGCTGGTCGTAATGAACTACAGAACATCAGGTAAAATATCAATCATCCAAAATACTTTCTGCAATTTAGATCTGATACAGCAGACGTAGCTTTCGACGTGCAACTTATTTCACCTAAGAAAATGGGAACAGTTCAATATTCCCAATCTGCACAAAAGCCTAGTTTCCTGGGACCAAGATACATGGTGCTCTGCAAAAAACTCTCGTCTGCATTACATAATGGTAACGCCGCCTTCACAAAACCATGCGTTACCTTGCAAACTCCTCTAAAAATCTTGCTTATACAATGACTGTGCAAAAAGAGGAGCTTCTGCAGCAGTCTGGGAGCATGGGAGCCAAAGTATTTAATTGGCACGGACCATTTTAGAGTATGCTGCCCAGCATATAAAAATAAGCGCAAGTGAGCTTGCTTTCCGCAAGTACTTTACCGGTTTTGAAAAATACCATTACTACCATAAAAACCTCTGTTATATTTTATCCTGTGTATGACACAGGAATTAAACGCACAAACAAGGTCAGAAGGATGGGGGTAAAGCTGCCTTTTTTGAATTTCCAGAGATGTATGAGAACTGGTGGGTAGAACCAGAATGAGCTTTGAACATCTTTCCAAAAAAATACAGTGCCAAATACGAACTGAAAAAGAGAAACGGAAAAATGGAACCAATATAAGCAACAGTAGCAGATAAAGTGATGGTCCTGCACACCCAAGGTCTGGTACCCTCCTGACTGAGCAAACCTTCCCCTCCGAGGCTGTGGTTTCATAAAGGAGCTTTCAGCAGCGCGATGGCTTGGGCCGATGTTGTCTACCCCCAGCTGCTCATTCCTGCCCCTTGTGCTGTGCCAACACCAGCACGTGCAGCCCCACAGTGAATCAGGACAGAGACCGGACGGTCCTGCCACCACGTGGGACCCAGGGCTGGAGATCAGCAAAGAGCAACAAGAGCAGCAAAAGATTCCGAATTACATGGAACTCATACACAAACAAGGGGGACTCACGTTCCTGCGTGTCAATGAACATTTAGTCAGGGCTTCAACAAGAACAGGAGCGGGCCAAGCAATTCTTTGCATCAGATACAGAATGGGCAAGCAGCTACAGACATTGGAAGCTTCAACTCAGAACTCTCCAGCAAAAAGCAGGGCTGAGAAAGAAGAAATGACCACGTCAGACTTACTTAAGAGACCCTGACAGCTTTGGTTGCTGAAGAAGTTTATCTGCGTGATTCAATGCCATAAGGTTATCACCCAAAGCCAGAGCCACGTAAGCACTACACGCAAGTATTGAGCACCTGGAGGGGAAAAAAAAAAGGGGGGGAAAAAAAAAGAAAAAAGGGGGAGGGGGGAAGCCAATATGTTAAATGGAGAATTTTGTGATTCCAAATGCAGCTGTAAGATGTATTTCTTGTTAAGTGCTGAAGAAATAAATCATAAACTTCCAATAACATCTTTAAGTCAAACTATGAAGTAAAGGAGATAGTGTTTTATTATCTACAGCCTCAACCGCATTCTCTGAATTAGGAGATAGATACATTGCACTCTACCAACATAAACCAAGGACCACCACTTTATGCTCAGTAAGATTTTGAAGTTTTCACCATAAATAACAGATTACAAAAAGATGGACATCATTACACCCATCATTTTTCTTATGTACCTTTTCCACCCTCTTTTTATTTGTTTTGCCTTGCACTCTTGACTCGTGCTTCCCTGCATTCCTCTTCTGCTGCAGCAAAGGGTAGCAGATTTGTAGATTTTCTGTAGCATACAACGTACAGACGCATAGTAGCAATGAATTAAGTTGTAATATATTTCACTCTTACACCGTACAATGTTTGCACACAGGGAGACAATAAATGCTGGAGAATTTGGCGTTTCCAGTTTTGTGTTCTATTGAGAGCTGTAATCCGCTGCCAGGACTCTGATTGATATGTGGCATTTTGTTGCTGTCACAGACTTTCTTATCTTTCCAAAACCACAAAATCTCTGACAGTTCCTGTAATGAAATCTGAACTAGTCCCATTTTCCCTCTTCAAACAATAACCCCACGTCAGAACACCATCATTAGGCCAAGCTTCACACTTTGTAATAAGTCCCCCCCTGGTCCCCCAGACACAGGATTTGGGGCTATTTTCCACTCCGTAAGACATCATTCAGTGCAGGCTGCCTTGTCCTCGGGGCACAAGCCTCTGCCCACTGCAGGCCATGACGCCTTGCTGTGAGCACGGACTCTGTCCTTCTCCAGGGACGGAAGAGTGGATCCTCTTAGCGGGGTCTCACGTTGGGAGCGATGGGAGAAGAGCCTTCGACTCTCCCGACGGTAGGTGGGCTATTACCGTGCAACCTTCTGGCAACTGTCAAGCCCACTTTCGGTCCAGCAGTAAGTCATGTAATTCGTGGCAGGACCTGGGGTGCCTTTATTCCCCTTTCCCAGGAGGCATGCTCCTTAATTATGCACAAGCAGGATAAGAAACTTCTCCAGTGTTTCTCCCTACCCCCCACTTCCTCTCCACCGTGCCCAGATGTCACATCAAATCTGAACACATACAAAAGCTTGAGAGAGGGAGAGGAAAGCTTCCCCAGCTCAAGTCCCAGACCTAAAATATTTCTGAAAGGT
>VYZM01016307.1:5759-29326 GCA_013398915.1 Dromas ardeola | reverse complement strand
AAAATCAATCAATGCTTTTCTTTTCCTTACATGATGTTCTTTACCAGAAGCAGTGTAATTCTTGCTAAACTGATAAGTTTTTCCTGACATCTTGTCAGGTTTCATCGGTAGGTAACAACAGCTGATTATGAAATAAAAGACTATGTATTTAAAAAAAAAAAAATCACAACGTGACATCATGTAATTTTGACATGTGGCAACCACATTTTCAACAGTCAGAAGGAAAAAAAGAAAAAAAAAGAAACCGCAACCAACCCACATCACTGTTTTTAATCCAGTGCTTTCTATTTCAAGTAGCAAACTCTTGTACCACTTCAGAATAAATAATCAAGGTCTCGATAATGTCTCCTCACAGTTTCCTGCTAAATTGCTTTTAAACGAACACAAGTAGATTTGCTACTCATAGTGGAGTAAAGTAAAGGTTAAGCTGGTCATTATAAAACACAGGTTACCTGGGGTTAGGCTGGAACAGAGTGTTTACCCAAGAGTTTAAGTGGGAAATTACTGTATGCTTTGTCCATAATGGAAACTTAAAACAGATTTCTTTTTTCTAAACAGGTGCAAGCTTTATAGTAAGAGAGATTTTTCAATGGGCTGGCAGCCACCTGAAATAATTAACATTGCCAGCAAATTATAATCTTGTTGGGGAAAAGTAAAGAGGTTCCAGATAACATGATACTTATTTAGACACATAGGAGTTGTTCTGTTTGGAGAGCACTCAGACTGCTGAACAAGTAGTATAAGGATCTTTGAGAACATGAAAGAGTCTACAGTCAAATTTTACCTATGTTCTCCCATGGTGAGGATGTCAAATGCCTGGACAGAGACAATTTTTCTTTCTATTTCGTGCAAACTAAGGATTTACTCCTGCTGCAAGGAACACCATTCTCATTTGAAAGCAGCATAGCTGCTTTTACCACTTTTGTTTTGTTTTTTTTTTTTGTCACATCCAACAAGCACATAATGTTGCGGGGGCTGAACTCCAACCTTATCAAAGCTATAACGGGAAAAGGTGCCATACGGTAATTTCCACCCCTTCCACCAATCACAATAGCCATTGTCAGGTTTTTAGCTTTGTCATTTATGGGACTTGATTTTTTTTTTTTAGTTTTGCCCAATACATAATGCCAAGCCAATAACAGTGGGATCAAACAAACTGATCTGCCTTCTGAATTGAAACCCTGGATGGCTTCTATTTGTTCAAACTCAAAGCCCAGAAGAAAGGAAGCACACTCATTTGAAAAAAGGCATCCTTAGATTAAGTTACAATTCAACACTGCAAGTACCTAAAAGAAAAAAAGCTAGCAATGACTCCAGAACCACAGCACAGCTTAATTTAGAGGTGAATATTTTATATTATTTACTTGCCTTAAATTTTCTAATTCTTGTTTCTTCAAAGGCGAAGACGGTGGAGCTGCAATGAATTTATCCCCTTCATGACTTTTATTGCTAGAATAAAGACAGTGTATTAATTTCAGGGCGTGACTATAAATAATTGATTAAAAATTTCTGAGTGTAACAAGCATTGATATTTATTCACTCCATTTAAAAGGACAGCAAAAATTCTATGGCCTAAAAAACAGGGATAGGAAGCTATGCAAAAATTGAGGCACATGCTCTTACCCTAACCGTTCTATTTGAGAGGGAAGAAGGGGAACATTTGCTGGGAAGGATTTGACTTGACAGAGCAAACAACCCACGCCATTCTCCGCAGTCTCGAGCTATTTTTGAAGTTTGGTGTAGGACAAGAACTTTAAACTGGAGAGATGCAGAACTCGCTGCATTTGTAGTCTCACTTCCCTTTAGCTTCTAACAAAAGCAGTAAACTAGGTGTCTCCCTAGACATCTTAAAAATCAATTACATATTCTCGAAAGATAATCCACAAAGTGCTACAGCTTCCTTTAGACTTCTAGCTGCCTTTATTTTTATTTCAAAATATCTTTTAAAAAAATAAAACAATAAAATTCTGCTTCCTTACAGTTACACTTGGCTTTTTGGGGGGAGCAAGCATTCGCTCTATTTAAAAAGTCTGGAACTTTGCTCTCCAATAAACTGACACACAACCTCCTTCTGGAATGAGAACTGCAGAGAAGGTTAACAGCTGCACCTTGGCAGAGACACACTGAGGGTTACAAACAACAGATCCAAAAAAATCGGAATCGAAACTGAGTCTGTCCACCTAACTAGAACTTTTTCATTGACGTAGTTTCATATCCGTTTGTTACAAACGGGTAAGATAACTCTAACTTAACATAACTCTAACTTAGACCTTCAAAACAGAGAGCAACAGACTCAACAGAAACCTGTACTCAGCACTGCTGTAGCGTATATACCTCATGCCTTTGCCAAAAATTAGATTAAAAAAAATACCCTTAACCACTGAAAGTATTCACTGTTTTCTTGTGAATAACAGAATAATCTGTCTCAGAGTCAGCCTGCTCAATTAGTGGGATTTGCTTTAAAACCATCCTGTTCAATTAGTGTGCTTTTCTTCAAATGTCTTATATGTTTTACTGTTCTCTTGCAGAGGGTCCCGCGTCAGAAGGAACCAAACCTTAGAGAACCTTTCAGAATGTGACACACAAATTCAAGAACAGCCTGCTTTGTTGCTGGACATTTTGAAATTGGCAGTGACCACAGAGATATAAGGGAGTCTTTTTTTAATATTATTTTTTTTAAGCAGAAAAAGAATCTGGTTTTGAAAGCAGAAGGTAATAAAGGATCTTCCTGTACAGGACACATTTTCCTTTTCTCGCTCCTACAAAAACAAACCCCAAATCAAAACAAGAAAAGGAGCTCTTGTCTAAGTAAGGGCCACCATTTTGTTTTAATCCCTGCCACTCAGTGGGCTCTGTAAGCTTAAAATTGAAGTCTCTTTTAACCAGAAACGTTTCACCTCAATGGGGTACATACAGCTTGCCAGGGGAGGTTAGTTCACAACCTCCAACCTCGATGAGCAAAAAAGAAACACCCCTTCCCATCCCAAAGTTTATAAATTATTTGGTCACTTGACAGGAAAGATTGTGATTGGGGAAAAAGGGTTACAGAGAACAGCCTTCAAATACTGTTGTAGCAGTAGCAGCCACCAACACCCAGCCCGAGTCTCTTCCCAGGCAACCCCAGAATACCCGGGGATGCACCTCGCACCTACGCAACACAGCATGTGTGCAGTAAATCTTGCCATGTGACAAATGCATCTTACCTTCTTAAAATTTATCTGTACTTGGGTCTGACAAAAACATTGTGTTTTTCATTACTCTAACTAGTTCAAGTTCTAGCACAGGCACTTTTTCTAGACTAGTTATTGTAACTCTTCCCTTCTCAAAATGGCCATTAATGAAAGTGCAGGCTACAGCTAACAAAGTTACACTTCAAAAGGAAGTTTGGAACACATCAGGATCAACACAAAAAATTAAAACATCCTCCTGCTATTTAATATTTGACATATATTGTCTACAAGTTTTTCTGAAGCTTTAAGGAGGAGAGATTTTTCTTAAGCTTTTTTGTAAGATGCAATTTATTAAGCAATAGCTCCGTGCTGCTTTCCTGCTTATCTTCTAAATCTAATTTCCCATTTCTAGTCTAAAACAAACACAACAAAGCATACTAGGGCTGAGGAATGTCAAATGTGATCATGGGGAAATGTTTACAACTGAGTTGCTAGACACTTACATATTGAATCAAGTACCTGGTGCACGTGCACACACACAGAATCACTGTAACATGTGAAACTTCACTTACAATTAGAGAAATACCAACATGCACTGCAGGAGGGTGTGGGAAAACATAACATTTGCAGCACAGAAAATAAGATGGCCCGTGAAAAAAAAATTTCATTGTTTAATTTATTAAAGTTGTTAGGACTGGTAGGAATCAACTTGGCAATTTATTCTTAAATTAGCATACCAGCAATTAAAACAATGAGCAACTAAACAATTTCCTTGGCTATCCCAACACTGCTGAGAATTTACAAATACGTTATTTTTTCTGCTGGCCAAAGAGCATGGGTAGCAGACACAGACTGTCAGCCCAGAGTTACTTTGGACATAAAGAAAGGTTTTCATGCAATTCTGTTTACCTGCATGCTTCACTGCTTTCACTGTTTTCTGTATTTCCCCCCAGCTGACTACTAGTTTTAGATCCATTTTCCTGCTTTGGCTCCTGCTGATCTTCTGGCAGTAGCAGCAAGGCATTTCTTAGACAAATCGCTGCAAATTCCATACTGGCTACAGGTATTGCTGAGGACTGCCCATCACTGAAAGAGGCACAGAAGTTAACCAGTGAGTAGCATCCTACTGAATTAAAAAAATAAAGACAGAGCTCCAGAAAGATCTGATTGCAGAGAAAACTTTATCCTAAAACTTTATCATGTTCTAATATAACACATTTAATTTATGAAGACATATGTATTTTGCTGTTCTTATATATGGAAAGTACAACGTGACGCCCAAATACAGTGAGCAGATTCAGCTATATAATTAGAAGTTTTTCTTTAGTTTGCTTACTGAAGTTTTATGACAGATCAACTATATTTTTTCAGCATTTTTCTAGAGTGGATTACTGAAAATATGTATTTTTAAGAGAAAAAGAGGACAGATTTGGCTGACTGGAAATATAAATTTCAGATAAATCAATTTAAAGATTTCACGACCTTCTTAGTCACAATGAATACACAGTTAAGCCCTCTGCTGGCCATCACAGAGGAGGCATCCAAATGATGTTCAAGTAAGACTCATTTTAGCATGCCTCTGTCTTCACTACATTAATAATTCCAAAATAAACAGTTATTCTGTAATAGTTTTTAAAACTCCTGATAAACAGATATGTATCCTTAACAAAGCTATGATAACAAAATAAAGAGCCCATAGAAAACATACTTACTTATAAACGACATTCTGTATTGACTGGGATGCTAGGACTATCTTACGGTGGTAGCCTTGACCTACTATAGATTGCACAATTCCCTTTTTGCTGGGAAGACCTTTAGTCTCTTGTTCTGATGTCTAAAAGGAGGGGGGGAAAAAAAAAAAAGACTAAAATACCAAGGGTGTTGAACAAGAGCTTGATAAAATAAGTAAAAGCTGGAAGGACACTTTGAACCCTGCTAAAAATGTAAGATTTAATAGTTTTTATGGGTACAGTTTTAAATCTTAAGTACCATGAAGGATCAGGCACCTTCTATTGTCTTTGTATTGCAGAGGGATTTTACTGCACACAGTGTAACCACAGATTAGTCCTGACAGCTTGTCTGATAGCCTACTGACCTAGTTTCTCCTCTGTTTTGAAAGCAAAAGAACAATGAACCAAGTCGTATTAAAAGAACTGCTAGGATATCTAAAAAGAAATCATATGATCAGCCAAATAATATTCGGAATTGGCACTGTAACGCTTGCCACCTTCTCTCCCTGTTTACACAGTATTCAAAATGCTCTCTGAAAAAGCTGCTCTCAAACCATTCCACAGGGAGCATGAAGCTGAACCACAATATGTGCAAAGTTAAATGAAATTAACTTGTTTAACATATTTTTGAGTATGCAGACATTCTGAGGGTCAAATGAACTTAAAGCACACTAACTATCAGTCCCAAGAATTATATCTACACCATATTTACTGGGGTTTGTTTGTTTGATTTACCATGAGCCATCTTAACAACTTTGTTGGTAAGCAAAGTTACCTTGTAAGGAAAAAACTTATCCTAAATCTGTATTTTAAATAGCTAACACTTTTCAGAGAATTTATCAGAATCTATTGTGAAGAATACTGACACTATAATGGTATTTACCATCAAATTAAAAATTACATACAATGAGTTTGGATACAAGGCACATATTTCAGAAAAGGTGTAAAAAAAACTACATAAAGGGAATCATCTTCCATCTATATTTTATAAAGCAAAACACTAAAGCGGGTGAAAATTAGTTTCAGTGAAATGACTTTTCTGTATGGTGTTCAGAGCATAAATATGAATCCATACTTAGATATCAAGGAATATTATTGCAAATGGAGTTACAACGTCAAATTAAACACACTATTGATTTTAGGGCCTCACTTGTCATGTTGCAAATCTATCTTATAATTTAAAGGCACTTCCCCTTTGCCTTTAATATTACCAGCATCCAAAGTTAATTTTTTTCTTGTAAATTTACAAATTTAGGAAACCACAAGTCATTTTTGTGACACGAATTCAAGCCCTCTGGTACACCACAGAACATCACAACGGTAGCAGGAAGAAAGCCAGGCTTAAGGAGCCTGACATAATGTGCTGCTTCAGCTAGCCTGCATTAAATAAAGAAGTCCCCCATAAGGGTCTGTATTTCCCTTTTCCAGACTGCTAGACCTTGTCCTTGGTAAACAGAACCCAAGCTTTGTTTTTTACTACAAAACCTATGCTAATAGATTTTGTAGTAAAACCTCATACCCAGCTTTCCACTAGAGATGATCAGCTGTGTCTTCTTTATCTATGTGTGACTTGTAGCCAGTAGGACAGACACAGAAAATTGCAAAACGAGCATGAAGAAAGCTGTTTTTCCTGTGTTTGATGTGCTTTGTAAAACTAAGTACTCAGAACTATCTGACAACAGCGAGCACATACACAATCAAAGTCAGTCCCTTTTTTGACCCAACACTCTTGAAGCTTCAATGCTGTGCCTGTGAAACGGGGATATACGCAAACCTCTCCTGTAAAGTGAGTATCTTAAATTCTCTGAAATAGAGATATCAAAATAATGAGCACCACTGAAATTCCCAAGGGAAGAGTTGCGAATTTTTAATTTGGAAGGATTTGGATACTGTGCAGTAAACAAAGGTGCAGAGGCCACCCAGAAAGGGAAAACAGAGAACTCGGGGATCACATGTATTTCATAGCTACAATCAAAATAAGGAATTTGCAAATCTACTTACCCCTTTATTGGCAGCAATGCAGCATTCTGCTATTCTCAGCCAAAGACGAGGGTTTGAATGATAAACCTGGACTGCCTCAATCAGGCATTCAAAGGCAGCTAAGGGCCTCCCAATATGCAAGAGCTGAATTCCACAATTGTAGAGCAACTCATACCGTTTGTTAGTCAGTAGCGTACACATGGGTCTCCCTGAAAATTTTTTACCTGCAGAAAAGGATTACATCGTATCAGATGTGCAGCTCAGGAGAGCCGAAAACATAACTCTGGGAGGAGGAGGGAAGCTGTGGGGAAACTACTAAAAACTACCAAAAACCCCTTTCATCGCAGAAATTCACTAGCCTCCCTCTGTAAATAAATTCCTTCCACAACAAAGCTGATACCAAAGACAAATTAATTGTATTCTTAATAAAGATTGAAGTACATTAAACACTAACCACTTCTGTTCCTTGCCGCACAAGCTAAATGATATAACATCTTTGTTATTCATACAGTAACAGAAAAAAAAACAATTAGCTGTTAACAAGCATAAAACGTTTTCTGTCTTCACACTGGCACCTAAGGCTGCGCTTGGGTACAGGGCCAGGGGAGGAATAGGAAAAACAATAAAATGCATGATAGATTTTAAAGAAAACAAGAAATGAAAAAATTATTACTTCATCATGAAATCATTTATTTGGAAGACACAAAAACCTTAAATATTACTAATCAAAGCAAGAAAACTTATTATAATGTTTATTTTCTTGTCTTTTGTATACGTACAACAGAAGTAGATGGACACAACTAACCATAAAACTAAATAATAGATGAACACTTCTCATACAGGTATGGGAACTGTTCAGTAAAAAAGTTTAAGAAACAGTATTGCACTCCACATTTTCTATATATTCCAAGTTTAACAACAACAACAACAAAAAAAAAAATCCAAAAAACCCCAAAGGATAAAAACCAAAAAAAAACCACCAACCAACAAAAAAAAAACCCAACCACAACAACAAACCACATCCATCAAGTCCTGATGATTCTACCTACTGTCAGCAGGACTATAAATAACATCTTTAATGATGCGTAGTACTTCACAGAAACTATATTGTGTCATATCTCCCTGACTGATGGACAAAGACTACAAACGAGAGAGAATTAATTGCCGTAGCCCCATAGCATGTCAAAAAAAACAGCAAAAAAAGAAAATATATATATTTCAACATCATGTATCTCTGGCAACAGCAACTATACTCTGAAATCAAGTTACAATCAAAATTCTCACCCTCCGTATCCTGTCCCCTGCAAAGAGATGGAACAGGAATTTTGCTTATATAATTACTGAAAGCTTCTGTCCTCTATTTTCTTGATTAGCCCACCCCTCTTCCACCATCTGTTTTCATCTCTTAAAAGTCTTACCTGGGTCTGAGCTGCCCGTTCCTAGCTGTGCACACGCATTATCGTTTTCTTGCAAGGCTTTTTTAAAGTAAAAAATTCCTAAGTTGTGCTTTCCCATTGCAAAGTGGATGCAGCCAAGATTGTTCCAGAACATACACCTTAAGCATTCACCTGAAAGAACAGCAAAAGAACAAGAAACTGAAAGACGTCATTGACCCCATAAAATGCTCCCACCGCTCTCTCACGGGTCAGCATATTATGGCAGTCTGTTAAACGTTCTTCAGTGAGACGTTCACGGATTATGCAGTTACGTCCCTGCCTCACAAGCATTTTAATAACCTACATTTCTGTATATCATTCTAGTTCTCTTGGTCAGTTGACCTGAAATGACCGATATATATAAGCAGCCACACATTTCCAGATTTTGTGCACTGTATTCTAGCATGTATAAAGCCAGTTTGACAGATTGCAAGGTGAAGTAAGTTCACCTGGAGGTTCTCTCTTGTAAGAAGGAAATTCTCAAATGATGTTACCTGCCTAAGTTTTATAAAATAAACAAGTCTGTCAACCTAACCATACAAGCAGGAAATGCACTCTCCTTCCTAAATAAATCATGTTTGGATAACAATGTGAGAAGTTCCTTCTAAATAGTAAAGAACAAAAAAATTAAAATTTTTTGACTTATCCGCTGGTAACTGAAGCTTTACAGGGTTACCATTGATAAAAAGAAAAAAAAAAACCACACTAAAAATCCAAACAATCAAGAAACAGACCATTTAGAAATTAACCAGACATTATTTTAATCATAACCTAGGAAGACTAATAAGTGAACGTTCTACTGTGCAAAAAAGTTATACAAAAATAAAACTTTCCAGAAAAGGACCAACTCTGCAACTTCTATCATCTAATTGCAACCTACGCAGCAATATCTACTAGATAAAAGATCTTACAGCACAAGAAATTCAGAGTACTATCACAAAACCAGCATTGAACAAAGCAGTAAAGAAATTTGGTAGTTTTACAGTACAAGTATTTTTTGAAAGTCTAACTCTCTACTGACACAGCTTTCGCTCTGTATTTTTCAATTGCTGTTTTAAACAGCCAACTAAAACCTTAAATATATTTAAATACCATATACAGCGAGTGTATATATACACAGCATATATATTTATAGTATATAAATAACTTTTCTATCTAAAAAATTATACATATTTATGTGCTGTTATATTTCTGAGCATGTCAACACATACTTTTATATCTAGAAAGTATGTAACTTTAGATGACATACAATAGAAGTCAAACCCTAACAATTCATGAAACATTTGGCCTTTCCTCCGCAACCATCATTACAACTGCTATGGTATCCTCTCTGAGTACAATCTGATATCTCATTTCTAGATCTAGTACATTGCCTTTTGTTTCATGTCTTGATTTAGAGACCTTGCAAATACTACATTTACACCTTCACAAATACATTTTCACAGACAACCGCTTCATTGTCAAGAAGAACATTCAATGAAAAACACAACAGCGTTACGTGAAGGACGACAACAACAAAGATGAAAACATATCCAGCATATAAACCCATGACATTCAGAGCCTACTTCCTTAAGTAATCATTAATATGCTTAAAATTAATATCAACGAGTAGTCTTGTTATACTACACATTTAAGTACTTCCAAATGATGCTTTTCTATTTTACCTGTTTTCATGAAGCCTGGATGTTCAGCAATGTTTGCACTGTTTAAAAGTTTGACCGCTTTACGATAATTGCCCCTCAAATATTCAAAATTGCTCTTAAGAAAGAGAGAAGGAGCTGACTGTGAAGGAGAAAACAATAGTTAATTATCTCTTGGTTTAGGATTTCTACTTCTAGTGTTAAATCACTCCACAAACAGCTTGCCTCTGCTGCCATTTTGAAAATACACAGGCTTAGGCCCTAATACTTTCAAGTAGCCGCATTTCTTTGCTGAGCACATGATTAACACTCACCTCCTCTGAACTACAAAACTCTGCATATTCTTTGTTACTGCTCTAAAACCCAACAGTATTCTAGAGAACTCTCATGGCAATGGCTAAGTGCAGAGGATCTCCTTTCCGTTTAAGAGGATCTTTCTCCAAACTGTCTTCTAGTACACTCCTCCCCACGCTTCCCTCCCTGCGGAGTTCAACAACTTCCTCCTGGGCTGTGATCTTCCTGGTCTGCCAACAGAGACCTCATGATCCAGAAGGATTTCTGTCAAACTAGCAGCTGTTGAGACTGGCAACAAAAGGGAAGCGCTCTCCTCCCTTTCCCTGCTCCTCAGTTAATGTAGAATTTATCTGGCATGGTGAACGTAATTCTGAGTTGAGAACTCCTATATAAAAAAAGAAACTGCTTTCTAGCAAGAGGTAAGCCTCCAGAAAATTTCAACAAGAAGAAAAAAATCCAAAAAACTGCATATCCCAGAATTAATCTTTCATGAACTGGTTTAAACCACCAATGACATCATAAGTTTGTAATACCCATCACATGTCTAGTAAACTAAAACATGCTTTGCACTTCTTAAATTATAAAGCAAACTGAACATGTTTATTATATAGTGATTCACTGTTATTTTGGTCTCATTAACAATGCAGCTTTCAGAGCAACTGAAAACAGAGCAAATAAGAAAATTCGACATTAATCACACTTGCAGAAAAGAGATCACAAACCCAACTGACTACACAAAGCATTATTTCACACATCCATCCTCAATAAGACCTTTCTTTGTAAAGACAGCAAATTCAGTTTAAAGACAGAGAACAGATGTAGATCAGAAAGACAATAGTCTTAAGAATACTTACATTCCCAGCTGTATTCATAACAGACTTGATCTCCCTTTTGCATGCTTTTAGTGACTTCATCTGGATATAGGCTCTCACCTTATACTGTTAAAAAATTAAATTTGTTAAATAAAAAAACCAGTAACTTGTGCATGTTTGCAAGATGAACCATATCTAGAGATTCAATACAGAATATTTTGTATACGTCTTAAAAATAGGTAGTAAGAAGCTGTTCAAAAAGCCTTCCTAAAAAAGAAATTCTATTCAGACTTTCAACAAGTTTATAGGCTTCATATTTACAGTAAGCAGATGCATATTTTGTTTGATGATCAACAGCTACTCTATATTCAGACACAGACACTTGCACCTAAAATGACAAACTAATTCAGATAATCTAACCTCTTAATTCCAGACATTTACCTACTTAATTGAAAACACCAACAAGTGAATGCTGATAAAGAAGCATTTTGTTTCTTCACGTATTTTTCCACAGAACAGTACAGTAAAATAAAACCTCAGATGATTTAGACTGTTGGAGGTCTAACAGATACAAAGTCAGTGCAGCTAACTGCCATTTAGAAGAATTATGATAAACTGTAGGGACTGAAATTGATGGGGTTTTGTGTTAGGTCAGTTTTTCCTATACATGGATCTCACAAAAGGAAGAGTTGGATAAATTCACTCCTTTATTTTACAGCATGAAATTCAAGGAGAGACAGAGTATCATACTTCATGCTGAACTAGATTGGAGGAGATGGCACTCAGTTTTAAGAAAAACTTGAAGTGATGTTCTTGTATAAACAACATGCAGACGCTTACCTGATGTATCTTAGATTTAGCAACTTCTATTAAAGCTCCACTTTCTGCTTTTTGATTTGAGGAATCTTTATTTGTATTATTACCTGACTGTCAAACAAAAAAAGGAAGTGTTATTATTAGTAATCTTTTAAATTCAGTTTACAGATTCTTCCATAAGCTATTTTTAGCAATCTCACATGAAGAAGAAAAATATTTAATAGTCAAAAAATACACATCACACTAAATAATGTAACTTGAGTTTAAAAGTCAAAATCCACAAACAATCACACCAGCCTATGAAGAGCAGAATTCTACGTTAACATTAGTGTTATACTGTGTTGCTCTGCAGTTGAGGTATTTTAAGAATTCTCCCACCCAGAATATACACATTCTGGATGTGTATATACACATCTAGAGTCTGCCTTTAATATTTTTTTCAGTAGAATTACTATATACTTAAAGACAAAATGATTTATCTTAAATGTGACGTTTCATCAACAGGAAAAGTCTGAAGTGTCCTCTTTTCACTTCCAAGTCACTACTCATTCTACTGATTTTTCCAAAATTTCATTTTAAAGTATGCCTCATACTTTTAGATACTATGTAAAAAAAGATGCTTGATTTGAATGCTTGATTATGGTATGCAATTGCAGTTCCTCTCTGATACTGACTTCCCCTTCAAATTTAGGGTCTCATATGGTCATAATCCAAGACAAGCAAGGAAAACTATGACTATTTGATCCTGAAGCCAACAGTGTTTCCAGTGCAAGTCTCTGACTTCAGAAACACTTCTTAGCTCCCTGGGACCAGGAGAAAAGGGTGAAAGAGAGGGAATAAACAGCTGCTGTATACGATTAACTCAGTTACTAACATGTGTAAATTGCTGTCTGAAGTTACGAATGATCTAACATAGTTTTATAATTCAAATGTATTTTAAAAGATAATTTTGGATTGAGTTAAAGCATACTTCTGGTAAAGACTTAGTGGCATTCATATGATTTTAAGCTTACCTCATTTTTTCCATTCTTGCTGTTATTGTTGCCCTGTGAAATCATTTTTTCCAGAACAGCAAGCAGATGCAAGGCTTTCTCAGCTTGGTAAGTTAGCAGGTATAAGTCTACAAGCAAGAAACACACAGCCTGGGCAAACTTCTCTTCTGTATAAAGCAAAGAAGTTAGAATTATTTTACAGCTCTAATACCAATCCTTCCAAACATGACTGAAGAAAAAAAAAGTTACTATAAAGTACATCTATGCAACATTATGACAAAAATCAATATATTACATGAGGAAAAAAAAAATGCAGACACCTACACAACGTAGTATATATTCTGAAAAAAAGGTAATTTATTCAAACAGCATCACTATTAAAGCATAGACTAAAGACAGCTTAACATGTATTTTGCATTTATAGATTTTGAGACTTGGTCTAAGCAGATCAGCTCAAAAGATCCAGTATTTAAATAGACAGATGAGCCATATGCATATGTAGAATCCCATAAAACTTGAAAGGATTCCGTACAAACACATCTCTACTTGGCGGGCCTCACAGAGCAAGTCCCAAACAGTCATATCGAAAACTGGGAGGAACTGAAGGAGAAACAAGGCAGCATTTATTTAATTTATTGAGACACATGCACATACATCCTTCAGTCTTGTCACCTCTAAAATTCAATGAGTATTATGAAGTTATTTCATACAAGTACGGCAATTCCACTACACAGGGTGCCATAGCTCATAAAAGCTGGAGACTTTATATTCAGATATGAGCACATATAATTATGTGTGACCTAATGCAGCTATTTAAAAATGTGAGTGCCCTGACATATACACACCCACCCACGAAGTTGTATGATGACTCAAAATACTAGATTTTAAATCATTTAATTAGCTTGTACATATTATTTACACAAATACCTTTTAAAGCTGCCAAAAATCCATTTCAGTTTCATTATACTTGTCTGCTAAATGTCTCTGAAGTACCTTGCCCCTGAATTCAATTGTGTCCTTGATATAAATAAAACATATCCTTCATTACGAAGCCTACTTTCTTTTTTAGAACCATATTAGGCAAATTACAAATCACTTGTCTGATAGTGAGAAAGACGGAAGGATCTTTCTGTAGTTATTGCATGAACAAAACTCTTCTTTATGTCTACCTACCAAAAGGCTCTATAAACTGGTACAGCTTCTCTCCAACTGATATAGCTTCAGTATACTGGCGCAGATGATACAAAATAACAGCTTGATTGTAGTACAGCATACTATTTTCAACATCATCTAAACCATCCATTTCTTCAACAACAGAGTGAACCTGGAAAAAAAACCCACACTCGTTTCATCAAACTTTCAATAACCATTGATTCTATAAAGTGTCAAATATTTTAAAAAAATAAACCAAAGGTATTAATGTGTCTAAAGATAGGTAAGTAAGAGTTATAAATTAATAATCCTTATTGATGTTCCACATAAATCCAGCAAAAATTTACAGCAAAGAAAAAGCTGTCAATTGAGTAGTAAAGTAACATTTTCACTTTTTTATTATTTCACAAACTATTGCAGGTTGAGGAACTTTCCTATTGAAAGAACATAGCAGGTCTTTCTACAGTTATAATCTCTGAAATGTTTCAGCTTCAGATCAATTTCAACAATTACTAAAAGCATAACTATAAAAACAGTGTCCCAAATGATTAAACCCACTCAGAGGTTTAAAAATAATGTTACTTTCTGTCCTGGTTTGAGGTAAAACAGAACCAATTTTCTGATTTGTAATTTTACTTTTTAGCTGGGCCTCTTCTAACTGACTGAAGTCTGAAACTAACAGCATATTGTTCAGAAACTGTTCACTCTCGGAGTGGTAAGACCTGATTATACCAAGGAATGGTATGCACAGAGGCTCTTGCTTATACTTATTGCTATAACAACCAAGGTCAGCTAACTTCGCTATTGGCCCCGTTAGAGGGTCGGAAGCAGAGAAGCGTAGAGGCATCACACCTATAGGGAGGAGCAGATGGGACAGGTGACCCAAAACTGACCAACAGGGTATTCCATCCCATATGCATCACGCTCAGTATAAAAGCTAAGGGATCAAGGGGGCTCTGGCTCGCATTTTCTTCAATGGCTGACGTCTGAGGAGGACCCTGTCTGTTCGTCTGCCTTCGATCGCGATCCGAGCACTCCTGANTGTGTCTGCTGGTGACGTGATCGTCATCCTGGGAGCTGGATACGGTTTTGTATATACTGTATACTTTTTTTTAATTATTTTCTTATTATTTCTTATTTTTTTATTTATTATTCTTTTCATTAAAGTAGTTTAGTTCTTTTTCTAAACTCGTAAGTGTCCTTATCTCTTCCTCTCCTCTCTGAGGAGAGAGGGGGGGGAGGACCATCTGTCATTCTGATTGCCAGTCCGGCCAAAACCACGACACTTTCTTTTTCCTTTATTAAATCCAGAGAACAAGGGGCAGAAGTTTTATTCCTATTTCACTGGAAGCTCTCACCACCATTAATAGTACTCAAAATTAAGTACCATCTCAAAATGTTTGCATTACCTGGTTCTTCAGCTGGTTAAGAGTTTGCCTCAAGTTGTCTGTTGTTGTCTGGTTACTTTTACAGAACTCGGCAACAGCGGTATTCAAAGTTATTTTGTAGTCATCTTTGTTTATGTCTTGAAGGGTATTTAGGTGTTGTAAACAAGTATCATAGTTTCCAGCCTGGAAATTGCACAAATACCAGAAACAGGCATTAGAAGATACAAAGTTTAAACTAGCAGGCTACTAAGTTTTAATGACAGTATCCTCTGTAAGTTTAGAGAGCAAAATAGTGTTTCCTTTACCAACAGCAAGGGAAGCAAACTAAAGGTCTACGCAAATACTTCATTATTTACGCAGATTAACATGTATGAGAAGTAAGTCAAAAGTTGAAGTGATACCCAAACTTCCAAAAGAATTTTGTGGAGGAAGGACAAATGGAGTAGTCGATTATTATAAGTAGATGTTTCCATTAGAAATGTTACTCTGATTTCTCTTCATTGTGTCATTTTGAGTTTCAAGACTCTTTATTTCCTCAGTTTTCTTAATCTTTCCCCAGTCACATGTACATTGAGTGGCTACAGTTGCTTATAGAAGTCCCAGCCCATCACTTTATGTTCATTCTTCACCTCACCTGGAGAGACTGTGAGTTACAATTTAGTCTGTGGAAATCAGCTTAAGACGGGTTGGAAAAGGGAGAGTGTCACTTTCCCAGTACAGGTTTAAATAATATTTTTACAAGTTCTAGCTGTTGAATGAAGTATTCAATCATTTAGGATTCCTAAACAGAAACTAGGACCCAAGCACGATGCTCCTCTGAGGGGTGATTTAATCAAGACCTCAGGAATAGGCAAGGACTTCAGAATGGCTCACCTCTCTCTGCGTTCTGTCTTTTCTGTGTTTGTGCAGGAGGAATTTAGCAGCATTGAGGAATGAAAGAGAACTCCAGACTCTTTCAACTATGTTAAGCCTAAATGATTTTTCACTCTCTACTGTTCAATTCCCATACAGGAATAATCACCTTCACCTCTTCTGTATCAGGGTTACTTCCAATCTGGTCGCTCAGGTAAGCAGATTCGTTTCCATCTCTGTCAACGCTTCACAATCAAAAGCTATGCTCTTGAGTACTACGACCACTCTCCACTTCCTCCTCCTTTTTAAATGCTGTTCCATGGAGCTTCTCCTGGGTTCCTACCTAACTTTCTCTATTAGGGGAAGAATGACAACACAGACAGACTCTGTGGTCCTTCTGCTCTTCCCAAGGAAGTTGCCATTCTGCGGCTACTCTCAACAGAACCATCCCAGTTCCTTCAGTCTCCTGTGAAAGCACAGTTACACAGTTTACAGAGAGATATAGCAAGACATTGACAGGCAGTATTTCCACAACTCTAATTATCAACAGTGACACTGTTGATATTGCCTACCGATCATGTGTATAAACACAGGGACTTGCAACTCAACTGCTGGCATGCTCTTTAATTGATACAGTTCATCTCCCAGTGACTTTCTTCATGTGTTCACACTCAGAGCTTCTCCTCAACAGGAGCAGCTTTCAGATCACAGCAACAAGATTTCTAACCACGGCTGCACTAAAAATCTTGAACTCTTAAATGCTCAGCTTATTTTGTGATGTTTTTCCCCTCAGCTAACAGTTCTTTACTCCATTCTACAAGACAGGGTTTAGAAGATAATACACAATTTTATAGTAATTCTATCACGACTGAAATTGGAAGTGCAATATGATAAAGCAGCACGCAAGGCAGTTCACAAAGCTATTTACAGCAACTCAATAGCAAGCAAAATTGGCAAACAAGGCACCAGATTATTTCTGCTCACATCTGTCACCACCTCACAACTCCATGAACTTAGGGAGTTCTTAAAGCAAGAACAAAAATAATCATGAGGTAAACAAGATACACAGGACCAATATAAAACTAAAGATGAAGCCATCAGCAGATGAAAAGTATCTTAGGCATGTAGATCTGTGGACAAGGTGGAAAACAGATGACCCTTTCATGTGCCTTCATGTATCAGGATCAAATGCCAATGAGCAAAAAGTTACTTAAAAACAGTAATTGAGCTAGGAAGCACTCAAGAGGACATTGGGGAACAACACCAGCTGTAGTCAGTTTACGCACCAACTACATGCATTTCATGTAACAACATTCCAGACAAAATAAAAGTAATGAGTGAAACATACAAGCAGGAATCTCAAAAGACAGTACTTAAATTCTTCCCCCTGATCTATTTAACACATCCAAAACTGAATTATGCAGCGACAGAACTGCAGAGATGGAGATACATCAATCAAAAGGAAAATCAATTATACTTTCTGTCACTTACTACATGAGGTAAAATTAGGAGACAATGCAAAGAAAGAAGCAAACTGAAAGACCTGGTACCTGACTTTTAACACACAAAAAAAATCTTCCAAGAAACACAAAACAGTAAATACTGCCTGTAGGTGTTATGTGTTGAATGTAAAGTGACAGAACAGTATAGAATGCTTTCCATGAAAGAATATAGCAATTTTGTTTATAGCAGGTTGGTTTGGTTGCTGTTTTTTTTAAATACATGTGGTTCCTTTAAACCCTTTAGCACAACATTTTTAGCTTGAAGCAATTAATGCTTCAGAGAGATCATGCTGATACAGAATAGCAGCCTGCTTCTTCTAATTAACTCATCATTCAGCTTTTAAGGCTACTGATTTTTGAGAATCAAGATTAAACATGCTCTTGTGCACTTCATTCAAATATCCCCTTCAGTCTTCTCACATCACAGCAGACAGAAAATGGACATGCTGGCTTTGCAACACAACTAGTACTACTTTTGACATAATAGCTGGCTAATAGATTTGCAACTGTGCTAAGAAGTCAGGAAGAATAATTATATAAGCCCATTTAGCAGTTACATGGTAAATTAAAACCCTCAGAGTTTGGCTTTGTCTTACCAGAAAAGCTTGTAATGCATTGCTCGACAATTCCTTTTCCTGATCAGTAATCCCAGAAGTCCCTGCTCCTTCATGTTTCTCAGTACCTTGATCTGTAAAGTGGACAGAAGATTACAAGAAAGTTCACAAACACGATGACAGTTATTCAGCTTAAAAATTTTGTTTACTACAGTTCTCAAATCCTCCTGCCAGTACAAGTTACTTTCCAGATAACTGCAGCAGTGTCTCCCTGCTACACTAAAATATCTCAAGTTACCCTATACTCCTAGTGAATTCCTCACCATAAAATGTAAATGTAATAATCCCAGCTAAATTACTGTGCCCAATCAATAACTAAAATCCTGCAAGTTAACTGTCAGCGCATACATTTTAGATTTCTCTTTAAAGCTACAGCCATATACTAGGATTGTCTTTATTTGTGCAAAAATTAGCAGTGAAGGCCACACATCATAAAATAAGCACCACACTGGGTTAGATGAAACACTCATGCATCCTGTATGCTGCTTCCTAAACAGCAAGCAAGGGATGCTTTATGGAACAACATAAAAAACAGAGCAAACACTGGAACTTCCACCCAGTTCTCTGCTTTGGAAGAATAAGTCTCCCTAAATATAAGGCTGCAGTTGAACCATCATTGTTAATAATCACTGACAGACCTGATATATTTTTTTTAAAAACTCTCTATACTTTTGTACTCTTCAATGTACTCCATCAAATGCTGTCTAGTGATTCACTGCAAGACACGAACGAATGCTGCCTATTCACTTTTTCAGCTCCACTCTTGATCTTACAGTTCTTCCTTTGAACCACCTCTCTTCTGAAGTGAGCAGGCACAGTTAATTCTGCATCACATGTTTTTTCCAAGAATCTTCGCCAGTTCTACCGTATCTTTTTCCAGATTAAGACAAGAAAAAATAGCAATTATGATGGTGGACCCTTTGAGCATTTATATAGCAATATAGTAAGATTTTAATTGTCTTCAATTTCTTTGACATAGAATTCCTAATGTTTTACCTTTTGGTCACTATTGAGCATGTTTTTCAGAAAGGAGTCTACTGAACCATTTTGCCATTATCTAATTAAGAATTCAGTGAAGTTGCATTATAAACCACAGTACAGACAGTCCATGTCAAAGCTGAAAAAAAACCCTACCAAACCCTTCCCTGTACTCGACACAAACTACTGGAGGAAAAAACCCCGACCCAAACACCACACAACCACCACACCAGACAGCTCATTTCTAGAAGCATTTACTCTTGTGCTAGAACACACAAAAATCACTTAATGTTTTTGAGACAAAGACTTTATAAACCAGCAGTGGCTTCCACTTTTGCAGAAAATTATTTCTTGAATTTAACAGTGGAAGCTTTAATCTAACCTACCTTTTGCTATCTTAATAGGCTAGGTAGGCTTTGTAAATTCAATGTCTTCTTTCCCTCCCCTAGAATTCACAGATGTAATGCAAACTCTGCTAATTTTGTTTTCACTTTGAACAAGTGAAAACACTTATCTGTGAGTGCCACTGCAAAATCCATTCCCTGTCATCGTCAATATATCTGGATCATCTGCTACTGACTATGAAAATTTACAAATATAAGACAAACAACAACAGTAAGGGGCAAGCAAATCTCAGAAGATTCATCAATTAACATCCACAGTAGGAATAAAACAGTAATCTATTCATAGTTTGTGCCTGGGAAGTTAGCGAGATCCCTTCCATTGCCCTATGCAATAACACATTTGAGCAAAAACTGTAAATATTTGGCTGTGACTTTCATCCTGCATCAAGATGCCAACCAAGTTGAGATTTTAAAATCTCAACAATCTTACACCCACAAGTTACAAAGTAACCCACTGTGATTTAGATTAAATTCAGGATTCAGCAATTTCAGTACCCTGGAGGGACGGATCCTCAGGGGCCTACAGAACAGCAGGCACCTGCTATAACAATCTGACTGTGCATAAGGCATTGATCAGCACCACTTGCACTGCCTTTCCTTGAAAGGGAAAAGCAGGAGAGAAAATTAAAACTCAAAAAAGCTCAGAAAATTTTTGATGCGCCAAGGTTTTCCGCAGCAAAAGAGGAAAGGAACAAGAAGCACCGCTCCTTCAAGCTAAATATAGAATAGATCTGATTCCTGCTCTAAATCTTGTGGTTGTACAGCTGAAGAGAAAGCTATCGCCCTCCAAGGATCTCTAGAACAGCAGCAAATAAGCAAACACATCTTCCCTCAAACTTTCATGCTAAAAGGTACATTATCTGCTTTACTTGCTCAGCATGCCTTCCAGAGTGCGCCAGTAACAGTAATCATAGTTTAGAGGCTTGTGACTCAAACTTTTGAAGTTGATTATGCTTGGTCTGGTCTAGAGGTTCCTCACATACAGGTTTACCCAGCAGAGTGGCATCAATTACCGAGTGCATTACTGATTACTGTCATTGTACGCAAGCATAAAACAAGCATCTCAAATAAAGGTGGGCTTATGGAAGTCTGAATCCTGAAGGAAAATGTCTTCAGTTAAGTGAAAGATAAACCAAAGAGACTGTTGTCTAAGTTGTACAATAAAAGCACCACTTATATAGCTGTTTGACGTATTTTCTAGGGAAAAATCAGGACAGGTCTACAGATTTCACTATGTCTCTAAATCTGCTGGTACTTTAAGCAAAAACAGAGCTGCCCCTTCTCCTATAAAGTCAGTTTTATGGCTGTAATATGATCAACTGCACCTGCTATGACTCAGTAAACAAAGCAGGTTTGCGAAACCTGAACTGGAAGCTTACCAAGAAAGAATAAAACTGAAGTCCAGCTGGTGTAGTTCACAGCATAGCCTTTTCCTTTGAAAAAATAAAAAACCCAAAACACTTTGGCTACGCTCTACCCCTTTTGTCCAAACATACATGAAACTTGTTAAAGAGCTACTTTACAAGTGGCTGATCCTGCCACTTGTTTAGACCAGGATCTATTGCTTCAGTTGATCTTTATTATCAAGATAACTCACAGACAGGGCTCACCTAAAGACGGTTGGTGCAAAACAGTGAAAAGAACCCTCCGATTCCACTTAAACGGGGGGAGAAAAAAGTAATCTTGCTCTCTTGGCCGCAAACAGCTATAAAGTGCTTGCAAATAAAACTATTACTTCCGTATTTCTGGAGGCATTTAAAAATGAAACAGGTAGGTGTATTGTTCCCTGGCAAAACATACAGCATGTCACTTGCTCTCTCAGATCTGGTCATCTTCGGCATTCTTGCAGAAGCATGTGGTGTGGGTAGCACACGGCACACCAGTTACTACTGACATGCTCCGATCCCTACAGCAGCTACAATTAGCAGCTGAAATATCTGAAACGGTGCAGATTCTCTGCTTTACAAATGACAGGACTCGATTTACCTCGGTAAACTGTATTTCCACATGGACCTGTTTGTTTAACTTTTCATTTTGTCCAACTTTCACAAGTACAGAGCAACTCTAAACCTAATACTTGTCAGGCTAGTGCTGAGGGGCAAAAGGGGCAACCTGGAAAAGGATATAAAATTGAACTGCTCGGATTTTGATCTGGAGGAAGCTGCTGCACTGAGTCCGAAGTTAAAGTCAGGAGATTTTCTTCCTAGTTAGCAGTCCTGGGGCTGAGCAGCAGAAACACTATGTCGCGGAGGCTTGTTTGCTTTGCACAAGCAGGCAGCTGTTCCTACTGGAGAAGTTAAATCATGGCAGACAGCAGAACTTTAGGAAAACTGTCTCCATGAGAGGAGAACAAGGAAAAGCACGAGACAGACTGACACCTGAAAAGGGAGACTGCTCTCCTCATCAGCTTGCTGCCACAACATCACATAAGCAACGAGAAGCCACATCTCCCACCTACACATACGTGAAGACACCTGAACAGTGACTGCAATCATTATCCTTCTCATACCTGTTCCTTCTCACAGCTGTTCCTGAGCTCTCTTGTCCCTAAGCCCTGTAAATTATATCTTGCATGAACTGCGCTGTTGAACACCAAAGCATCTCTGGAATTATTTTTTTTATTTCCAAACTCTGCAGGCAGGGAGATAATCTCTTCCTTGGAAAGGGAGGAATCTATCACGTGGCTCTTGCTCCAAAAGCATTTTGAAGGGTATGAAGACCAGCCAGAGTGTTCAGCCTTTATAAGATAATGACAGTTTGTGGCACCAAGACTACATTTTTCTAAGCAGCACTGCACTACTAGTATAAATACAAAAGACTTCTTCAATGCTGTACAATAAAAAGCAAACACTTCCCAGGGGAAAGTCATTTGTAACTCGCTGCCATGAACAAGTACACCGTGTAGAACATCTTGCCATAGCTCACGTCTTTGATTCCTTTGGGCATGTATTTTTCTTTTAAGAAAGCATAACTGAAAAGTTCCTCCAACACTTCCAAGAACAACAAAAAATTTAAAAAAAACTTCATGAGAATTTTTTTTCTTGAGGTTTAGGAGACACTTACAATGCTTATAAATAAACACAGGATAGTTTAGTACACATCACTCAGTACAGTACACTAATTTTTCCCAGAATCTTTTTCAGACACTGAGGAGTTTCATATTTAGCATCCAGAGAAAAAAATGCTTGAGGTGTATTTTAAATAATGCTTCCACTACGTAAAACCAACTGAAAAAAACGAACATAAGTAGATGGCTTTGGCTTTCCTCCACATCTCCCTCTTCTCGGTCCCCGCTGAGCTGCCATCTGAGGGAAGGACCTCTCCTGCAAAGAGGACTCCTTGCATGAAGGGTATTCTTAGGGGAGATGGACGAGCGCTAGCTTATCAATGCTAATGAGCTACACAGCAACTGTACTCGAGATTTATTTCAGGTGTTTACCAGGAGACGATTTATTTTTGAGTTTCAGTGATTTCTCTCTACAGTGTCCTTTCAGGCCCGAGTTTAGGAAAGACCCACTCATTCCCTGAAACCAACGCGGCAACTCGGAGGGACCCTGACTGAACTCCAGAGGCCGAATGGCAACACGAAGCGTTCAGATCTCCCCAGCACCTTCCGAACGCCCCAGTTTAACAAATTAACCCAGGAGCTCAACTTCTGAGGCGGTTACGAAGCTCCGGGAGACACCCAGCCCCGCCAACACCCTCCCCACCGAGCCCTTCCAGGCCAGGCGGCTGCAACAGGTCAGCCCCCCTCGCCGAGGGCACGGAGGGCCCCGGCCCCGCACAGCCCAGCCGCTGACCCGCCGG
>VYZM01016305.1:17439-34867 GCA_013398915.1 Dromas ardeola | reverse complement strand
CTGTCTGGTTGTAACAACACCTTTTTTTTTTAACCCAGCCTTCTTAAAAAAAAAAAATAGTAAAATATCCAGAGTATCTGGAACTTTAGATTTTGAACTCTGTTTTCAAAGTGACTTGGGAAGTTTTGAAATTTCTCTGCAGTAATCATTCAGTGGTTACCGAAACAGAAGCTTTTATGGGCGCTTCCTTAAATTATGGGAGCAAGTGGATCCATAAACTGTCTTACACATTCCCTGAATTTCAGTCCTTCAGACAATGAACCCTCGCAACCATCTGCAGAAGAGATTATTGTGCCAGGGAAGCACAAAGGTTTCACAAGTGGCAGTTGTGGTTTCTCAAGCATGAAAACTGTGACAGAAAGTGCGATCTTGATTCTGGTATGGCCTCCTAAAAATGCTCAGAAAATTATTGTTTTCAGGAGCTGGGGGCCTGGTTTAACTGTGTGTCTCTAACCAGTTGCTGTTTGTGGATAATGTTAACAGACAAATGATGCAAGTTGAATAATTTCAAATTTTTCTCTAAAAAGAAAAAAGCCTGTTCCTTTTTACGTGGACAATTTTGTCAAACCTTTGTATTGTTTTGGCTTATCTCGTATTTGTTTTTTTAATGATTATTTTATGATGCTTTATTCTACGTTTTTTCTAAGGTCATCTCTTCCTGGTTTCGGTTTTCAAAAGGCCTCTTTGTCTTTAAATGTGTGATGTATGGGTGTAAATAACCATTTGACTTAAGAACTTTAAATTAAGATATTAAATTTATGATGGAAGAATATCTGAAAAATATTATACTATGCTCATGACAGTTGTCTGGCTTGAAAAATATAATAAACTTAACCTAAAGAGAGATCTGGAGCTGCAAGGCTGGATGGCTACAGGCACTGCTATTCAGCATTTAAAATGTGTTCACTTTTGTGTTGAGAGACAATAAAAAAAAGCTACTATGTTGTCATGCTATTCCTATATTGTCGTCTTTGCTAGCAATAACAGATAAGTAGAACATTGGGAATGTGATTTACAGTGAGAGGAAGAAAAGCTTAGAGGGTTTATGAAACTGCGACTTGCATATTTAGAGAGAACTAAAGTCTGCCAAACCCTAGTATGGGACTGTTGGTTTTGAGACATGGTTGTAGGAGAGATCTGTCCATTTTCTGTGCAGTAGTTTTGTGTTGAGTCAACAGCATCTTTCAGGAAGGGTCTGGAGAAAAAGATCTTTTATTCTTAAACTCTTCAGAAGAAAACTGCACTTGAAAATTCTCAAATGCTGATTAAATTTTCAATATTTCACTGGCCGATTCTCCTGTTTCCTTCATAAAGTTTCTAGCAGAAGGTCACCTGTGATTTGAAAGACAGATATTTATGTTTTCTGATCAGTGCTTGTTCATGGTGTGCCAGTCGATGGAATATTACTGTTTTATTCTAAGGATGGTGTGCTGGCTATTTGGGTATGAGGGGTTATCAGACAAGATCAACATAGTACCTGAAATCAGTGACTGCACTGCTCGAAGAAATGGTACGTCTCCTGCATGAACTCTTCTGAAGGATGGAGTGCCTTGCTAGCTAATGAAGCTCACAGGTCTAGCACCGACCCATCCTGACTTAAAGACAGTCTTTTGGATCTTCATCTAACATGGAAGTTGTGTTCTGTAATATACTGTGTTAGCATTTCACTTTTTGGGGAATAGATAACTTTTCTGACAAGTAAGTGTTCTTAAATACTCTGAAGATTTGTGAAGATTTCTCCTTTGCTATTTGAATGCTGGATCTGACTCTCTTGCTACCAGCAGTCTTTGCAATTTGGCATTCATACATTTGTGTTAGTTAACAGAAGGGAGTTCCAAACTGCTTAACTTGAAACTTGTGCATGTTTGTCATCTTCATTCCTTTTTCAGAGTGCAGTTTTCTGTACTCCTTTTGGGAAGAGGAATCTGCCTAACTCATTTGCCTCCCAGAACTGAGAGACATAACATTGCACAAGACTGCATTGCAGTGTGGTGTTGTCGGAAGCTGTCACTTTGTCTTTTTTCAGTCAAGTGGCATGATCTCCAGAAAGTGATAAAAGCTCATACTGACCCTTATCAGGGCTTGCAGGACCACACTGCCCATTGGGAAATTTGGTCAGTCTCCATAGTGGCTTGTTGCATAGAATGAGCCTTAGTTTTGTGCATCTGTCTACAAGTTAGGTTGCTTTGGTTGCAGCAAAGTGACAGTTCCTGTTGGCAGGTCTCTAAGGCGATCATATTTTATGATTTTGAAATTGTAAAGTTTGTTGAGAAAGAGTGTGTGTGTGTGTTGCTAATCTCTTGGATGACTCTGAATGCTCTCTGAGAACTCCCTGTACGGGTAACGAACCAAACCTGCCCAAACCTACTTGAGTGTCAAAGCAAACGCTCACAGTTGCAGTTTGCTGTGTTTGTATAATATACGTAGTGAATGGCTGCTCTTCAGCCTTTTATTACCACTGCTTTTGCACAGTGAACTAAAATATCCTTCTCTTTATCTTCAATTCTTCATTTCCCTTTTTTATAAGCAACTTCCCGAAGGGGAGCCTTGCATTTGTTAACTAGTGCTCAGTGACTGGTGCGTCAGCTCAGCTGTGCAACATGCCAACACTAACTGCTCCTAAATAACATCTATTTGCATAGTGCATTGAGAGCTGTGAACTCTCCTCTCATTAAGTGTGTGAGAACTCTCGCTCAACCAGAAACACTAAAAATTGAGCTGCGCTCCTGTGGGGTTTTTCTACTGTGAGCCCTTCCAGTGTATTACACCGCTGTGACACTTTCTGGGGTGACTGATATAATAACGTTGCAATGAAGGAAAGGAATAATCTAAAGGGATTGCATGCTTTGGCTTCCCTTTTAAACTGTTTCATATGCTCTCCCCCCTTCGTCTGTCCTCTTATGTGTTTCTCAGTGTGGGAACTTAATATTTTTGGTGATATTTCAACAATAATCAGTTAATGGTGGAGTAAGGAGGAAATGAATAATCTATTGAAAACACCCCATTGCCAAATTCAGCACTCTTGAACTTCAGTTTTGCAGTTCTTTGTGTAAAATTATGTAGTGATGTCCAGCAATATTTTATTGCAAGTTACGTTTTGTAATACTTGAGCAATATATAACTGTGATCAATGTTGTGACCTCAGGGAAATTGCTTATATAATTACAGAAAGTTTACAGTAGTAAGACAAGGAATGGGAGAAAATATATCACTGTAAAATATAAATATGTTTAAATTACATTTAGGATTTGGAATAGTTCCTTGCTTGTGTTTTACAGAGTAATCTGTGATTTAAATCAGGTTTAGTTGTAGGGGTTTTTTTCTAAATTGGGTATTATAAATCAAGAGTAGTTGCTGCATATAGCACACAAGAGGATTTCTTATACATTTTAATGTTGCATAAGTAAGAAATACCAGTAGTTCAGCAGTAAAATTGCAAATGTAAGCAAAAGTGAAGATTTTTCTAAATTTAACTAGGTTGCATTTGTTTAGTAAACTCTAGCTATAATTTACTGTTTTATTGCATTTGCTGTTGAGAACTTGCTAGCTCTAAAAAGTTGGGGGGGGCAGGGAATAAAGGAAACAGCTATGTTATAATTGCTCTGGAGCTGGGGGGAGTAGATAGAAGAGGGGAAAATACTAAACAGTCTGCATACGGTAGGTTAAAGTAGAGAAAATAAATCTCGGCAAGATAATATACTTCTGCAGAAGTGTTTGTTTGAGACTAAGGAACTTTCAGTTATGTGCGTTCTGAATTTGTGGGGTAGCACAACTCCTAATAAAAACATCAGGCTCAAGATGATGTAGTTATGCCCTCTTAAGACTTTGGAGGCATGAAAGATAAGAGGTGGCTTTTCTTATTAGTGGGTTTCAATATGTAAAAAATAGAAACTCAGGTAGTTATGCTTTAAAACACAATAAACACCTTTATTTTGTGAGTGAGGAGGTTTAAAACTTGTTTTGAATTTGCTCTATATCTCTGCGTATGCATACTTTGTCTCTAGCTAGATTTCTATATATCTTGATCCATTAATATAAAAACTGGCTTAGTTTAACTGTGGTTTGAAAGGAGTGAACGCTGGGATTGGGCTGGATGATGTTGATTAATAGGTGTGCGAGGGTGAAAGACTCCAGGGCCAAGCAGTAGGTCCATCTTGGTGGCATCTGATGTTGATTGGCTTTGTCCTGCGCGGCTGCGCTGGAAGAGCGGACATTAAGATTAAGTGATGCTGTCGTGTTGAGGAGCGCTGCACTGCATCATTCTGGGAAGAGACAGCTGTGGTGGTTAATCCTTCATCACCAAGGGAGTGCTGCCAGCAGAAAGATATACAGCCAAAGATAACCCTCCATAACTTGTGCTAAAGATCAGAAAACTTTGAATTCACATCCATCTGCTTAGTCTGGGGTGAAGATGAAAGATAGGCAGAATAGGAAATAAAAAAAACTCCTGTGGGATTAATCTTAGACACTGTATGCAGCACACGGTGAAAAGGCAGGAGCTAAATTTTTACATGTATCTTAAAAGATCTGGATCATTCAGAATCCAGAAATTTAATTTTATTTCAGTTGCTGTAATGTTCATACTCACGACGCTCATTTAATATGTACACCACATCTTTCCTGGAAGCGATTCAAAGATGCCAGTGTTCATACTGTAAGGTTTAAAAAACACAAGTGTCTGTTAATGCTGCACTTCTAACTAACTGACACACAGGAAAGGATAACAATGGAGCTTTTAGCATAATCTGTGGTAGAGAACTTTGTTATTTACTTTTATACTTAGAAGGTCAATTCCAAATTATTATACATCAGATGAGAATATATTTTGTCTTGAATGGTTGTGAACAGAGGCTGCTATATTGTTATGCATAATTTATTCATACAAAGTGAGAACCATTACAAAGACTAGCTCAAGTTGTCATCTTTGGAAATTAATTGATATGAAAGACTAAGCCAAGAGGAAAAAACACACAAACGCATTGCTTTGGAGGGTGTCTTCTAAGCAACAACCAAATTAATAAAATACAGTTCAATGGCAGTAGTTACTGATAATAATTTGAGACATTTATCCATTACTTTAATGTAGACTGTCATTTTAACACGCATTTCAAACCTTAAAGTAATATTTAAAAAAAAGTTCTGTATTGAAAGGTGGTGAAAAGGGGGCAGTGCACTTTTTGTTATTATCATGGTGGTATTGCCGTGAGGAAACTGGATTATTTCTTTAAGTAGATTGGTGGTTGGGTGGTATTGGTGGGAATAGAAAACCTCCCTGTTACAGCCTTGGTGCGCAGAGGAGTGGAACGTCAGCGATGGGCAGGGGCAGTGCTCACTGAGCCCGGCCTCGGGTCTGATCTGCTTCAGCTGGTGTTTGGCAATGACTGGATTGGTGAACCTCATGTTGTCTATTTAACGTCTGTGTGCTATAGGTTGTCTATAGAAACAGTTGAAATAAAAGTTAGTTACTCGGGTGGTATAAAGGCTGAGTTTCTATTAATAAAGTCCTTTAGTTAAATCCCTTCACAGAAATACAGGCACTTAGACTTACTGTTCCAGCGATACAGGTTTCTTTTCTACCTGGGCATAGTGAAGCTATAGGAAAACTTTCTAGTCTGGTGCCTAAATACTTAATGCCTGGGGCATTCATTCATAATGAAATAGACTCTTTGTCAATGACCATGGGAATTAGCCACCCGAATGCTTGAAAAGTCTGTCCCAGAGGGTTTGGTGTTCTTGCAGGTTGGTATTTCATATATTGCAATTACTGCTGAACCACACTTTTTTCAGAGGCTGGGAATTGTTAGCACTGTTAGAGTACTGATAAAGAAGTATGTTTTCATAAAGGCTTTTGAAAATCCTCCCCCTACTCGACATGTCGGGTCCTTCTGTTCTAGAGCCATGGATGCTTCAGATAGAGTAGCTGCCTTTTATCAAAGACAAATTTTCTTTAGACTTTGGCTAGCTAGAAAATATATTATGACTCTTTCTTTCTTAAACTATTAGGTATTGGTGTCTTATGGTGTTAAGTGCAATACTTAGTTGCACTTTGGTGGTGGATTTTTGGTTGGAACCTGCTGAAGTCCTTTGAGATGAATAATGCTAAAGGTATAGGTTGTCTTGGATTAAGAAACCCAAAATGAGAGCTGTAGTAAATCTGTTGATGTCTTCTCAAGTGTGTAACGAGATAGTATTTAAGTTTCTGTTTTTTATTAAGCTTATTAACTTTCCTATAATCATAAAAATACCAATTAAAAAAGAAGAATGTTTCATCATTTGCAGAGAGTTTTAGTTGTATCAGCAAAGTGCCCCTTGAAGCCATCTGCACTTCTTGTCTCTCACGCTTGCGCTCTCAAATGTAATAAATCTTGTTCTTGCCTTTTTTTTATTAATCTTAAGAATCTTCTGCCTTTTTGTATTAATCTTAAGAATTGGTGTTTCTTGATAAATTCATCATACAGTTAAATCTTAGGTTATGACACCTCTCAGGTAAAGGTGTAATATATATTAATGTGTCATTTGAATTTAATTGGAAATAATGAACCAATAAATACCAGTTGATATCATATGGGACAAGTATTTCTAAGCAGGCTAAGTGTGTTAGCAAGTTAATGTAACGTTTTGGCAAAAATCCTAATTACTTTAGTATCTGCGTTACAGTATTATCTTAGAAATCAAAATGGATTTTTTGACTGTTATAAGTGAAATGGAAAAAATTGAAGTTTGGATAGGTTTACATATTGTGAAGAAGTAGTAGATAAGCCTGCAAATATGTGAAAAATGACCACTACCTTTTCTTAGTAACTAACTGTTCTGCAGATTCACCAAAGGAAGAATAAAAAATAATGCTCACATTGTAGCAGGAGGAATATAGGATGAATGTAAGGAGAAATTTTCTTATAATAAATACTGTTAAACATGGGAATGTGCAAACGAGTGCAACTTCTCAGAAGGTTATTTTCTTTTTTTTTTTTTTTTTAATTTTGACTGCAAAGTTCATAAACTTCATCATATCTACAAGTACGGGATGGATGAGGTGATCTTTGATCTTTTGAGGTCCATTTTTACTCTTGCTTTCCTCTGATTTTAAATGTGGTGATGGCTTAACATTGCCTTTTAAAAGTTCTGGGAGTTTAGAGGTTAATGAAAATGAACAATTTTTTGTATGCTCATATATTTGACCAAATCCAAATGTTTAATAGAACACAGGTTGACGTGAGCAGACTTGTTCATGGTGAACACTGAAATGCCAACAATTAGAAAGGAATGGGTTAATACATTGACTAATGTTGTAGGTTTATAAGAACTGGCCCTTCTCTTTGTTCTTTTTTATCATATACATTTATCATGTTCAACCTGGCAACTGAAGCAAATAGCTATTTAAGTTGTAAAAAATGAATCACTGTGCAATTGCTTGAACTGTATGATATAACCAAGCCTAATAATATTATACAACATAAGTTGTAATCCTTTGGATATTTCGCCCCACTTTTAAAATAGATATTTTTTTTTTAAATGAGCCATGAGCATTTGCTACTATGTCTATGGAAAACCAAAGAGCATTCAGATGTGTTTAATAAAGCTGTAATTTCCTGTCCAAACTGGTAAGTGAGGACTAATGGTGAGTGCTTACCTTCTGCTGCTGCATAAACCCCAGTATATTTAGAAATGGTTGAACTGGTGGATTGTGTGAAGATTTGGGATGCGGGCTCTTTGACTTAACTTAAAAGCTTCTTAATAAGTAACAGAGAAAAATAAAAGTTTGAGCTTTCCCTTTAAAAGGAAAAAGATGCTGCGGGGAAGAATGTTCCATCCTCTCTGCAATGTAGACCAAAAGGTAAAAACTAATATGTATTTCTTATGTCAGCATATTTTCACACTGCTGGACGTTGCATGTTTACAGCTGGTTCTGATGCAGCTGTCAGAGTATAATTGATGAGCATCATCATTTAAAGTGTAAAAGAAAATGTCTTGGCATAGAGGGACATGATAAAGTGCCATCTACCAGACATTGTGGACACATGTGGTCACCATTTCCTTTTTCTCCTCCCTCTTTGCCTCTCTCTGCTGCCCTTGCCAGAATCTACAGAAGTCATCGGGAGCAGCTCAGCTCAGCCTCCAGCCTTCTAATATCACTTTGGTAGTTGTCAGATCATATGAAATGTCAAAATTCATGTGGCCTTCGTGAAGAGATATATTTAGTACAGCTGCTGCATACCTACGTAGTACCTCTGACATTGACATATTAGTTATGCTGTCTTTTGCAATCTGATATCTTTAAATTTGCCACCTTGTTAAGTTTTGATTAATGTGATTCCATTTCACTAAAGTAATTGGCTTGGCCTGTTGTAGAAAATAATCAGCCTTTCTACGGAACAAATGCTAGAACATGCTAATGAGGGAGTGAGTTCGTTAAATTGATGGCGTGGAGTGACAGTTATTAATGATTGTTATGATAAACAGACGAGTGCGAATTGGGATGAGTTGGGCAAAAGTGACAGTTTAAAAATAACGTATATTGGAAAGTACTAACGAAGTAATATACTGTTAGGAAAACAATCATGCAAGTTGTCAAGGGAAGAAGTGTAATTATACAGCTGCACGAGCTGCCTGGGAGGACAGGGACCTGGCTGATAATGGACACGTTTTTTGTTGGCAAGGGGAAAATATGTTATGGCAGAGAGAACTACAGATTGATAAATTAATTGGCCTTTCTCATTGTTCCAAGAGCAAACTTGGCCAGCAATAGCCAAGCAGATTAGGTAAATAAATGAAGTGACCAGCTCTTCCTCTGCATCTGACCCATTCCCTGCCCTTCCTTTTTAATCTACCTATGCGTGAACTGCCAAGTCCAACTGCCTAGGGTGGCAGTGTTCGCATAAATATATCTTTCCTGGAAGTATTTATAGCTTTTTAAAATGAGATGCTTTGTATTACGAAGAGTTTTGTCTTAAGAGGAAGGTTAAGTATAAGAAGCCATCAGCCTTATGCTGATATGAAAGCAAGATGGAGGATGCAAGTGGAGGATTTTTAGGCTGACCTCCCTCTTCTTTTAAAGTAAAATTTAGACAGAGCTGTCCATGTGAAAGCTTGCAAGAAAAAAAAGGAAGATAATCATTGCTAGTAGGGATTTTGGGAGGCAGAGGTATGGTGCTACTTCTGCTTACTGTTGCGTAAGTTTGGTGCTAAATGCCTTGAGGTTCTTGGCTGTGGGAGAAAGACATTTGTATCTCTGAGACTGACAGCACTGCCATACACAATTCAGCTGTCAGATTGCCTGTGTAGTTGACTCAGTGAAAGAGCAGAGGATAAATGTGGAATATTATCCTAATAAGTATAAGGAGATATAAAGTAAGTAGGCCATTATAAAAAAAAAAAAAAGGAGAAAAAAGTAAAACAGACATCAGAAAAATTCAGTATAGACAGTGAAACTCCAACTGCTTATGAAGGCTGGCATTAATAACAATACTAGGTAGCACATCGTGGATCACTTCAGTCTCTGCTCTAATGCAGAGGATTGTGGGGATACATTTGGGCAGGCATGGAACGGAGTGGTCAGTGCTGTTCCACTTCTTTTGCTTGCTTGTTTATACTGCCTCACATTTAAATACTACCTTTCCTCCATGGAAATGTGAGCAAATTACCATATTATTCATAATGACGGGGGAAGTGATTGTGAAAAAGTTGGCTAAGAGAAAGCACTGTCATCACTGTCGAATTCCAGCTGCTCGGGACACACCGATGAATAGGAGATGGAGAAGAGTTTAGATTTTATATGACAGGCTACAGCCATATCAGCACTGAATGGAGCCTGTAAAATGCTTACTTAGCCATTTTGCTAGGTGTTTACTGGATTCAGCTTGGTTTTGGTCTTGCATGGGCTCCAATAATCATGTTACCAATTCCTTGTGACAAGCCTCAAGAACTAATCTTGCCATGTTTCCTTTGCTGCCCTAGCTTTCTAGTTTTCTGTCGTAAGTATACTGGTCTGCGTAGTCTTAGACTTGTGAACACCAATTCAGCAAATACAATCATCTAACCAAAATGAGCAAGGATAATCATCCTCTTTATTTAATAATTAAGTTTAAGCCTTTCTCCTAATAGTTTGTTATGGGTGAAATCCCAGCAGTCCTTGGCTTTCACTATTAATGAAAGGAATAAAGAAATAAAGAAATTTTGGGTTCCACAGAACTTAAAATTTTCCTAATAGTGTCACAGATTCAATGCGTGTCAGGTATAGCTTAAGAAACTGCTATTTAGTAGCTTAATGCAATTTATTGTGTATGGGTACTATCATACCGAACTTCATTGTTCCATTCAGAACATGCAAATCAGTGACTAAAATGTCCTTTTTTAAAAAAAAAAAAGATGTACCAATTTCCAAACTTCTTTGTAACAGAGAAAAACAGGCATTAAATTCCAAACTATACTGCACTTCTCTGGGTGATGAAGTGTTGTTTTACCATCATATTACTTCTTGAATGGCTTATATATTGAACTATTACCTAAGCCTTCTTTTTCAAACCAGATTATAACAAGGAGAAGCAGCCTTAAGAAGATCTTCATTTCAACATTTACAGTTTTGCTTCTGGCTCTCAAGAAACTCTGTTGTTTGTACTTTGCTTCCATTGCCAAACCCTTGATTTAGGCCCTTAGTCTTGTCTAGTCTGGAGGGGTGGTATTGCTTTTGGTCTCTCTGACTTTTAGCATGTGCCCACATGGCCAATTTAGTCTCGATAATCCTGTGCTTTTGAAGCACTCTTCTGCTTTTCCACATTTATTGAATTGCATTTTGCTTTGCTGAGTCTAGATTATTTTCTAATGAAGTTGAACTGAAGGATGTTCTTCAGAGGTGTATCTGATGTGCTCTGTCTGCTGCTGAGCATTCAGCCTACGAAAACAGGTTGCATTAAATATATATTAAAATCCTCCAAAATGCATCTGATGTTGGACATTGGGGTCCTTAGCATGAGATGTTTTACTCCGGAGGTCTGCTCCATTTGGACCTCATTATTTGCTCATATAGATCTAGTCAGTCTTGATAATACTTTAAAGTGAATCTTGATATAACATTACTGTTCCTTTGTCTTAATCCCATTTTTCCTCTTCATTTCTGCCTAGCTGCACTGCTCATTTCTGTCTGGTGCATGGCATCACTACTATTTTATTTTGGGACTGGGGGCTGGCCAAGGTGGCTTGAGGCCACCTCTTGGTTATAAACTTTACTTCTGCCTTTGTACTGTTTTCCATCCTGCGTCTTGAGTTTGACCATCTACTTGTATGTTAAAAATTCTTTTCTTGTTGAGACTACCTAAAAAATATTTGCTTTTTATTACTGAATTTGTCATATTGCCCCTGTTAACCTTTTAGATTGGGTTTTTTAATTAAGTCCTAGAATGATATTAGTCACTTAAATTATTTTTGTCTTGAATAAAACTTTTCCTTGAAGGAACTTATCCTTCCTGTCTTTATATTTTGTGCTTGTTTTGTACAGACAAAATAATAAGTTGCTAATTTAAACTGAACAGCTATTTACAGTTTTAATGTTTACATAGTAAAGAAGTGTTTACTTTCCAGGCATTTTTTAAGCTTTTTTAAAATCTCTAGGAGACAAGGTTCCTGTATATTCTTATTTTAAAGTAAAATCTGTGTTTTCCAGGTTACACTAATTTTAAATTGTGTTCTGATGTCGTTTGCCATTCTCATGGTCTTCTCTGTGAGAAGACCACAGCAATATTAAACACTAACAAAAATCAAAGATTCCTAAAAGGTGCCTGCTACTTTTTCAGACTCTGAGGCATAAAAATGTCTACATTTTAGAAGGACCTATCACCTTGGGTTTTTTGTAAGCTAGGAAGATTTTAATTTTGTATCTTTCAATCACTTTTGAGAAATTTGTGTGGTAGTCTTTTTGGTAAACTGACTTGACTTGGCTTTGTTAGAGACAGCATGAATAACAGCTATTTCACTTAGCAGAGATGTTGAAAGAAAAGCATCTACAGCTGATCTAAAAGTTGTGAAGAGAGAGGCATTTATTTTGGCCTTATTCTGAATTGTATAGGTCTAGAGAAACCTCATTTTTTGTTCGGTTGTCATGGTGTAAGAAGGATTTAGATAGTGAATGGGACATTCTTTTGAGTTGTAGAAGGCAACATTTGGTGGCATATGGTTCATAAGGTGAATCCAGGCTGTGTCCAAACAATATGTATACGTAACTTGCATCAGTATTAGCAGGAGTCACACATCCTCAAAGAACAGCACATTACTGCTACGCACAGATTTCTGCTTCTGACAATAGCTTTGCTTTGTGAATATAGACACCTATTGTACTAATTCTTTTAAGATAATTACGGTGTACTTCTCTGAGGCTTTTCTTTTTTCCTTATGGGGAAATATAGCATGTATTTTTAGGTTGTTACCTATGGAGACTGAGTGCCAATGCATGTCTTGTGTGATCTCCCCAGCTACCTGTGGATGAGTTAGTTCCCAGCTAGGAGAGCAGATGGAGCCGGTGGAGGTGACTAGGTGGATACCTCTCTGAGGTATCCAGCTTCGTCCAGAGCGAAGGTCCCTGCTAGCCTCTCGGCTGTAGAAGGGATGCAGTGTGACCCCGTGCCACACTGAAGAGAGAATTGGCTCGAAGAACAGGCAGTGTGAAGTCTGGTGGTGTGGGAGAGAGGGAGCTCGAGCTGCAAAGGAAGACCTGCTGTTCTGCGGACACCAGGCAGGCATCGGGTGCAACTGTGTAGGAAAGCCGAAGCGATTAGTTCAGGTATTTGTAGAGTCACAGGGTTGGCGCAGACCTGTCAGGAGAGATGGCCTCAAGGGAAACTGCTGTGAAAGAAACATTTTGCTTTCCTCAGGTGTATAGAGAGATGGTCGTACTTCCACTTCTCCTCCGTTCATTCGAGATCCCTGAATATCTGCTTTAGGAGTAGCAAGTGGTAACTATTAGATAAACTGACAAACAAACCTTCATCAGGCTGGAGGAGAGGCTGCAATTGAGAGCTGGGATGGCTCTTGCAGCTTACCAGCCTAAAGTCTTCCACAATCGTGACCTCAGACACACTCTTGACCCACCCCTCTTCCCTCAAGACTATCCCAGCTGTTTCCACTTAGCATTTTAAAAAGAACGTGCTGGTTGGAAAATGATCACTCGCTCCTCCTACCTGCTCCTCTGATCCACTTTTATACTGTGCTAAGCCAGAGGGTTAGCTGCATTTACCACCTCTGTGCTATAATGAAATAATTATTAAAACAATCAAAATGACCTGCGATTAACTTATTTTAAAAGGCAATAGATACTGAGGAAAACCAAAAGTAAACCATGCCTTGAAAAGTGACTTGTGTCCAGTCAGTCATCCTTCGGTTGTTCAGGTGTGGTCGTCTTAATTTCACATACGTAAACGGGGAGAAGAGCTTTGAGGAGATACAATAAGAGTCTGACATGAGAGAAGTCATAGCTGGGCAAGAAGAGTTTTATTTGACCATAGTTGCCCTTTCATGCCTGTTATGTGGTGTGGACAAGGGAGTTTTACTTTATATGTTACAGTGGTGTATGCTTCCTTGATCCACTGAAATCTTTGCCCATGTTTTGGATTTTGAGCTAAAAACCTTAACAACATTTTCCTTTTTTGGGGGAGTGGGTGGGGTGTGCGTGTGCTGTTAGTAATTTGGGTAACTTGTGCCAAAGTCTGCTAAGTAATTTTTGATGAGTCAGATCTATGCCTTCCTACAGTTACCAACTGTAGGTAGATATGCATACCTGTGCATTAGTGAAGGCATAGAGGCAACTGTTGAATTTTTAACGGACACAGGTGGTTTATCATAGGCATTATAGGTTACTTTCGTCTTCCGAGTACCTCATATTTATCAACAGTAAAACAGAGAAATCCTAGAACCAAAATAAAAACAAGTTAGTCTACGTTCTTTAGAAAAAGGCTGTTTCTTTGCATGAACATAGTACTGAGTATGGCTATATAACAACTTGGTGATAAAGCAAAAAATGAGTAAACCCCATAATATCTATGTTAAAAAAAAAGCAGAAGTGGAGTGGTGGGAAGGAAGTGCTTGTGTAACAGCTGTTTCAAAGCACACTGCTCTTCAGGAAAAATACAGTAAAAGAAAAAACTTCTGGTCAGTGTTCCTGCATAGCTGCCTGTGTCTCAGGAATTGTGCTGTCAGCAGCGAAGCTGTCTCTCTGCTCTGGGAGACTTGTCAGCACTGAGTCTTTGTTTGAGCTGTGTTTGCTGCTGATGGTATTCGTTTGAGTAGCGGCCTGTGCGTTTTCTCTAAGATGCTCTGGCTGAAGGCTGTTAGGGGAAGGACAAGTTTTAATTGTCCGTATCCCAGATACATACCACTATTCAGCCACACTCTATCCAGCAGCCCACATACTGGCTGGAAAGATTTTTCTGGGGAACAACTGTTGAACTGCTGCTCATGAGCCTATTCTTAAAATTGAAGGTTCTCGATTATGTCGTTTCCATTCAAGTAATTGGAAAGTACACTTGCTCTATTTTTCTGCTGTCCATAAAGACAGTGTTTTTGATGTCATTGTCTCTGTTGGAAAAGGCAGGGAAGCATAAGCCCTTTTGGCTGAGTTTCTATATACTCTATTTGTGAGGATGGGGCTCAGTCTCATGTGAATTTCCTGTTGTTTCAGAATTGCATTTTAGTCAGCGTCTCTCAAAGCTACTTTACAGTACAGGAGAAAAGCAAAGTTGGAAGTGAGAGAAACACAACATCTCTTTGAGCTGATTGTCTTCTGGCTTTCAGTACGTACTTCAGTCTTGAGAGAAAGTGAGTTACTGAAACAGGGTATCATTAAGCCTTGCTTTTCATCAGCAAACAAGGACCCACCCCATCCTTCTGTCACAGCTGAAATCACTCAAAGGGGTGAAAGATTTTTCTGCTGCAGGTGTTTCAGTTTCGAAGACTTATATAGCTTCCACCTGAAGCATTATTCACAAGCTCATGTGTAGAACCTATTTCTTACTGCTAGTTGTGAGGACTTGTTGGGAAGAAGAGAGTTCACTTGGCCTGTAGTTTGGCACTTCCAAAGAAGATGAACTTGAAGAATTCAGTAAAAGCGTTTTGGAACCAAAACACGCAGGGATGCTCTGCTGTTGGAAAGAGTGGGTGCTGCTTTAGACCCTAAAAAGAAAGAGGCTTTTAAGCAGGTGCTTGCTACTGTGTGCTGCTACCAAAGCAGGTAATGTTAGCTTTTTTTTTCCTTTACGTGTTATTCAACTGTGATTTGTTTTGGCTAGGTATGGCACTGCTATTTCATTGTACCTGAAAAACAGATGGTTTGCATCAACCTTATTTGCTAGGAGTGGTATATTCTGAGAATTAGAAATTCAAGGTTTGTGTTTTCTCTTGTGGACTCTTTCTGGAGAATGGAATGGGTTTGCATGTGTAAGGTTTTCTTAAAGTTTGTTCAGCCTTCATCAGAAAAGCTAGATGGGATTCACTGGCAATGCAAAGTGTAGGTAATGGCATTATAGATTTCTCTATTTGTTTATGGATTGCCTCCATGTTCTGGAGAGGTTACCTTAAGATCGTTTATGGGGCATGTTTGAGAAAAATTGTCTTTTCTGGTGAAATTGAAGGTGGGGAAAAAAATCGGTGTAAGTTTTGAATAAAATTTTTGTGTTTGTGAGCAGTAAACTTCTTCGAGGCTTCAAGTTATCACCTAAGAAAAAAGTTTCTTTATTGTTATTATCTAAATATAATTATTCTTAGCCTTTGCTGATGTTTAAAGGTCTACAGTAATATCTTTTGTGGGACTGAATTATTTAAACTTCGTAGATCATTGGGGTCTCTTCATGATCAATGTATACTAATCTCTCTATTTCATTATACAATAAATGTGGACAAAATGACAGCAGAATTCTTCATTCAGTTGTGTTAGGGATGATATTATTAATTGATTCTAGAATTAATGGTGTTATTTTAATGCTGAAACAAGACACATACAGTGTTTATTCAATTTTAGTTACTAATCCAGGTGAAGATAAAAGAATGAGCTTCCTATTGAGCTGACACGAGTTCAAAATTCATTGGATTACAGACTTTCTTTCAAGGTTTAGATGGAATAGTGAAGAGAGAAAACCTGCGGTAGTTTTTCTGTGCCTTATTAGCTGTCCTCACTGTATAACGTAATGCAGGAAGTACTAATTATCAGTCATATTGATTTGTTATGGAGAGTAGAACTTTGAGGCAATTTCAATTCTCTTTGTAGCAAATACAGGGCAGGGGGGAAGTAGGCTGAAGTTATTTGGTATTTTCTAGGGATGCTACTTCCGAAAAGGAGAGATATGTTACAGAATTCATATGGAGCAATGCTTGATAATTCTTATCTATGGTCAAGAAACTCTCATTAATTAATATTTGTATGCAATAATCAAATAGGGTAGTATGCTTAAATATTAAAAGTTTTAACAGAATATCTTATAATAATTACATCCAGTGTAATTTGTGAAATGGACTCTAATACAGTCACAAATATTTAGCTGATAGAATTTACAATTGTTAAACTGAATCCAGTTTTCACAAAGTAGCATTACCCATTCCATGGTTTGTTTTAGGAATGTGAAGGTTAAACTGTAAGTTTAATTTGTTTGCTAGAATAGTAACAATAGAATAGAAGTCTATTTCCATCAGAGCAAATGTAAAATGGCTTGCAGGCACTTAAAACTTTTCAGGAATATCCCAATAAGACTGACTAATATTCTTTAATTTAGGCTTAAGGAAGAATGGAAAGCTGTATGCATTATTTATTCAAGGTATTTATTTTAATAATAAATTTGAACAGTAGTATGTGAAAGGGTTTTGTTGCTTTCTTATTTGCTTTCTCAACAATTTAACAGATGTGAATATCCCTCTCTTCTGGCCTGCAGAAGACTTAGATGAGATGCAATAAAGCCTCTTTTTCCTGAGAATAATAACTTCCTGAGAATAATAACTTCCCATGGTGTGAGGTTGAAATCTAATCCTTTCAGGAGTTTGTTTTTGCTGTGCTTATTCTGCCTAATGTTAACTCAGGTGAGTTACATGAGAGAGAGAGAATATGAATGTGAATTTTTCTGTGTGTGTGCATTTTGCCGTATACTTATAGGTATTATATATGATTCATATTATATGTATTACATATGATTCTATGATATTAGGTATATTACACACAAATGATTTTAAAGAGAAATAAATCCACTTTACAACACAGATGAACTAAAGTTTTGCAAGCACAAAAAAAAAAAATTAAATTTCTATACCAACTAAAAGCAAAGCAGATATAGAAAATTAATGTAGTATTGTTAAGTAACACACCATAGCTCATGGAAATATGCTATATGATATCATAGAATAGTTTGGGTTGGAAGGGACATTTAAGGGTCACCTAGTCCAACCCCCCTGCAACGAGCAGGGA
>VYZM01016304.1:710305-736485 GCA_013398915.1 Dromas ardeola | reverse complement strand
CCTTCCAACCCTATGATTCCGTGTGTAGGAGAGAGTTCCCAACCCAGAGACCTCCCAACCTTATCAGACAAAGGCAGAGCTGGGACTCCCACCCACTGGAGACATTATTGGGCCTTAATTGGCAAACAGTAAAGCTGGAATTCTCCAAAGCTGGAAGGGGTCTGCCCTCACCTTCCTTCTCTCTTCAAACACATTTTTGAGTCAAAGGGGTGAAAGCAGTAAGCTGACAATTTAAATCACCAGCAGCCACACAGAGGCAGAGGGAAGATGGGGACTCAAGAGTTAATGGCTCCCACTGCATCCCTTCCTTCTCCCGTGGCGCCTGCACATCAGGGGACCCCAGATCCAGGTGGGACTCTACACACAAAAGCCTCAGCACTATGGAAGAGACATGACAAACCCTCCCCTTGCTTTGGCAAATGCAAGTTAGCGATTTAAAGGCCATCCCTACACTTACACCTTTCTGACTGAATGCAACTCCAATGACAAAGTGCCAGACTGGTCTCCTGGGAAAGCAGGAGGCTCTGTCCATGCCACGTGCAGTACAGCATGCAGTGATCCCACCCGGCACCCCTGTACCACCGCGGGATTGCAGGGGAGGGGGATAATGGGGTGCCCTCGTCTCCCTCCCTGTGGGTGTGCCAGGTTCTGCCACCCTGCCAGTGTCATAACCTAGAAGGTAAATAAGTTATTTTAGCTGACATGTAGATTTTTGTGGCCACAGACTGCTGGGCTAGGAGCCAAAGCAATCATTTTAGGGGTGCAGAAATTATTTCCCAGGTGAGGAGCACAACACCAAAAAAAACCACACAGAGGGATGCAGAGAAGTGCGGACACTGCATCTGAGACAGTCCAAGGCAGCAGGAGTGGTTTTACCCCGCCTGACCATGATCAGAACATACTGCACGCTCTTATTAGAGGGTAAACGGATCAAGGAATCTTTCCTGGCAGAGGCCAAGCGCAAGGTCTCTGGGACACACTGCTCTGCAGCAGCTCAGGCGTTAGGCTGGCGGATTACTCCATTTTCTTTGGAGGCTGGCAAAAGACCTGTTTTCATCTCCATCACACCCAACAGGAACGTCAGGTCGTTAATGTCATGTGTGAAGATTGGTGGAATCTGGTAGCATGCGAGTGAACGGTGCAACATGAGCAGCTTTTGGGGTGGATTTACTAAAAAGCAGAACATATTCTTGGCTTTAAAGCCTCACCCCTTTCAGAGATCTCCAGGCTTTGGTGCTTGCAAAGTGGCACCCAGGCTCTGAGCTCTGTGATGTTCCCAACAGGCTGGCGTTTGAAAAGCTGATGTGTAAAACCCTCTGGGTTCTACCAAAATCTAAAGAGTTGTTTCTCCTTCTCTCTGTCTGCCTCTGATGACAGATTATTATACTTCGTGTAGCACTTTGTGATGTTTGGGTGATTTGAACATAATCAGGCTTAAATGCAGGCAATCAAAGAGAATATGCGTTTCATAGACATGCTGATTTCCACACACTGACTACCAAATTGGCACAACTTACTACTTTTATCCCAAAAGATGGAAATGGAAGGGTCAAGATCTTTTAATAGACAGAATGGGTAAAATGCATGAAAAGCTACCGCTTGTTTAAGAAACTGTTTAATTTTTAAAGGAAAAGGCTTAGAAAGCAATAATGAAGTGTAGGGCGAGAAGAAGTGCCAAAGATGTGCGCGCACATTCTGATGCCTAAAATTCTCATTAGAGCAGTAGGCTTATTATCATCTCTCCTGTTCATCATCCTCACATTAGTGACTAAAAAAATATGTATTTTATATCCAAACAGTTGATAGAGCTGAAAAGGCAGAGTAGCTATTGGGCTCAGCTACTGAGGCAGGTGTAATAAAAAGCACTCCTCCTCCCTACCAATTGTACTTTGTAGATAACAAAGCAGTTTAAAGCTCAGTAAAATAGGAGATACCTACTTGGGAGGTTTTTTAGAGAGAGTTATCGCCAGGTGGTCTCAGCCTGTGATGTGCCTGTAAAGCACGAACGGGAAAGTTTTGATGCATCTTTCAGGAAAAGCAGAGACTGCTGTAGTGGAAGTGGCCTGGAGTCCCACCAACTTTCGCAAATGGCCTAGAGAAAGACCCAACTCTCATCTTCTCAGCCTGAAAGACTGCAACTACATATCTTACAAAATCCATCTGCAAGAAGGGAAATTATTTTCCTAGCCTCACTAATTATTGCCTTAAATCTTCCCAAAGCAAGAAACAGACCAGCCTTGGTCATTTATCTTCTCCTTGGCTCAATTTACAGATACTCACATTGATCTTGAAAGCCTCCATCACTCAACTAAACCCACTGTTGCAATGGCAACCCTACACAAGCAAGAATTATTGCAACTACTGCAGAATTGGAGCTACTGTTCTTATTCTTAACAAGCTTCCCCTCTTTTTTTGTGTCTTGCTAAATTTCTTGCTCTGACAGCATCTTCAAGCAACAAGTTCTACCAGTTAGCTACAAGCTGCATTAAAAAGCATTTCCTTTAGCTTGTAGTAGACCTGTTGCCTTTTAATTATACCAGGTGCCCTCTGCTTTTGCTTTCGGAGCAGGGGCTAACGGGACCAGGCAAATGGTCTCTTTCAGCACATTAATGCTTCTACCTTATTGTCTCTTTGATTTTCAGAACTCAATAATCTTAATCTGTTTCATCTAAATTTTGAAACTGGAAAAAGAGTGATCTGGGGAATTAGTCTAATTTCAAGCCTTACTAAAACAGTGGAACAAACATTAAGAGGAAAGCCTAAAAGGATAATAGAATTGAACAATGAGCACCAATATAATGAGACAAACTTGATTGCTTTCTTTTATAAAATTACAAAATCAGTGATCAGAGGAAAGAGGTAGACGCCACATTCGGTTTTTCGTGGAGCTTTGATACAACATCTCAAACCCCTTGTTCTCAAGAATAAATTACTGTTGTTTTCAGTAAGAGTGCAGTTACTTTAGCTGAAGGACCAGAAACAAAGACCACCGGGTCACTGTTTAGAGCAGAATCCTATTAATTAACCCTTTATAAATAATTAGCAGAGGTTATGAGCATGCCACGGAAATGAGCAGTGTGTATTACAGATGGTTAGCAACACCTCAGCAGAGTAAGTTCCAGATGATAATAAGATATGGCTGCGGGCGACCCGCTGACCCCTCCGCTGTGAGACAGCAATGAATCATTCATCCTCCCCTTATAACAACTAAACCACAATACAAAAATGCGCCCAGGCAAAGGACCAAATCAGAGAGGGATGCAGAGAACGCATTCCTGTGATGAGTTATCGCTTCTCCATGACTTGACCAGGAAGAGGGGGAGGTGGGGAACCCACCGCCCGTGAAACCAATGTTTCTAAGGCACAAGTTACTTGGCATATCCAAAAGGCTGAAGTTGTAGGAAAGAAAAATAAAGAAAAAAAAAAAAAATCTTAATTTGAAGTTTGCTTAAGTAGGTAACGTAGATGGAAAAGGGCTACGTAACAGGACTCGCTGCACTTTAATGCTTGAAACGATTGAGGCGTGAATGTAGCAAACTAATTAGGAGATTACAATAAGGAAAGACAGCAAAAAGCCCACTTCAGCTGCAGACTGAACGTGCAGAGGAAGCCTGTCAGGGAGCAGAAAAATTCCTCTTTACCACGGATCAAATGTGGTGGCTCCTGGTATATTCCAGATTCTGCACAATTCAATTTTACAACTTTTTTTTTTTTTTAGTGCCCTTCTTCACTACAGCAGAATCTTTGGATTTAGCAAAGCAGTAAAGGAAATCTAAAGTAAACCTCCATGCCTAAAGAGCAGACACCCTGCCACAGTCCTCTGGGGAAAATACTCCGAATCCATTGGACACCCCATCTGAAAGGCCAGGCGAATGCCACACTGGTGTAACTCCTGTGTCCTGGAGGCACACGTCGAATTTACCAAAAAAATCATCCAGATTGATTCCTTCACTTCTCTAACATGTTGTCCTACACACGTTACTGTCATCAGTTTGGCAGTCCTCATGCTCCTGTTCTGTTTCCCTGCACTCCCTGTTTTGGCTGCTCTGCCACACGCGGTCCAGCACGGTGCAGTTTTACCACTCCAGCTCCCTTGTTTCCATCAGCCGCCTCAGAAACAGCATCTTGACAGCAGTCAGCACAGCCCACCCTGCCAAGGCTGATGGGTACTCTCTGCCGCTTTAGCTGAACGGCTGGGTTATTTCCTACAACCATGAAAAAAGCCAGTTTAACAAATCATGTATTATTTTAGCTCTGGCACATGAAATCCGCACAAGACCTATAAAGTAAGTCGGAGACGTGCTGTTCTCCTGATGACTTCACAAAGTCATCTGTAACATTCCCTCCTCCCCCTCGGCTTGGCTGGAAGTCAGGAGCGGGTGTCCTACATACCGCTCACAGCTCGTCTTCTACCACTGCTGCACCACCACCCCTCCTTCCTCAGTTCAGAGCATGAACGCCCACTTTAGTTGTCTCAGACAAAAAGACCATCATATGCCCAAGTCACAGAATCACAGAATGGTAGGGTTGGAAGGGACCTCTGGAGATCATCTGGTCCTACCCCCTGCCAGAGCAGGGTCACCCAGAGCAGGCTGCACAGGAACGCGTCCAGGCGGGTTTGGAATGTCTCCAGAGATGGAGACTCCACCACCTCTCTGGGCAGCCTGTGCCAGGGCTCTGCCACCCTCAGAAGAAAGAAGTTCCTCCTCATGTTTAGGTGGAAATTCCTAAGTCCTGGTCCCCATTAAGATGGGGCTACTGAGTACTGGCATTGGACTGTGTCCAGTTGAGTTTTGAGCACACACAAGGATGGAGCCTCCACTACTTATCTGGGCAACCCGTTCCAGTGTTCAACCACCCGACATCCAGCACTGGGCAACGGGAGCACTCAAGCACCGTTACACCATCTCCCCTGGCGACAAGCGAGCACCAGAACAGGCAGGAGGGTCTCTCCATAGCATCAGCAACAGGGAGGAGTGCCCTCTGCTTGCCTGGCCCAAGTCCACAGTGACATGCAGCTCCCTGTTTCAATCCAGGGTCAAAATCATTTTTGCTATGACAGAAGTTGGGCAAATCCTGCTTGAAGCTATTTGCATAACCTTTTTCCCGAATGAAAAGGGGTCAAGAAGTTATCTTTGGAACAGGAGAGCTGATGTAAGATGGGGCATCACCTAAAACACAGGCTATGTATGCAGGGCATGCCAGAAATGGAAGTAGGTGGGCAGAGGGTTACGCTGTCTGTCGATTCAAAACCATGTCATTAATGGGGTAAAGGAGTCAAAGAACAGAGGCACCAAGCAAGAAATCACCCAAGGAAAAGTCTCTAGACAGAAGAACAGATAGGCTTCAGTAATCCCAGGGGTTTTACCCACTCCTGCAGCTGCTGGAAGGGCAACACGACAGGGTGCAAGCAGTTCAACAAGTTTCTGAAGCACGCTGAGACCAAACTCTTTTCGGACAGCACAGGGATAGGATGAGAGGCAGTGGATGCAACAGGGCAAATTCTGATTAGATATCAGAAGGAAAAAAAAAAATCACATAAGGTTGGTTACCACTGGAACAGGGACCCAGAGTGTAGGCGCTTTGCCCTTGGAGATCTTCAAAACCCAACAGACAAGGCCCTGGGCAACACATCTAACCATCCCTGCTTTGTGCAGGAGGTGAGAGCAGAATCCTGCTATATCGCCCAGGATTTTAAGAACAGCTTTCCGAGCACTGTTCTAGCAAGAATTTCATGCCACTGTAAGCAAAGACGTTGTATCAGCAGAACCCGTCTTGGTGTGCAATCTCGGAAATGAGGAGTGCATCACTAGCTCCATCATCAGTTCCTCCTCCTGATGAGACAACCCACAAGCACCAAAGCTTTAGCTAAGCAGCTAGACCAGAGCAACCGCAGCGCAAAGTAGGTTCAGGTCCAGACTGCCAGAAGGCTTTGCCTGTGGAGATGCTCCGTGACACCAAGTCACTCTCGTCCCACTCATCAGTCACAGCAGAAAGCAGAAGGCAACGGGAAAGGACTGCAGGGACAAACTCCCAGCTCACAAGCTCTTTCAAGCAGTGCAGCAAAATTTGGTTTGTTCTGGTTTTCACCGTGTTCCTCTTTTTCACAAGATGCAGGAGAAGCTGTTAACCCGCCACCAATCAACTGAGCAACCCCATGTAAAGAACAGATCCACACACCAGGTCTCGAACCCCCACAAGGAGCACGGCGAGGTGCTTTACAAGAGGGAGTCGGATTCGGGCTATAAAAGCCTTCCAGGTCCACAGTGGAGACAACACACTGGGGACTCAGGACACTTTACAAAATGTCTATATCCTAACAGAAAGAGGGTCCCCTAGGTGTGGTTCCTGCCAGTGAAATGCATTTTCTTAGGAGCCTGCAAATCATGTTTTTTCTTGCTAGGAAGTCACCAATGCCCCTGGAGGTTAATTCTTACGCTGTCTGCCCTCAGCAGCAAGAGAGGGAAGAAATAAGACAGAAAATAAAGCAGAATGTGAGCTTGCCATTTTTTTTGCACCCCAAGTAGGAGTGGAGACTGGCGATCCAGGCAGCGAAAGAGCTCCTGTCTCTCTCACGGGCGTGCTCCCCCCTTTCCCTCCCAATGTAAATTGCAGCTGCGGCGTGATGAGAGCCGGCACTTTTGCATTTCGACTCAGCGCTACGGATTAGGTAAATTAGCCGGCAGCTTTCTGCAATACCGCAGCCAATCAGTCCCAGCTCCCCGCCTCGTTGGCCCCAGCCGGCAGAAGGCCCGCAGGTTTCGGATGGGTGGAGGAGTTCAAAAGCGAGCGCCTTGCAGTCATTACCCCTTCCCAAGGAAAGGGCATGGCTGAAATCCTGCCACGAAAGGTTCATCAGACATTTAAGATGGTGTCTGGCTGTCGGGGACAGTTACCGCAGTGGAATGCCCGTTGCACACCCAGGCAGGAGAAGGCAGCTTCGCCAGAGTCTGACAGGGTGCCTGGCTATTTGCCTGATTTTCCCAGGAAACCCTGTGGCAGGAGCTGTACATCTGCTCCGTGGGCACGGCAGGGTGGACCAGGAGGCCGCACACTCAGGGGGGACTGTGTAGCTGCCCCATTGGCGGAACTTGAGCAGACCACTAGAGGAAGACCACTTCCCAAGAGTCCTTGTTACAGAGGATCTCAGTAGAATGGTGACCAGAAGGCCAAGGACTCTACGAACAGAGTTCACTGCCTCTTATACCCCATATTCCTTGTTTTCCACTCTTCCCTCTACAAAAACATCCAACAGTAAACGAGCTGTTCAGAGAAGACAAGCCTCTCCAATGCATTTATGTAGGGATCTTAAAACTCTTCAGGTCTTACAGATCTTAGTAGCTTTGATCCCTGAAAAAAATGTCTAATGGAAAGACAGTGCCATTGCAATCAGGAACTCATGAAATGAGTAAGCACACATGTACGTCCCTTGCAGCCTGAAGGCCTTCTTCACCTTCTCACCATCACGCCAGGCACGTCACCCCAACCACCTGCACTCACCTCCAGATACCACAGCCAAGTCACTACCCAGGGCTTACTCTCCCCATCTGTAAAACGAGGACAATGACAGCAACCTCCCCAAGAACAAGTGATTTCCTGGGTAGCCTGCTCCAGCTCGCCCTGCTTTGAGCAAGGGTTCAAACCGGATGATCTCCAGAGGTCCCTGCCAACCTCAATGACTTGATGATTGACTTGTATTGCTGCTCTGGGTTGTGGCACCCCAACCACATGTCACCTGTCATTCACCGGTACAGCGTCACACGCTTGTCTTGCCTGTATCGTCTGTTAGGAACCCAGCACACAGGACACGGCCAACTCGTCTAGCCTCGTCAGTACAGAGACACCAAAAATCCGGTGTCACTCTGATCCAAGCCGCAATGCGCTCACCTGCTAAACCCTGCATGCACTGCCATTATTTTCAGCCCAAGATTGAAGCAGTAGACTCTACCTAATTTGCCTTCATCGAGGATGAATTTTAGATAAAATTCAAACTGATTAATGAAGAGGAGGTTAAGCACTTCCAATCAGGGTGGTGAGAAAGATGCTAGAACAGTAAAATTGAATCCCAGAGTGTCTGTCTCTCTACGCTTTTTAAAGGTGGATAAGCCGGAGGAAGCTCCTCTAAGCTGCTTCCCCACATCCCTGTTACTGTGGATGGGTGACGGTTCATGGCACACTGGGGCTCCACCATAAATGAGGTGTCGCAGGGACACCAAACACTAAAAAACATGTATTGTCAATAATGCAGAGCGAGAGTTTCCTTTCAAATTATTTCCATTTATGTTCCCCATTCTGAAAATTTCATATTCCTACCAGCCAACAGCCAGGCCTGTAAATAGCAACAGCACTGCACGACGGGAAATCGATAGCCATGGCTGGGTTTTATCTTGGTTGCTGCCCTGAAACCCTTTGCAGCTGCCGTATTTTGCAAAGCCTGGTGAAAGCGGCTTTACCAGAAAGGAGCGCTGCCTGGCAGCTGGCGGGCGAGCAGAGCAGGGCTCGCTAACCGGTCTCACCAAACACGTCTGGGTAAGGCAGCACTACTGTTCCTACAACAAGCTTTGCTGCTCTAGAGACTTGAGGGCCTGCTAGAAACATTCGTGACACTGTGCCATCGGATGCGCTGCGGGCATAGTTTTCTGCACAATGAAACGCAGGAAGGCCAAGGCTGAGCTGGTGACCAAGCACATGCAAGTAGCAAGGTGTTCATCTCCATGCTATGAGGACAAGCTGAGAGAGTTGGGGTTGTTCAGCCTGGAGAAGAGACGGCTCCGGGGAGACCTTACAGCCCCTTCCAGTACTTAAAAGGGGCCTACAGGAAAGCTGGGGAGGGATCTTTATCAGGGAGTGGAGCAATAGGACGAGGGGTAACGGTTTTAAACTGAAAGAGGGGAGATCCGGATTAGACATTAGGAAGAAATTCTTTCCTGTGAGGGTGGAGAGGCACTGAAACAGGTTGCCCAGAGAAGCTGTGGATGCTCCATCCCTGGAAGTGTTCAAGGCCAGGCTGGATGGGGCTTTGAGCCGCCTGGTCTAGTGGGAGGTGTCCCTGCCCACGGCAGGGGGTTGGAACTAGGTGGTCTTTAAGGTCCCTTCTAACCCGAACCATTCTATGATTCTATGCTATCATTGGGTACCAGGTCCCTCCCTCAGACACACACTGCCCACCTCTCAGGAGCTGTGACAGAAGATGCTCTGCCCTTTCCGGAGCACAAGGAGGATGGGAATCAGCAATGGTCCCTAGAAGACCTGGCCACCTGCCCACCCACGCCTGGGAGCAGAGAAGGCATGTTTCCTCCCGGCAGCTCTTCTGCACTTCCAGCAGAACCGGACCTATCTGGGGTGACTCCAGCTCTCTGTGGAGATTAGAGAGCCTCTGCATTAGCTCTAGAGAAGATCCACTTCTCTGTTTCTCCTCCGGGACATTCAACATCCACACTTGCATAGGAGAGCAGCCACAGCCTTTCTGCTCATTGCTGTGACACCACTTGCTCACCTGACAGTAGCGAAGACAGACCAAGTGCCTGGAATTGAGCCAAAATCTTCCCATCACCGTTGGCTGCACCCTGCATCCGAGCCCTGGAAGAATTTACAACGCAGAACTCCAATAGGTTCTCCCTTGCCAAATCTTCTGCAAACAGCCAGAGCTCCAGACACTCCTAAGATTTATAGTACAATACCTTAACATAGCAATCTTGGGAGGAATAAAGAGGAAAGAAAGAGAGAGAGGGAGAAGATATTTATGGAAGGAGCAAGGAGGAAGAAGTTTCAATAAAGAAAGACATCTACTATAAAACGGCAAAGATTGACAGTTCCCACCAATAATCAGAGGATGGAGAAATACCATTATCAACGAACACAACGTATGCAAACTATGCCATCCTACAGCAGAAAGCTACTAAACTTCTGTCCGTACCCTGTTCTTTCAACTCTTATTAAAACTTTAACGGCAGCAAACTGAAGTCCTTTTCAGAATTCTGTTCCTGCCTCTCTATCCCAGACACGGTCTTAAAGATACAAACAGCACAACACAGATTTTGGTATGTTATACAGTATTTCTAATCCTCATGTCCTCGGTGGGCATGCACTCATAAAGGAGGTGATGGTCTTTATTCTGGAGGACTCAGAGGAATTTCAAAGCCTTGAAGAAATTTTCCCCTGGATGGATCTTCAAGAAACACACCATATAACCATCCTCTTTCTCAGACCAAGACACTTCTATGTTATCTCCAATCCATGCAAGTAGATTTAATTCCCCATCTGAGTCCTGGGAGAAGCCACAGAACCAAACATCTGCACTCACGAACAGCAGCAGAAGCTTTCTACTGGACGTCTTAGCAGAACCTCAATCCATTGGGCTTCGTGAAGCATCTTCACAAATATACAAAACAAATACATGTAGAGTCCTAAAGGAAACAGCAAAGTCACTGTGCCACAGTGGGATTAATCTCAAAACAGAGCCCTGGGGGTGAAACAAAGACAAACACACAGAATAGCTTCCAACTCAGATTCAACTGTATCTACCTGCTTGTATCTACCTGTTGTCACCATCTGTGACAACACACGGTAACAACTGAGACCAGGAGGCTGTGTGTGACAGACCAGTGAGGGAAGGCAAAAAACACAGGGCCGGGATTGTCTTGGTGCCAAACGTGTCCTAGATCAAGCAAGGGGCAGCAGGAGGAACTGAGGCTCATCTTCCTCAGCACGTGGCTCGGGGCCCACTTCACTGGAGCAAGTTCAATTTCATCCTTCAATATTTCCAAATCATAGCCATGACTTCTGCACCTGGAAGATATCTGGATGTCCTTCAATCTGGTCAAGTCAGTGAAGTTTTTTCAAATCGGGTCCCAGGTTTGCACTTGGCGAAGAGGCAAAATTGAAGCAAAAAAGATGTACCTTAATTCAAGACCAGGCAGGGCTGACAATGATCTTGCCCAGCATCCCCCAACTGCTCTGGTGCTGGATCAAGAAGCCCGTGTCCTCTTTGTTAAGAGATATAATAAAGCAAAATTGCTGTCCTAAATATTACTAAAGCACTGGCTGGCATGTTTAATAAACCTTTCCATTTGGGTAAATTAGCACTCATCTGGACAAGTGCTGAAGTGCTGTTACTTGAAGAAAAAAAATTCAATGCTCAGAGTCTAATTTAAATAATTATCAGCATATTTCTGCTCTGACTGTTTTGCTGAAATTACCAAGAGACTTGATGCAGTCTGAGTGTAAGTGCCTTTTGTCTGCATGTAATTTATTGACCCCATTTCAGTCAAGTTTTTGGCCCACTCGTCGCCGTGCTGGAGCACTTCACACCATAACCAGAAAGGACTTTACGGCCAGACACAGTAAAATCAATAACAACTGATCTACTTTTATGGATCTTGAAAGGGGTCTTAATAAGTTACCTCCTCGCGTTCTCCACATGAGCTAAATCTCAGATCCGTGATAAACTTCCGCTGTTCCCTTAGGCGGCGGTCTGGGGACCACGGGGATCCATGGGGAAGAGCAATGCACTGGCCGGGGATGATGGTCACCCCGTCCCTGCAAGTCAAACCAGGCTTCAGGCACAGACAAAAACTCCCTCGCAACAAACCTGCACGGTACTGAGATGCATGCTGAACTATTTTGGTATACCCTCCAAAAACCAGAGTGGTCTTCAGCACCACGTATTTCACCCTACAGACCTACTGCCATCCCACCGCTGTGTTCCGTAAGGGACACAGAACCCGCAGCACCAAGCAGCTACGAGCTTGGGTCCCAGGAACAGAACAGCTCCGGGGACACAGCACTGACCTACAGCCACGCTCTTAGCAGCCAGCCTTGGTATCCACCACACCAGCCGCAGTGTTTTATTTCTGGCAAGGAAAACATAGAGAAAACTCCTGAATTCTTTCTCTCCATTTTTTTGTTGAAAAACAGCACTGCTGTGTTTGCCTTTTCTCCTGCCCTGCCTCCAAGACTTTCAGCAGCAAGCGTCACAAGACGTCTTGCTTACTTGAAACGCCCGTTTCCCTGGGGGGAAGCTCCGACCGAGCCCCCAGTGCCGCTGGTCCGGAGCGCAGAGCCGTCCCGCCCGGAATGCTGCACGGCCCTCGGCGCTGGATGCTGCTGCCAGGGAGGGGGCAAGGTCTGCCCAGAAGAGATAAAGGTGACGCTGCCGCCTCGCTCCCCGCTTCCCAGGCTGCCTATGCATTCAGCCAGCGCTCCTGCCATCTGCACCTTATGGCTGCTGTGACGAGGCAAGCTTCCCTCCAGGGCACGTTCCGCAAACCTCGCATCCACCAGCTCATCAATCCTTGGCTCTCATCAAAAGACAAACTTATAAACAGGCCCAGACGCTTCTCTCAGGTTTAATGGCGGCAGCTAAGGAGCTGTGATCATTCGATGTTTTCCAATGATAGTGGTGGTGCCTGAGGCCAGCAATAATATTATCATGAAATAAATCTGCAGTAATATAATTAGCAGGAATGCTATTACGGCTCAGGTTTTAGGGATGCTTAGCACAGAGAGAGCACAGCAGCTACTCAGAATGGGACCTTGCAGAGGTTCTGGGTTTGAGTAGGGGCTGGAGGTGGGAGAGACAGAAAAACACTAATATCAAGGCAGTGGAGACTACTTGCAAGAGTCTGTCTGCAAAATAAACCTTGTTCTTTAGAGGCCAGAGGTTATGGTAAACATGTCTCTGAGCAAGTCTAAGGGTTAAACCCAAACGGCTTTCTTCTCGCCACTCCAGATACTGAGTGACTTTTAAATATTTGTACCACGTTCAAAAAAAGTCAAGTTCTGACCAAAGCCACAAGCTGGTTTGGAAGCAGAAGGTTTGCTGCACCCCAACATCCCTCCCCAGCCACAGATGGCCCTTCTGTTCCCATCTCCGTACCACCCTCACTCCGCGCAGCGCGGGGGGCTGCGGCGTTCAGATGGCGCTTGCAGAGCAACTGCTTCTCCCAGCATCTGCTCTGTGATGTGCTTTGGGGTTACCTAAACTAGGAGGGTAGATGGAGCAGGTAGGTGTGGAACAACTTGAAGTCCGGGTTTGGTGGGAGCAGGAGACTACTGTTTTCTCTGACGTGCTGCATCAAATGAACAGCTGAGGCAACGGAGAACAACTTTTTCACTGATACGTATCAAAGGTAGACAAATATCAGTAGGTAAAACTAGGAGAAAAAGACGGAAGGGGCTGGGTTAGAGAAAGGGATGCTACTGAAATCTGAAAGGAAGAGCTAAGAAAAGAGCTGGCACCTGCCCAGTATTTTCTTTTGCTTGCAGACTTAGCACTAAAAGTAAGAGCATAGACAAAGGATGTAACTAGAGCAAAATGTTTAAGGCGCAATGCTCATGGGGGAGAGGAAGGGAAAGAAGAATGTCAGCATGTGCCAGGACTGATCCTCAGTTTTGACACGAAATCCTCAGGGCAGCTGTTTCACAGCCACGTTGGGGGAACAGGGCGTCCCCCAGGACTCCCAGCTGGGACAGACGCCCTGGAAGGGTTTCCGCCCCATAGGCAGGACACAGACTCACAACCTGGAGCTTCCGTGCCAATGTCCACATGGCACGTCACTGCTTGGTTATAAAAGGTGACACGCCAGGGGAGAGTTGGCTCCGAAATCAGGAAATCAGCCTTTAACTCCGCTGGGCAGGAGATGCCCCGGAGGAAAGCCCTGAAGCAGGCAGCCTGCCCTCAGCTAAGGCTCAAAGACTCTTCATAATTTTTAAGTGTGTTTCCAAATCTGCAGTCAAATCCTTCACCTTCCCTCTTTTTTGCTACAATAAACTTTATCTTAGAATGTAATCTAGTAATAAAAATGGTTTTAAAGTGATCTGACAAGCACTAGAAACCCCATTTCTTTTAGAGTGACAACTCTATTTACAGCAGCACATACACACACTCTGTTTTACATTCCTCTCGCACTCCAGGCCCTCAAGATTTGGGATATATCCTTTCCATCCACTTGCAAGAATCAATTTCAGCTGTGAAAAGAAGTTCCTCAGCAGGCAGAAGGTAGGAGGAAAGACTGCTGCTAATGCTGGGGTCTCTGCGCATCTCCCAGGACTGGGGTGCGGAGGGACAAGCATCCTCCCTCTCCGTTTCACGCCTGGCTTGCTGCCCTTGAGCAACCCTCCCAGCTCCAGTGGCCACCATCCAGCAAGCTCCACATGATGCCCAGCCCGAATATGCCAACAGTGTTTCTTCGGCTTAGGGGAGGTGCAAACCAGCTGGGCAGCATCATGCAGGGAGAAGATTTCAGGCTGAACTCTTTCAGAAGGGTACATTTCACATTTTCGGCTAAAAACTTTCATATTCAAAGCCTGAACCGGCCAGGGAACAATCTTGCAAAACCCAAGTGGAGCAGAGAGAAGGAGCTCTGAGCTCCGGGGAGATGTTACTGCAGTAACCACGCATGAAGGACACCTTGTAGCTAAAGTCCCAGAAGTTAATTAGGAAGCACAGCTCCTGTTCCCTGGTGTATCAAAGACAAAGTATGATCTCTCCAGGCCTCAGTTTCCCCATGCGGAAAGCAAGAGCTAAATATATCTATCCTAAGGGAATTCATCACTCGCTGGAATGTGCATGGGAAGCCAAACTACCACCACCTTGAAGTCCGCTTATCTGCTTCCATGCTCAGCCAAGAGCGCAGCTGCTTACCTCCTCTTCCATCATGGTTTCCCACTGCCCCCCGATGTTGCAAAGCTCAACATCTCCTCCCATGATCTTATCTGACTTCCTCAATTACAGGCACATCAGCAGAGATATCTTTATTTGTACGAGTGGAGAGTGAGGCATGGCTAAGATCAGCAACAGGGACGGCACAGACGGGCATTTTCTCCCTATATAATTAGCTGATATAAAAGCTGTGCCATCTGCTGGCGTGCAACATGAAACACTGCTCCCCGCACAACTCCAATAAAGTTTTTGTTGCTACAGCAGCTCTTTGCGTAGAGCTGAGGTGGGATTTCAGCTCACGCCTCTTACAAGCAGCCGCACACAAAAGGCAAACACAGGACGGCCAAAGACGCCTGCTCATTCCGCAGCGCCGGAGCCAGGTGACCAGCCACCGACGGGCAGCGCTGCTGGTGCTCCTGGGAGCCCTGCACTGCCATCCCACTCCGGAAAGGTGCCTCAGTCCCAGCCTTTATAATCCCCCGCTTGCCAAGAAATTACCAGCTTTCCTTAAAGGAATTTTTTAAAGTTGTGGAGTCTCCTTCTCTGGAGATATTCCAAACCCACCTGGATGCGTTCCTGTCCAACCTGCTCTGGGTGAACCTGCTTTGGTAGGGGCGTTGGACTAGACGATCTCTCTTCCAACCCCTACTGTGATACGCCTGCAGAAAAAAAAAGCCACCCCGCCATTTAAAATTAGTTTTATTCCCCATTATTATGTTTAAAGTTTTGGGAAGACATTTCGGCAGGCACACATACCGACCTACGGCCAGCAGCCCTGCACCGCGCTGAGAAAAACTGGACCTGCCACCTCCATCAGACCTGTAAAGGTAATTCAAACGGCCTTTACCGCCACGCTCCTCGGCCACTTTCAGGGGACATGGCCTATCGGAAAGGGTAGAGGAGGGATCGAAAGCAAGGACAGAAAGCAGAAACACCATCCCAGGAAACAGGGGACGCAGGCAAGCGAAGACACACCAAGCCCAGGCTGGGATGTGGATCCCATGCCCTCGCAGCACAGCTCCGTGCCTGCGGAGCCGCTCCTGCTGCCAGCTGCCCCAGCCAACCCAGTTCCAGCCCCGCACGTCCCAGTTCAGCCGGCTGCTCCGCCGGCAGCACCAGGCAGGCGGGCTGGCGCACGGTTAAACATTTCTGCTCACATCTGCTTCATCTCGCTTTCGCCTCAGACCGTGCCTGTGAACGCTGACAGATTTCCCATCACATGGCTGTATTAAGCTGCTTTTTAATTGCATTTTGAGGGACCCAAAGGCCAGCAGGCAGAGGGCCACTTTATTTTTCCAAGGAATGTGATTTTTATTACAGTGGCAGGAAAGGTTTCCATTAATCCCCTGCAACAGACAGCTTCCATGCAGCATGCCGGCTGCAGGGACGGCCGGTCCAGAGGACCGGGACGATTCGAGCACCGTCTGCTGAAATACCAGCTCCCAACAACTCCTCTTTAAAGAGCAGATCACAGGCTTTGGCACTAAACTTGCATTAAATTGATACAATCTCTTTAATGTTATCTCTGGCTCTTTATCACAATTGTATGCGCAATTTACATTCTTGTCAAGCTTGCTTTTTTTTTTTTTTATTAAGATTTGCTAGATCCTTATCACAGGTATTTTACACATTGTTGTAGTGTCACTCAAACATTTAATGGACATCAGCTGCTCCGGGAATATATAATAGCTCCTTGCTATGGGCTAGGGCTGGATGCTGATGGGTTTCAGGCTCACGCCGTTAAAGCTGCAGCAGATGCGAAGCAAAGGTACATGGAACAGAAAGCACGGTCCCCATTACACACTGTACAGACACTATACTACAAGACAGAGAGTACACTTGCATGCCAGCTCAGGTGTAACAGCACAGCACCACTTGCCCAGAGCCAAACAAAATGGTTATTATGTGAGCCGTCTTCACCCGAGCCTCCTGCTCTTCCCCTGCAGCCATCCCCGCTATTCCATCCTCGCTTTTCCATCCCTGCTTTTCCAGGCACAGGGCTCCCGTGCAGAGACCTGCCGAGATGAACTGTGTTGTGTTTCGTGGGCTGCAGAAATGAGACTTGGCAAATCCACCTTCTTTAGGGAAAGAAGGTGGGTTTTGAAGAGAGCTTTTGAGACAAAAAAAGCTTCATGCAAGTCCATTAACCTGCAGGACCGAGCCTCCACCCCCTCAATCATCAGTCTTTAACTTCACTACTTGTCCATAAACGCAGCTATACAAATAATTGATTTTTAGTTCAACTAGGGGATGAAACCCTTAAAAAAATATATATAATCCTCATTCTACCTGAACTGAATTCAAAATGATTCAGTTTTTCTTCCCAGGTCAATTATTCCCATTCAATATAAGAGCCTTCCATCCCAGATGATGCATTTCAAACATTCAGAGGAAAAAACATGAAACGAGAATAAACTGGTGGGAGCCTTTTCTGCCCAAGACCTTGGGCTTCACAGAGCTTTTTCAAGGATGTGCAGCAGCACAGAGGGCAGGGGCTGAACTCCCACGGACTGAAAGCAGATCCATAAGCGCAGAGGTACACATTCCCTGCAAAACTACAGGCAACCCCGGGGGAATAAAGATCCTCCCCTCGCCCTCTCCCACCATACACAGATTACGAAGCCATAGCACAGGGCGCAGAAGCGACTCTAGCTACCAAACTGCCATGGAAATGCATTTTACCACGCCAAAACTAACCAAGAAAATTCAAATAAATCCCTTGTTCAGTGACATGGCTTCTTTTATTTTGTTATCATTGCAAACATTTCTTCCCAACCATGTTTAAAGGTTGTTTTATAGAGAATTAAATGGCAATTCTCTTCCCTAGCTCCAATTCCCTCGGAGACCCCCTCCTCTATCGCATCACTCACCATTTTTTTATCTCTATCTATCTATATAGACAGACCAGTAAGTCTTACTTGTCTTCTTTTATCCTTTCAGCCACTCCCAAATGCATCCCCCTGCATGGAATAAGGCAGCCCCACCGGGCCTCGGGAGCTCGAGAGGGTAAGGACCAAGCTGATGGATCTGAGCTTTGAGACAGCCAAGAACTACAACTGCTGCAAATCCCTTGACAACACTAATGGCTTTAGTTACCTCCACCTCTGCTAAAAGCGCTGCTTCTGCACTAGAGAAACCAGGAAAAACTGAAAAACAACATACGAACTGCTGTCAAATACACAACACAGCTTTAGGAAGGGAAGTAAAACATCCTTTAAGGCCTATTTCATCCTTCTCTTCGCTTAGTCTCAGAGGTCTCTGGGTTCCTCACCCCGCAGGGTGCAGAGCGCAGAAAGACAAGGCACACACAGCGATTAAGCCCTCAAAGAAAGGTTAGTTCCCATTACAGGGAGTTCACGGTCCTCCTCCCTGTGCGTGCAAACCAGCCCGGCAGCGCTCGGCAAGCGGGCGCGAGGGGAAGCTTGGCTCAGGCTAAAAGCCCAGCGAAAGCTCCCATTACCGCTGCGTGACCCGAGACCATGAACCTCAGCCACGGACGCAACGCAGGGACTGGCAGCATCCTGCAGCTCCCCTCGACGTGCCTGCCTCAGGGATGAGCGCAGCACACAGGCCTGCCAAATGGAAGATGCTTTGGGGCAGGGAGGAATCCCATAAGCCTAAAACCCCTCCCTGGGCAAAGGCATCAGGTACAGAGTTAAGTGCTACAGACCCGGAGCGTGAGAACCAGGGTAATTTCACCCCCTGTCCAACAGCTGGCTGCCAGGGTAAGGGACCAGAGGGATAGTTCCGTTTTTGTGAAGGGGAAAAGTCAGGAAACTATTTATTTGCACAGAAAAAGTAAGAAAACTCCACTCTGGGTTGGAGAGCTATACTAAGAGACATCATCAGCTCATTTACAGAACTGGTTTTGCCTCCTCTCTTGCTCCAGGCCCTGGGAAGACATCCCAAAACCCGCCCCCCCGAAGAGGTCACTTCTCTGAACTGCAACAATCCAAACTTCTTAAAGCAAATACCCAGAAACACCAGCCTTAATCTGCCGCTGGACAAAGGTTTCTTCATTTGTTCTTTGCCAACAGCCAGACAAGCCCACGGTGCCTGAAGGCTGACAGCACACGTACAGGGCTAGAGACCTTCTGGGGAGACTTACTGAATATTTTAAACGGGTCAGGACCACTGCTTTTCACTCCCCATCCATGACTCCAGATGCGTTTGCAATACCAAGTCTGTACCCTGCGGGGTTGCCCCCAAACGGGATCATCCCAGGAGCCCTCCCAAGCTCCAGCAGTGCCGGGGGAGGCGGCAGCAGGAGCCCCCGCGCCCTCGCAAACCTCCGCAGCCGCGGAGTCCACCAAGCAGCTTACGAAGTTGTAATGCCCATCGTGCTGGGCTGCTGCCAAGCGTTCATGGGAGAAGAAAGGGAAATGTTCAACATAATCTGCATGAAAGTGCAGGAAGCCCTAAATCGTGTTAGCGCTATTAAGAGAGCCGGTTACATTGCTCGGCAAACTGACCCAATACAGTTTTGATAGACGTGTTACAAACACCTGATTGTCCCTGATTAGATTAGACAATAAACCCCCGTCCTGGTGTGCGGGCATTGTTCGGCTCCCCTCTGCAATCTGTAAATTAGAATTCCAGACCTGGGAGATTGGATTCAAATTGGATTACTGGAGCAGGTCCAGCACAAGAACAATCGTGAGGCAAGAGAAGGCGCACACACAAACGAGTAAATAAATAAATAAATACATGGGGACAGTCAGTCAGATTTGATTAGGAGTGAATTAAAAATAGAATTAAAAACAAAAGCCACCAACCAGCAATTAGCAAAGAAGTGGGAAGAGGGATGGATTTGTCACTATGAATTAACAAAGCACAGAGATCATATCTTTAAATGTTTTGTACTTCAGCAGGCACAAGGTTGATGTTGGTTGTGCTCCTTTCTCCACGAACACAAGAGCTCCTGTCTGTGGTTGTGTGTGCACGGGACAATGAAGCCCCAAAGTCCACCAAAACCACAGGCTGCATCTGAGCTCACCTGAACTACGTTTATTCCCTTTTTCCTCCCCCATTTTGCTGCCTAGGTGAGATGGGTAATATGTCCCTTAGCTTGGGCAGTGGTCTGGGACCCAGCAGGCCAGGGTGAGACCAGTGGTGGCCTTCTGGCATGCCCAGAAGTCCCCCACCAGGTAAAACCCAGGGCACTGCAGTGGGAAAACCCATCAGGGCCATGTGTGCAGCACGGCATGCTGCCACCCGACCCGAACCCCTGATGCACTGCAGCTCAGGAGGGTCCCTCTTTCCTGGCCTGGGACCCCTCTAGTTAAACACACCGACGACTTGGCCAACGAGCGCCTGGAAGAGCTTGCTTCAGACAGCTCAGCGGGGCAGCGACACGGCGATGGGACCTTGCACCGCCAGCAGCGGAGGAGAAATCCAGTTCAACCCCAGGGCTGCTCCTGCTAAATGCTGACTCCCTTCGCTGCCTGCCCTGAAGACCACACGTCACCAAGACCAGAGGACAGCAACACACCCAACAGCGAAGGAAGGAAGAGAAAGCTTCCGAGCCCGCACTGCTGATTTCCTACGAGCCCACGCCACGACAGAGGTCAGCATCTCTGCCGCGGAGAGAGGAGGGAGTGGGGGGATGCTCCGAACTGGGCTGAGAGATGCTTTGCTGCATGCCAATTTTTGCAGCTCTTTAGACAAGTGAAACCTTTCATTGTCCCTATCAGGGAGCAGAAGAGCTGATAAAGACGCCGTTCACCACATACCTGCAAGGGAAATCTCAGGGCTATCAGAATTGTTAAAGGGATAAACCTGTCCAATTAAATCCCCTCTGCACTCTTGATATATGCTTGTGCCAGACGTAAATGGAGCTTGGAACTTGTCCCAGCTGAACAGTAATGCACTGAGCATTCAACCGGGACTAAAAGCACAACCGGCCTCAGCTCCTACCTCCCACAATGGCACCCGATGACCAGCTCTCGCCCCCGAGAAACCAGCTTGGTAAGTACTTCGTGGTAACGCACCGAACTTCCACCTCGCCCTCCATCAGAGGATCCTAAAGCACAGCCAAGTACAAACTGCACCATCACATCAGAAGGAATATGCAAGGAAAAAATACCAGTAAGTGGGAAAACCCCAAACCGAGGGCGGGGGGTGGAAATCAGAGACAAAACTGAGAACTTTGCTTAAGGCAGTAAGAAAACCCAAGCCTTACTCATCTCCTGATCAACCATCTTCACCGTGCACCAAACCTCAGCTCTTCCAGCTGCCTTCCCTTAGGATCCGAGGCGAAGGAAGATGGGCAACACCCCAAACTCTTAGAGCCATGTTCATCCAGGCTTCGTAGCCGCAAGAAACGCAGACAGACGTCCCTGCAGTATGCTTTCAAAACACAGAAAATCCCCAGAGTCCTGTTCTTTGTATTCTTTTTTCTGCCAAAAGAAAATGTCTAGTGTCAAGTGTAGGATTTCCTCCTTTTGTTACAGGAGAATCTCAAAGTCTTCAGTGAAATACATTGTGAGCTCCTACACCTTGGCTGAAGAAAGAGGAGCCTTGAAGCCACTTACCAAACCCCTCCTCTCCCCCAAACGCTCATCCCACACTGGAGCTAAATACCTTGCAACAAAAGCATGCAGTTAAATTCCACAACAACAGAAAAAACAAACTCCATGAACTTTTAACTACTGATACGTGCTGTCGGTTCTCTCATCACAAGAGTCACGCAAGGTGCACCGAACCTACTACATGTACACACATCTATGTAAAATACACAAACAAATAATATAATACACATGTATCATCAGTTCTCTGAGAGATGAAATGCCACTTTGCTGCACTTCTGCTCAATGCATCGTATTCGACATTGCACGTGGCTGAGGTCCATCAGAAATATAATGAACTTCGACGGTGATGTACAATATGCAAAACTAAAACAGCTCTTTGGAAAAAAATACCGGCCCAACCATGCCACCAACATCCCATGGGGGCAACACCAGAGCCCGCCGACATTCGAACCATGTTTTATGGATAGGGAGGTCTCTTTTTAGAGATGGGGGGAGACCACCAGCACAGACAGCAGTCCTTAGGCCGGTCACGGTGTATGAATAGTTCACTTCAGGGCATAACCCACTCAGTAAACCGTGGGATGTGCTGCTCGCAGGAGGCAAAGCAAATTGTCTGTGGTTAAATATGTGAAGGATGAAGCAGTCAGCATGCAAAAGCAGCCTTCGCAAGAACCGTATAAAAAGTAGAAACAAGCCTAAAACATACCCTAGGATCTAAAATTTCCATCTCTCAGCCTCCTCCTCCATCAAATCACAACTCACTCCCTTCTCCCCCAGTCTGCGGAGCTTCAGACACATCGCTCATGCACTTCACCCAGTATTATAAAAGAACCAGATCTGGGGTGTCCACAGACCTGAAGGAGAAGGGGGCGAACCCTCCTAGATGCTGCACCACAAGCGATGACCTCCTCTTCTTCCCCCACCGCGTTTTTACTGCAGAGATGCTTTTGTGGCAATAGAAGAATTTCCTGAGGCACTGGGCTTGTGCAGCAGAAACGATGCAGGAACCCCTCAGCCGCTTGCACCGACGCTTTCCGAAGCCTTTCATCACCTCAGCAACCCTCCCGCCGCCCTCTCGCTTTGATCCACACTGGTGTTGCCAGCACAGGTGAGGAAGGGGGCCTGCGCTGCGGAGATCTCCTTGGTGGCCACAAACGGCGGATAGAGCTGGGGCATCCAAGGACGTGGCATGGCAGGTAGGAGCAGCCCAGGTCTGCAGGCAGAGCATGAAGCGGGAACAGCAAACAACACAGGGAAGGGAAGAAGAGGTGTCCTTATGTTCTGGGCACATGGAGAAGGCAAGGGAGGCTCTTTCTATTGCCTCTTATCTTCGCTGCTTCCTTTCCTTTCTACAGAGAACTGGCTTATCTTCACCAACCTCCACCAAACACAGCCCCTGAGGCTTTAGAGGAAGGGAAGGTCTCGTCACTCCTGTCGAGAGCCTGCCTCTGCTAGACAGGCTACACCAAGAGAAGAAAAGAAAGGGGAAGAGAGAAAAATGCCCCTTGGGTTTGGGAATCCAGAGCTGGCAGTTGCCCCATGCCCACCCCCAGCGACGCCCTTGCCCTGGCTCGCTCAGTGCTCCACCAGCAGCAAAGTCCAACGGCCGGTCTCCTGAACAAGCTCACCAAAGAAGGCCTAGCCTGGAGATACACATCTCTCTGGACACATACAAAGGCAAGGAGGGGTCCAAACACACTGAGAAATTGAAGAAGAGATAGGAAATTTAAGCAGAAAAAAAAAAAAAACTGGCAAAAGAATCTATTTGTCAAACAACGAACCTGTTGAATTCTAGTCTCAGATGATGTCGATCCTCAAGCCAGCCAGCTGTGATTCCCATTTCAAGGAAAACACAACAGGGATTTGTAGTCATTTGGCAACCTGCCATCTCATTCCTTTCCACACGTGAAGGATGTCTTCCTTAGCCCTAACAAGGGCAAGCTCATGAGTATGGACAAGAGCAGCCCCTTAAACTTCTACCCAGTCAGGAACATACCTACTGTTTCCTCACACCTCACCTCTAGCGAGATCCCCAGAACCTCCCCACAATGCAACGTGCTGCATAAATTTAATGTCACCTCCTTCAGGAGTTATTCCACCTTAGCAATATCATTTACTTGCATTTCAAAGGACAGTAGCTGTATTTTTGGTATTGAAGACCATCTTTTCTATCTCCCCTCCTGCTAAAAGCTTGGGAATAAAAAGCAGTTGGAACTACAGAGCCCAAAGGCAGCTGTGAGGGCAGGCTTGAAGCAATGAAATCATCATGGAGAAAGGAGATTGGAGGATGCTGGGGGAAAAGGGCAGTTACTGGTGATAAAATTCCATGTCAAATAGAGGCCACTGCGTGGAACACGAGGCAGAAGCCCCCCAGGAGCCAGCTGTAGATGCTCTTCTCTAGTGCCAACTGGAACAGGTGGGGATTGCAAAAACATCTTCCTATCAATTTTTCTGTCCCATGATGAGACTGTCATCAGATATGATGGTCTGGAACAAAAAGGGAGGGACAGCATCCAAATAACCAGCCCCTTGTAGATGACTGTTATTTTGGGAAGCAATTACCCTCTTTGCTACACACCCCAGGCTCCGGCACTCCTCTGGAAAGCACGTGTGAAATCAGAGTGTCCTGCTAGTGCCAGACCCGTGCCACGGCGCCGCACTATGGCTGCCAGGGCCAGACGGCCAAGTTTGGTTTCCTCGTGCTTGATTGCCGCTTCTTAGCAGTGCAACATGCAAGGCAAGAAACTATGTATTATTGATAAATGCTCTGCACGCAGTCTAGGTTTAATAAAGACACATTAATATTTTCATTTAGAGGAAAACAGGCTCTTTGATGGCTGGACTGAATCACCGCCTAATCAGAATGGCACTCTTGATGCATGCGTCCATCGTGTGTGCCCAAAGGCTACCAAGCACCTTCCTACAAAGCCTGACCAAAGCACAGGCAATATCCCTTCTCCCTCCTGGAGCAAAAGAGACAGGGAGGCATCTTTTCAGTAGAGCGAGTACGTGAGTGACATGGCAATTCATACTTCAAGGAGAGGATCCTTTTCTCCCTCCTCACCTGCCCTCGCTGATACATGGATTCCCACCTGACTCAGATGCTGAAAAATATATTTCAAGAAGTCATCATCACTCTCGTGAGTCATGAGAGAAGGGGAGGAAATGACTCCAGGAGAGATGATTCAACTAGGGGGAGAGCTGAGACAGAAGAAAACACAGGCTGGAGACGGGAAGAAGCTGTGGGAGCCCCACTGCTTCGAAAGAGCTTAGCACAACATGGAAGAAATTCAGAAAATCCAATTTCTCCTTCTCCCACCAACTTCCCCATTTCCGTATTTGGTTGTCGGTACCACCAATCCAAGACACCAACAATTTACACGCAAGCTGGATGTAAGAGACTGCTCCACCCGGCAAATGAAGGAGTCCTCTAGAAGGGACTAATTCAGGTCAACAGATCATTGTTTCCACTACAATAAAACAGCACCAAGTGCTTGTTATCTAACCAGGGCTGCCAGAATCACTCCTCTGCATCGGGTCCAGCATCAGATGAGGCCTTAACAGCGCACCAACCAATCCTGTCCAAAAACCCAACAAAAGGAAGTCAAATTGGAAGACGATCAAGGTTATTGGTATTATGGAGACAGGTCATTTCCAAACTCTCACTGCCTTAGTTACGCCTCAGTTATTGCAACACCTTTTCCCTCACCATGGTACTTTTTCCTCTGCTGATCGGGTTGAAGGGTGACCAAGTCTTTTTGGCTATAGTCCCTATGCAGACACAACAGCTACCTGCTCCGAGCCTTCCCCTTGTCTATCACCCCATAAAAGCTCTTCTAGTTAATCAAGCTGCAAGGCATGCCACCTAGTTGGCCATACTGCCAGATGTCCATAGCACAGCTTCATCCTGCTCTCCACAGTCAGGTATGTGAGAGGACACTACAGGTCCTGGAAGAAAAACCCTTACATGGCTCCCATACCCCTCTGCAGCAGAGAGGGTATCTCCATCTCTCCAGGAAGGCAATTACCTGTCTCTGCCCTGGTAGCAGAGAATGCTGTAGCAGCGCACGGCCCCGCTCCCACCTCGTTACAGCCACCGCTGGGTTTTACCAAGCCGGCACCATGAGCTGGTTACCTCGCTCCGCTACAGATAAAATTAATTCATTTTAAAAGGAGTGCTACAAAATGGGATGATAGATTGGATGCAGGCATCCACGAGGGCAACTCACGCACGCAGTCAGTCGCAGGATTCAAGTGCCAGGCACCAGCACAAACATTTCGGTGCATTCTCTCCGAAACAGGAAAAAACCCTACTTGTCTGAAACGCTTCCATGAGCTATTGCAGGGACACCACAGTACCTTTGCTCCTGCTCACGACACCCCCAGTTATATGACTGGGTCAAATTTGCTGCCAGGCTTTTGCCGTCGCTTGTATTCTTGTGGCAACACCTTCAGGTGCTCACATGACGATGGGAGGCGATAAAAAACAAGAAGATACCTATAGGAGATCCTCACATGGTATGTCCTCACCTCACACGCCAGACATACTCCATATGCATGATGCAGTTCCCAGAAAAGGCCACACAACCACAGAAATTACTTTGAAGCTGAACTCATAATGTTGTGCCAGCGCCAACCCTCTTCTTTAAACTGAACACATCAGACAAAGGATCAGCACGCAGGCCCATCACCTTACCTTTAAAGCACGGACTTTCTTGGCCAAGAGGCTCTCGATGTCCCCTGCGACCTTCTCCACCAATTTCCTGGGCACGTTCTCCTTGACTTCAAACAGGTTTCTATTCTCATTGTAGATCTAAGAAGGGAAACAAGAGAAAGACAGACAGTCAATATTAAAGAGAAGTACAGCAGGCTTCCCACAGAAAAGCTGATCCTCTAACACAGAAGAATTTTAGTAATGTGGATTAGGTAACGATATCAGCTTTCAAAGTGTGGAGAACAAGGGAAGAAAGGCTTTGCAACCGGGGGGG
>VYZM01016304.1:690840-708652 GCA_013398915.1 Dromas ardeola | reverse complement strand
TTTTTTTTTTCCCCCAAGAAAAGCCCCAATGGACTCAGGTAACCTGTCCTGGCTGCCACAATGGTAACCCACCCCACCTCTATCAGTGGGCTGGCACACAAAAGGCTCAGACCTGCTAATTTCTGAAGTTTCTGAAGAAAACAGCATTTCTGTGAATTCTCCTGGTTACTGACCTGCAAGAGAACAGCTCATGAGCCTAGAGCAGGGACACAGTGAGCCAAACATCGGCAGCCCTCATCCGACTCCTCAGTCCCTAAGAAACACATGGAGCATGCCTCCAGTGCCCTCTTGCAGGCTCCAGACCTGCCAGTCTTCAAGGAAGGGTAACTCTCAGCATTAAATTTTCAGCCAACTTGATTCCAAGGGCTTCACCCAAATCATTCTGGTCCCCAAAACCACCCATACTTCACATCAATCTGGCAACTCCTGTCTTGTAATAAGTGATGGTTATGTGAACACAATGACTCCAAAGGGGATGCTTTAGTAAGAGAACAGTTTAGAGGCATCCTCAGACTCCAGCAGAAATTATTTCTAGGTGTTCTTCACATCACAGCTCCATTGCACCCCAAGCTTCAGACCAGAAAGCGTGTATTGCCAATGGCAAAACATCCCACACTAGAGAAAAATGTCCCGCATCTACCCAGAAAGGGTTAAAGTGAGGAATGCTCGACACAAAGCAATATTCTCTCATACTCTTTTTTCCCTTTGGTAAGTAACAGCATAACAAAATAATGTGTTTGGAAGGCGCGCACTACCTCCAGCTGAGCAGCAGCAATTAGGAAAGCAAAGAGGAGCAATCTTCAAGGAGAAAGCTTAGGGTAAGGAGGGCGTCCTGACATTGGTATTTTCCTGTTATGAAACAGAAAATTGGCTCCTATTGGTTATGGACAGAAACGGTGCCTGTCCACAAGGGAGGAAAAAACAGAAAAAGAAACCAGGAGATGTTCCTCCAGCCCTCTCTGCAGCTGCAGAGCTCCGCAGTCTTCTTGGCTGAACAGTTCATCGGCGTTAATTAGAACAATCCAGCATGAATTAACAGTGACCATAGGAGCGCAAGAACGTACCAGACAGGCAGGGGAATGAATGGTAGTGCTCCAGGCAATTAAGATAGCTTCGAGCTCTCCATTGTAGCATTTTGCTTTGGGTTGTTCAGACCTTGGCCGGGTTTTACTTATCTAAGGTGACATTTCCCATATTGGGTTTTTCCTTGAGCTGAATTGGAGGACGAATTTTCTGGTCAAAGACATCCCAAACATTCCTCAGCAATGGCAAATGCCCTTAGTTTTGTCCAGATTAGAGAGCCATTCTCATTGAAATTCTCCTGTGATCCGCTGCTCTGGGACCTGAATTTGAAATTTGTAACAGCAGTGACCTCGGAGTCAAGAAACCGCTGCTTCTGATTCCATGTAGGTACACTCATACCCAGCCGTACCGGCACTCTCGGGGAGAAGGGGGTGCATTGCATGCTCTTGGTAGACTGGGTTTTACTTTGCAAGCCCTTCATGAACATACCCCTTCCTCTCACAGTCTGCATGTCCTCCGACAGGCAGGGCGAGCAGGTGGCAATGCAGGAACACGAGAGCGAAGCCCATTCCTACAATGCTCCAGCCATGCTGAAACAAGTAGTAATGCCCTTGGCTTTAGCCCTGCTCAACGTGGTCAGCAAACTTGAAGTTTCTGGACCAGGAGGGGGGCTGCACAGAGCCCCTGAACCACCTATGGAGGTATCAGCCCTCAGGCAGCACAGAGGAAGAAGCTGCTGTATTCAGGGGATGGGGATAGAGACCACATTATAAACTGCAAATCTCTATAAAAAGTCTAGGAAGGGCTGAAGCTGCATGCGGCAGCCAGAGGATCCAGGAATGGCAGTGGAAAGTCCAGCAGCTGACGCTGAGAGTGAACTAGTAAGTGGCAAGAGCAGGGGGAAATATTAACACAGGCAAAAACCCCAGAAAGTACTGAGTTGAAAAATTTTTTTTTCCAAAAAACAAACACCACCCCAAAAAACGGTGGCAGGTGGGAGGGAGAAAAATCAAACAGCTCAAGACAACCTGCAACTTGAAAAAATTAATCCCAAATAACGCTAAGCACAGTGCAACTGTAAGCAGCTGAGAAGACGATCTAAACCAGCAGAGAAGTGCTAAGTAGCCTTACTAAAAAGCAGAGCTGGTAGCACAACCGATTGCCAATACACCTTCACAGCAACTGAATAAGCGAAGAGGCAGATCTGATATTGCTTCAGAACATCCATTCTCTAAATTCACTTGTTTGCCTTGCTCCTAATGCACAACAAACGATGCTCATCTCTGCTATTAATTCCCTCTGTGCCTCTACACCCAGGGAGCTGTCAGGGTTCAGAGAAAGCATTTCCCACCCCCCAATTCCCCGGGAGCGCACCCAGCACCGTGAGACAGGGCAGCCCGAGAAGGAACAGGAAAGGGTGCGGAAATACTCCCATGGGTGCAGAAATCATCACTCCATGAGCTGCCACAAGAGGACCCAGCACCCTCCCATGGGCCAAGGTAGCTGATGATAAAACACGAAGGAAGATAACAAGCTCCTTGTAGAGCACCATTAGCACACGTGCCTTTGGGCACCACTAGAATGTAAAAATTGTCTCACCAGCCCCAGCCTTGCTGTTTCCCCGTGCGCACTGGCCTCCCTGCACAGCGGCAGGGCCAGTCTCCAGCCTCCTCACCCAGGACAAGAGGGAGGACACTGACGGTGGGGCTGGGCTGCTGGGGTACACATCTGATCCCAAAACAGACCCCTTCTCTTTCCCTCTCCTCCCAGCTCCATTTCACACCCCCCAAGAAGCAGCCCTTCCCCAAAACGGCGCTATCGGAGGGGCAGCGCTCTGCTCGGCTTGCAGAGCAGCATCTCCGCGCCAAGAATCCCTTCTCCACCTCGCTTAAAAACAACAGCCACAACCACCAAGAAGCTGAACCCTAACACGGCAGCTGGTAACCCCAGCAGCTCTCAGCCCCACCGGGCCGGGACACAGGCTGGACCCACAGCTCAAACCCAGCTGGGGTTTGCTCGGGGCCGAGCCCTGCACCCTTCTAGGACAGGCTGCGGTGCTCCGGCTCCTGCTGCAAAGGCCTTTGGTCCGGGGAACAGTCATCTTCCAGAAAGTATTATTATTCCCCCCCTCCCCCCCGGCCCCGTTTGAATCCAATACACCTGGTTTGGACAGCTGCAGTCCAAACACCAGCGTTTAATCACAGCCCAAACCTGGCATGTTTGCAAAAGAGCAAAGTACTCCGTGCAGCAACAGAGCGGGCTGCCTTCCTGCTGCCAGAGCATCGCGCCTCAGCGTAGGGTGCTCCAGGTGAGGGAGGCAAAGACCAAACCCCACCTCTACGGGAACGACAGCCACGCACACCCGAGACAAACCCTCGTGCCCCAGAGATGGGACTGTGCCATGTCATGCCCTACGAAGGCCATACATCAGGAAAATAAACGTTTTTTCCCAGCTGGCATTATTACCGGGGGTAGGGAAGGTCTCCGTTCAGGGGGATACTTCAAGCTCCCGCAGCCAGGCCCGTGCTGATCAGCTTCATACGGTGACCCAGATATGGTGTCTGCGAAGGGAATTTGTTGGTACAGCAAATCCTGCAGCAGGATACCTGCCCTGAGAGGAGCCGCTTGCTCAGACGCTCGTCTAGTGCATCTCCTGGAGCTTCGGGATCTGTTGGTCTCCACCAGGCAAGCGGTGGTCTGGCCCATATTGATTCTCATCTCACCTATGGTGGGGTCCTGCCAGTTCCCCACGGCTCAGGGTATCACTGATCTGCTCCTGGAGCAGACTTGCTTGTGCCTTGGGCACTCAGAGCAGACCCCTCTCACAAAGAGGGAGCCTAGAGAAGAATTGCCCAGAGGCACAAACGACCGGCAAGAGCACCGTGAGACGGTCCAGGCTGAGTAAGGAGCACTGTGGCTGGGCAACAGCGAGGAAAAGGCATGCAAAACCCCAGAGATCCTGCTGGAAGACTGCTCAGGGCCACAGGCAGAGAGCAGAGACAGCACGATTCCCATCTCGCCCCTTGTCCCTGCTGCACCTACTGTTGTTAAATTTCATCGTCTGGTGCTTATAGTTCTTGCAATGATGGTAATCATCGTGGTGTCTATATTACATTAGGAGGATGTCAGCCTCGGCGCAGCGTCAGGGATAATCAAGCAGGCAGTGATAAAAGTGATAGCGGCCCCGCTGACAGCCCGCCAGGACAATCGGTGCTGCCTGTACCACGGCGTACAGAGCAGATCACACCCCACCACAGGGACTGGGGGATGGGGACCAGCAGAGGGCACGGAGGTGGCCTTCTGGCAAAGCACCCATCAGCCTGGAAGGTGCTAGATCCCGGTGTTCCCTGTCAAGGAGTCAGGAGGGGGGAAGGCGAAGGGAAGCGGCCACAGGTGAGCAGCGGTGCCGCAGTCCAGCGAGGGCTTTGCCAACCTACCCCACGCCAACAGCCAGAGCCAGCACCGTGGACGCCATGTCCCCCGGCCCCTCGGGAGCCATACAGGCAGCTGGTCCCGCAGAGCCTGACCTGCCCCTCGCTGCAACCTCTGCCTTGTCCTCGGCAAGAGCTGCTGCTCCTGCAGCCTGTGGATGTGCTGGAGCGCGCGCAGGAGGCAAACAGCTTGACATTTACTAACCCCATCTCCCTCTCTCCTCACACAGTGCCATTTCCCTGCTGTGCTCCTTCCTTCCACCTACCTAATAAGGAGCAACCACCCTCCGAGCAGCTCTTCACAGCTCTCCCGCAAAAGCAGGACAGGGAAACACGCAGCTTAGCTGCTCCTCGGGGACGGTCAGCTATCACTGAAGCAAACAAACCATAGAACTAAGGTCTCTTTCCTTCACTGAAGAGGCTGCTAAAAGGCAGCAGTACCACAGAGGACATGGGGGACAGGAGGAAGGCAGCCCACTCCACCAGGGATGGAGAAGTGGAGCTGCTCCAGCACTCCCCATCCAGCACTGGCATCCACATCTCCCATCCTCTGTGTCACTGGCACCGGCTGGAATTCTGCTCACTCAGCCCAGGACGATGAGCCTCTAACGGCTGAGACTTCAGGCCTGCCAGCCCTGAAGCAGACCTGAGACTGCTATGCATAATTTAGCAACTAGACAGGGATAAAGGGCTATGCACGGTTAGCCTGGATTATAGAAAACCTCTCCTGGCCCAGAAAGCTGCTTTTAGTCTTCAAACCCTTGTACAGGGAGCTCTCAGAGCAACAGACCTGCCTGGGTGTCTGCAGAGAGCGAATCTTCTGCACGGTAATTCAGTAGCACACAACTTCACACTCAGTCTTCTCCTTTTCAGATAAAGCGCTGTAAAAATAAATCACCGCAGAGTCGAAAACATAGGGTCTCAACCAGGGTGGGAGCTCTGCCCAAGCACTCCTCTGCATGCTCACAGCCACTCGGATGGCGTGGGTCTTGCTGCCAGGTCAGGGCACAAGCCACCAGAGCCTGCTGGGCTAAGGTATGAGAGGCAGAGAACAGCTACAGCATCCCCGACAAATGCCCAAGTGCATTCAGAGATCACACGTGCTCCGAAAACATACGCTTGTACAGTAAAACAGAAACAAAACAAAAACCCCCAGCCTGATCCTTGACTCTGGCTGCTCTCTTGGTTATATGGGACATAAGAAAAGCTTTAGTAAGGAAAACATAGTGTTTTTAAAAGGTACCTCTAGTGCTTTCCTTCAGGATATATGCAAAAGAGTTTAACCAGCTTGATTAAGTCATGTCTCTACAGAACAGGTGCACTTCAGATCAGCATCATTACAATTGCACCTAGAGTACCTTAGGAGGGATGCTGTCACAGGTAAAGATGCACAAGTCTGCTCTACTTCATCTTTACACTATTTCTATCAGAGTCAGTGCCTTTGCACTATGGATCATACCAGGTTTACCCTGTTGTCCCTAAGAGAATGAAACTATGTTGTACCAAAGCAAGGGATAGGTCAGATCTAAAGCGGCATTGATACTGCAGTGCAAATCACAGAATCCTTCCACAGGAAGCTCTTCCAGAAATACACGCTTGGTTTATATCGGTTCAACACAATTCAATTTCCCAGTGGTTTACTTATAAGCAAGGATTAAAATCGATTTTGGAATGGATCATCAGCTTAACCAAGAGAGGTTAAAGTGCTCTCTGGCAGAGGCACACGCTCTGCTGAAGCACCACGCTGGGCCCACCAGGACAAGCGCAGGGGTCGGGAGGAAGGGGACACCGAAGGATGGGTCAGAGGAGAGGGGCAACAAAGCAGGAAGCCCCAGGTAGGAAGGGAGGGTTTGTGCTGCGACTGATGGTTTCAAGAGAGCACGTGGACGAGATGAACAGGGGAAGATGATGAAGATGGTTAGGGAAAGATAAAGCAAGAAACTTCTCTGCTTCTCAGATCACCCCTGGGCTCTGTGTGGCCACGATTCTGCCTTTCTTGTAGCTGCTGGATGGTTTAAAACTTTGTTTTCCTTTATCAGGCCGCTTCTTTTCCAAGGCTAAATGTTTAGGACACTGAAATTACAAAAGCCAGTACAGAACCCAAAATAGGATCTAGGATCTCACCAGACTCAGTTTCCCCGCCAGCGAGGATGAGGAAGGGAGCACCACTGCTCCGAGAGATGACGGAGAGCATGAGCCGAAGCACACCGACAGCGGCGGTGCCCGGGGCAGGGCTGCCGCAGCCGGGCAAAGGCTGCTCCCCGTTCCCTGCAAGCGTTCCCCATGCACGGCTCCCTCACTTACACGATGCAAGACTCTCCGATCCTCAGAGACTTGATTTTAAACAAATAACCCAGCCTCTTTTCCCCAAACAGCTTTATCTTTGCCAGAAAAGCTGCTGCTTCTTGTAGGAAGGGCTGCGGAAAAAGGCTGCGCAGCCTCTAACACTAAAGCTCCCAGACATATTTTGCAGGCTTTCCTTCTAACTACACAAGAAAAAGAGTAACAATTACCTCGCACTGCCTTTTATTCTTATTGATGGCTACCACTAGCCAAACTCAGCTCTCAGCTGCAGTGATGCAAATTTGGGATAACTCCACTGACATGGAATTAAACTAAATCTCTTATTAGAGCTAGAGCGATTGAAATCTAGGCCAGCATAAGTCAGCACTGTCAACAGTTACCCCCACAGGTTTCTGCAGAGTAATGATCTATTTTAAAGAAACCGAACTTTTAGGAACAGCAACTTTGCAGTTCTCTTGATTTACTTTCTGATGTAGGTTTTGGGGCTTTCTCAGATCTTCAGAGACTCACATTTACAAGCTTTTCTCTCTAATCTCAAGCACTGGAAGCATTTCTGTAAATACCCAAACTTGTTGGAAACAAGGCTGGAAGAGACCCACTCGTCCAACCCATCCCTCTGGCTCATACAGGACCTACTGAACCCGTGCTCTTCAAAAGCTCTTGGCCACTGGTGGTGGAGAGCCCAGGCTTCCCTGGCTGACGTCCTCCAGCATCTCCCTAGCCACACTGTTAGAAAGTCGTTACTTACGTTTAATATAAGGTCCTCTGTTGTGGCATAGGCTCATAAAGCTTTGCCTTGTCCCCAGAGGATATGGAGAATACATTTGTAAAACACCTTTCTTCCACGCATTTCCAGAGTCATCCTTTCTCCTGCAAGTGCTTCCTGCTCCCTCAGCCAGTGGGTCCAGAAATGGAGACTTCTACGAAAATACACCACATACCTGGAGATTTTAATAAAGAGGTGAACCCCTGCAAGGTCCTATCAGCTGAGGTTTTCAGCCTAGTCCCACCTCCAAAGGTAAGCAGCAGCTCCAAACCCTCCAGCTGAGAAACCCAGCCCAGGTTTTAGTTTTCAGTAGAGACTTGGAGGGGAAAGGGGCAGGACAGATACACGCCCACAGAGATCCCACTGGATGTCTCTTCTGAAGGCAGCCTCCAGAGATCCAACATCCAAATGGAGAGACTCCTCTAAAAGATTCAGAAACCTCTGCAGCATCACAGAGAAGGCTGAGAGGGATCTCATCAGCTCATGGAGTTCCAGCCTGCTCAGATACTACCTTCCGTTGGGGGTACCATGGAAATGTGATTTCTAACATTAGTATCACAGTTATCTCGTTCCTAACATGTGCCTCTGACCTGTCCTTAAAGACATCCAGCAATGGAGATTCCTACGCTTCACAAGACAAAATGCTTCATGATCCTACTTGGAAACTTTTATGATGCTAAATCTGAAAGTCCCTTGCTGCAAATTAAAAGAGTGTTCTTGGTAGAAAGACACAGAGTTAATGAGGAACAAGCACTTCCGCCTCATGCCGCTGTGGCCCATTACATATCTGAAGATTTGTTCTACTTCAGTTTATACTCCTGTAGGCTAAAAAAAACTCAGCTTCATTTGTTCTTTCCTCACAAGTTAACGCTTTTCATATCCAATGTTTTGTGTTCAAACTACAATTAAGGCAACAAGTAAGAAATGCCGTAGGTAGATTCTTCACCAGGGTGCTATTCAAAACAGTCCCCAAAATATCCAGTCATCAGTCAAAGCTGGGCACTTTTCATCAGATGCCCAAAACCAGAACTTTGGGGGGAAAGAAAGCACAGATCAGGAGTGAGATGGGGAGAAAAAACAGAGCAAAAACAGAGCCCGAGTCTTGAGCATAACAAGGCACACATTTTCTGATGGAAGGGCAGAGAGACAGTACAAGACTGCTCAAGACAGGAATTGCAAGAGCAGATTTGAGGAATTCTGAGATTCCTGGTCTGATTTGATCGCTAATGAGAGCAGGGCACTGAGCGGCTGCATCCTGCCGTGGAATAAGGGAGCAGGAAGTAAAGGTTAGCAGCGATGTGCAACGGCAAAACTGCGGTGATGGGAGGCTTCAACAGCATCCATCTCTGCTGTGTCCCACCCTTTCCTGTTCCTTCACCTTCCTCATCTTCACAATCTCCAAAAGACGAGATTATGCCAATGAAAAACTGCAGTCGTCAGTCAGATGCTCCTGCTCAACCCAGCCTGCTGCTGCAGCCCCCCACTGCAGGTTATTTCCGTGCAGGATTTGCTAGCACGCAGCCTCCCAGTGCCATGCAGGTGCAGCCGTCACATCCCAGCACTGACAGCCTGCTGAGGAGCCCTTCAAATTAAAGGGAAAATACAGTGGGGACCTCTTAGCAGGGCAGTAAATCACCCTGCACCAGCCATCTTCTCGATCAGCTGCTCGTTTGGCTGTGGCTGGGACAAACAAGGCCCAGGGCTGCCCGCCGTCATCGTGGGAAGGGACAGATATGGACCCCACCTTGGTGGGGAGCAGAGGGTAAGCATCCCACAGATCCACCCTTCACAGACCCCACGCGGTTTCCGACACACAGGTGCTCGCTCGCTGGGCTGCAGCAGAAGCTGCTCCCTGCTGCACCATCTCCTGCCAGCCTCCCCAAGCACCCTGCCTCCCAAGCCGGCCACTGCTTGCTTGATGAGCATTTGGGGGGGTTAACGATGGTAAATTCTCCTCCATCAGCCCCGAATGGTGCAGCAGTGACTCACGGGCTCTCCCATCCCCTCCCTGGTATCAGCCAGAGCAGGTCAGCTTCGGCTCTCGGAAGGGTGGTCCTCAACATGAGAGAAGGACCAAGGCAAAGGAAAACACTCACCCTTCGCTAGATACAGCTGATCCATACGACTGCTGTAGGTGACTGACTCACTAGGAGATGTGTTACAGGCCTGGGACAGAGAAAAAAGGGTAGCCTCTTTCTTTCCCAGGCAGAGCCAGACATACAGGCTTTGCAGAAGCAGGTATACATGGGCTGTGAGTTTCTGTTCTCCATATGGCCAAAGAGGAGACAGCAGCATGATCTGCAATCCTAGCATCACTCCTCGCAGCCAACAAACTCTGCTACACTGCTAAGATCACAGGAGGACTGTCCCAGAGATGGGGAAGAACTCTGTCCCCAGGTCCCCATTGCACCCCAGGATTAGCAGGGTGCAGGGAAGCGCCCGCAGTGGGCCAGAGGGAGCCAGCACCCCCAGAAGTACTCACTCGGATCTACCCAACCACCACCACACAGATCTGCATGCACATTTGCATCCCCACTTGCCTTGTCCTCACCTTCTTCTGTTTTTTCCCAATATTTGAGGGCTCTGGTCCCTGCTGTCCCAGCCCTTTCCCCCTGCACACGGAGACACTCTCACAAACACACGGCCGAGCTCCAGACCCATCTGTTCTTACAGGAACAGCTCTGCTCGTGCACTTTGCTGTCGACACAAAGCGCTACTTCAGCTCCACACCTGCACTCTCCCTATGACTGCGTGTGATCTTAATTAAGCTTTAAGCACAGGTGGGGAGCAATTGTCTGGCACTTAGGGCTGAGCAAGGGGACTTGGTCCGCATTCCCCCTTTGCCACACACAGAGTACTGATCTGCCTACACGATTGCGGGCAAATCACCTTCCTGCGTCCGAACGGTCTCACTGACCTCCCACTTTGAAAGAATTTATCGTTAATTTTTGCAGTGTTGTGGCAGCCTTAGAGGAAAGGTAGCACAGGAACAGAGAGTACCAATACTCCACCAGGAGCTTCTAGGGACCGACCAGTGCGTTAAACCTACTACAAGCAGAAACAAAACTTTTTTACGGCTCAAGCCAGTCCCCCAAAGCACTGGCGAACTGTTTTCAGTGCTTTCCATCAGCATCAGGAAACACATATGTCGCCTGTCGTTACACATCCAGAGCAATGGCCCTGCCTCTTGGATCTCAGATAACGTAACAAGGGGATGGATTCAGATCTACTTGGTGTAAGAAAAGGTTGCATCAGGCACCGTGTACGGTAAAGTATTAGTCTCCTGCTGTTCCAGCATAAAGTTAATCAGGGACAGAAATTAATCCCTCCTGACAGCATGTTGCCAATTTCTGATTTCATCCCCATTTGCTCGTAGCTTGTCATCAAGGGAATGGGAAACTTGTAGCAGGGACAAGCCTGCCACATGCCTCCTCCTTTGGTAACGGCTCGCACGCACCAGCCACGGGTTCACCTACACTCAAAGCAACACGTTCGTGCTCTGCGCGCACGCGGGTACCCTCACATCCATACAGATTCACCCGCCGCTACACAGGTAGACAGAGTAAAAAGTTATGCATACGCTTATGGCAAAATATATGCCCAACCATCAGCTTTACTCCAAGACAGTGGGAGGGAGGGGAGGAAAACAAGAACAAGAAGAAAGAAACCCTCTCCCCAGAGGGTCGGTGCCAGAAGAGCAAAGTGGCATTTACAAATCATAAGCATTTCCCTTCCCCACTCTCTGCTCCTTTGCCCAGAATGTTAATTAGCATTACTCTAAACAGCAGCGGCAAAAGCTGAAACCCAAGCAGCTTCAATTGCTTTAAAGAAAACCTGGTTGGGAATTCTTTCAGATGAGACATTTAAACTCAAATGGTAAGACATCTGATGGTGATGCAGCAGGTGCTTTTTAATGCCACCTTATAATGTTCCTCCTAAAACGAAGGAGTAAGTTCTAAAGAGGAAACCATAATTTCCCAGGGCCGTAGGATTCTGCCTCATGTTCCAAATGTCAGGGTTTTGTTGTTGGTTTGTTTTTTTTTTTTCTGCAGCTTCTTCTCCCAAGCCCAGTGGATGATGGATTGACCCCCCAGCATGGCAGCAGCTCCTGCTCACTCCTGCACTCCCGAGGCATGTCACCGCGCTCCAGGCTGGGCAACCCCGAAGGCTGGTTTGCAGTGGAGTTTGGCTGATCACATAACAGAAAAGCAGGTTTGCAATTGTATTCATAAATAATAGCACTGACTTGCTTTTGTATCATAAATTAAACTTAGACAATTATATAGACCACATATATCTCTGTGTGCTTGGATGATCAATAAACATATTAAAGGATCACCAAATTTTAGCCACAAAAATTGTAGCAGGAAACACGCTTCACAATTGGCTTCTCCTTTCAGTGCCATTCCCTTTCCTACCGTTTATAAATCTCCCCATCCAACTTATCAAAACTACTGTCGTCACCAGACAAATCCTCTGCCTCAAGTGATGGATGCCGCCTTCCCAGCACACCCAGTGCCACAGCTTACACAGCCAGGAGGAACCCGCACCTCATCTCCCGAATAACACAGGCGACAAGGCTGCTGGAATTAACTCCTGCTGAAAAGAGAAACTCAGCGACATCCCACGGACTGAAACAATCGGTCTGACACACGTGGACAGCAGTTCTCGGTACCAAACCCACGCGCAGCTCCACGCCGGCGCCCAGACTCTGTGGTGACGGGCTCGTGATGATGGGCTCATGCTGAGCACCTGGACCAACAGGCAGCGAATGTGCCTCAAAGGGGTCCCAATACAACCCCACACCGAAAACAAAACAACAACCAACCAGCGCAGTCTCCTCTTTGAAAGCAGAGCGTGCACAGCGTAGGAGCATCCTCCGCAATGCGTTGCGGTAGCATTCAGCCCCAGCGCCTTAGAAACTGAAGAGCTGTTGTGAAATAAGCGCAAGAGAAATTGGGGGGTGGGAGGGTGGGGGAAATCAACCTAACAGACTCTCAGCCATAAAACCATTAAGAGAGCTAAAGCGCGCTCCCAGCCGCTTGCTGGGTTCACGGGAGAATTGCTCTCCTCTCTCCCTCCGGCAGCCCCAGCTGCAGATCACAGACCTCCCCGTCCCCAGCCCCTGCAACCCAGCATCCCAAATCAGGCGACGGGCAAATCCAGGGCGAAACAGGTATTTCTCGCCTCTCCCGCTGGCATAGGGTTCCGCCCTCCTTCCGCCTTATTTTTCCCAGGTCTGCTATCAGGCTGAGGAATTTCACAAGTTGTTTCTGCGTGGGGCTTACTCAATAGGACGTAATTGACTCTTGTTGCAAAGAATTAAGTGCTCTCAATAGAGATGTCCATTTTTAATGCCTTTTTTTATTCTTACTAATGAATTAAGCCAAGATAATACCAAGTAGTTCCCAGATGAGACTGATTGTCAAGCAGATGAGGATTTTATCGATAGATTTTTTTCCCCCCTTCTTTTTTATGCTCAACTCACAAAAATCATAATAAAAAAAGATACAAGCAACCAGAAATGCCTTTTCCTCCTTGAAAAAGCATAGAGTAATCTCTCCAGGAGATTACTTTCCCAGCTATATTAGTTATTACTGCCTCTGCATGGTTTCTAGTTATGTGTGGATTTGAAGAAAAAGAGGGAAAAAAATGCCCGAGTTCACAAAACTCCTTTATCTCAACCTCAGGATGCTTCAGTGAACATTTTGAATGAAATGACCCATAAAGTGATTAACAGTTTATTAACTTGAAGGGCAAGTCACAACACCACCACAGAAAAGCAACACACTATTTCTAGACACGCTGGGGAATTTGCTTATGGACACTAATGTTCTCACTGTTTTGTTTCTTTTTTTTTTTTTCCTCCCCTCCTATTTTAAATAAAGCTCTGCTTCCATTTTGTCCTCCTACTCTCACCTCCTCACAAGCCCACTACCCTTCCAATTCATGGACCACTACCCAAACCCACCACAGATATTGCTTCCTAAAGATCACTCCTCTGAATTGCAGAAGACACGTGCTCTCCATCTCGACTTGCTCCAAAAATCCCTCACGTGCAGCCCAGAAATGTCAAGCGCTGTGGCTCCTGTCATCTGTTTGCTAGATTTCAGATGCTTTTGCAGATCTTCCTGTGCCCTGCTACTCAAGGTCCCTCTTCTCGTCTCTGCACCTTGCTCATGGTGCAGAAAGGGTCCACCATCCCTCACCCCTTTTCCAAGCAGCTCAGGGCTCCAAGAGGAAGGAGACCACAGGTCCTACTGGGAAGACCATCCGGGTTGCGCAGGACTTCCAATCTGCATCTCCCCACAGGAGATGGGGACCTGATTTACAGAGCTGGTTTGCAACCTCTGTGACTGCCCGACCAGGCTCATCTCACTTCCTAGAAAAAGGAAGAAGGGCAGGGAGCAAGGATCACCCCTGAAACATTTCATATGCAGAAGTTTTGTAGCAGGTAGGTAGGAAAAGGACAGGACGAGGCACGGCAGAAGAAAGCACAGCTGGGAAGCTGGGCTGATCTGCTCAGGAATTCACCACAGTCTGCCCAGCCGGACTGGACAGATGCTGGGGTTGAGCTGAGGAGTTCCACACAGCAGATGGTCAAGGAGCTGCGATTTGCAGGTAATCTAATAATCAAGTAGTCATATCAGTGAGGATAGGAGCCATGGGGTCAGGAGGGGTTGGCACACTTCCCCTGTTTCTGTAGAAGTCATTGGACAGTATAAAGCAAGGACATTAACTGTTTAACTCTCAGCTACAGCCACCAGCAGAAGAAAAAAAAAAAATAAATCACTGTAGGGCACAACCAAGAGCCGAAGCCGCCTTGGCACTCATCACAACTCCAGTCTCCACAAGCGGATCAAGTCAACGTTCAACTGCTACTGCCATGGGCGCTGTCACCTCCTCCCCTTCCCCCTTACTGCAGCCCTGGTGCCGACATCAAGTGATGGCAGCAAGTCTGCTCAAGTCACTGATCCAAACAAACTAACCCTATCAAAATTTCTAGTTGGGAATAAACCGTATCAAACTCTGAGCACGTTATGCCAGCTTGAACCCCTCGGAATGACAGGGTTGACTTCTTCACCCTACGCCGCTGCGCCAGACCTGCGCTACCAGCAACGGAGGGGACAGAAAAATCCCAGGACGAAGCCCTCCAGTGAAAATAAAAAATACATTTCCAGAAGTGATGAAATGCCAGCACCCACTCTCTACAGCCCCCAACAACAAAAAAAACCTGTTCAGATATTTTTTTTATTAACTGTCACAAAATGATGTAATGCATATAGTGTAATTATGCTTAAGTGCTTTCCATGTTAAATGTCATTTCAGTTATCACTTTTTAAATGCAATTTTTATTGAGTGCACAATAATAATTTAGCAAGTAAACAGGCAAGTTACAAGAAAAGAGTGGAAGTGCAGGGGGAGGTGGGAAAGCCTCAAGTGTGACAATGAAATGCACTGGGGTACATGGAGCTGTTACTTCTGAAAGCTCGGAAAAGAATTATAAAAAAGCCATAAATTACAAGGTTGCAAAATGCAATAAATTACAGCCTCTACAAAAGGCAGATAATGGAAATGAGAAAGGATAGAGGGAAGCGGGAGGAATCTACATAATTTGTCACCACTGACCCCAGACATCTGCACAGCCTGCAAAGAGAACTGGAAATATTTGGGTGTTTCAGTCTCCTCACAAACACCAGTCCTCAGAGGCCAGCGTGGGGGTCAGCTTTAGGGGTGCTTTCCCCTCAATTGGCACGCACACAGGAGTGTTCCCTGTGGAAGACACGTTCTCCCCCAAACGTGCACTTATCTGCACCAAACATACCTTGGGGAAACCAGGGGAACTTCGGGCAGAAGACCAACAGCCCCGCGCTTTGTAGAAGCTAAAGCCCATCAGTCTGCCAAGCCGACGGGAACAGGCTGCAAGCAAGTGCTGACACACTCAGCAGGGCGAGGTATGAATGCACTTAATCCAGTCATTAAACACGGGCTTTTCAAAGATACGACCCTCACTCCTCCCCCTTTCCCTGCGCAGAAAAGGTCCTGGGGGCCTTGGTGGACATCAAGTTGACCATGAGGCAGCAATGTGCCCTTGCAGCAAAGCAAGCCAACGGTACCCAGGTCTGCTTAAAGAGTCAGCAGGTCAAGGAAGGTGACCCTTCCCCTCCACTCAGCACTGGTGAGGCCACACCTGGAGCGTCGGGTCCAGTTCTGGGATCTCCAGTGCAAGGGAGATACGGAACTACTGGAGAGAGCCCAGAAAACCACCACTACGATGCTTAAGGTACTGGAGCATCTCACATACAAGGAAAAGCGAGAGCGCTGGACTACTCAGCCTGGAGAAGAGAAGGCTGGAGGGGATCTTACTAGTGTCTATAAAAGCCTGAAGGGAGGGTGTAAAGAAGACTGAGACAGGCTCTTTTCAGTGGTGCCCAGTGACAGGGCAAGAAGCAATGGACACAAACCGAAACACAAGAGGGTCCATCAAAACATAAGGAAACCTTTTTTTTTTTTTCTTCTCCCACTGTGAGGGTGACCAAGTACTGGAACAGGTTGCCCAGAGAGGTTGTAGGGTCTCTCTCCTCGGAGATATTCAAAAGCTGTCTGGACATGATCCTGAGCTACTCACTCTGGGTGACCGTGCTGGGCGACGCTGGACCAGACAACCTCCCGAGGTCCCTGCCAGCCTCAACCATTCTGCAATCTGCGATTCAACCACCGTCCCAAATCCATGCAATTGACCCCAGCTTTAACATAAGAGCGTGAAAGTTTCACTGCCATTAAGGCTACCCGTAGCTGTGAACCAAAGATGGCAGCACAGACAGACAACCTTCTACGCAGCGAGCGGGAGTCGGCAGCCAGGAGACAGCCCCCCGCTATGAGAAAACACATTCACATGAGAAATGCTCTTCAGCAGCAACACGTGCCGGCAATGCCAAAGCCATTTGGAGGAAGACGACAAGCCGGTTCTCAGGAGCAGGGGGCGAGCACAGGCGAGAGGGTGCCAGGCGCTGGGAGGCACAGCTCCCTATCGATTTCACGGCCGGCTGGGTCCCCGGGAATCAATACCCTTGGGGCATCAGGATTTTCAAAACAAAGCCACCAACAGAAAGGAAAAACCCGCCAGAGTAAAACCTACAAACAAAACAAAGGCAGCCAAGTTCCAAGAGTGGAGATGAGCAGGATTTTAATCTCTGGAAAATTAAATCAGAAGAAAATGGAACAGGCGCGGACTCTGGCTGACAGCGAGCATCCTCCTTTCAGGAGCGCGTGTGCCAGGTTTATTTGATTAAAACTTTTCAGGATGGAGTGATATGGATGAGAAGGGAGTGTTTTCATTACTAAAGTGGGAGTGAGGAGGAGGAGGAGGCGGCCTGTAGTTACTATAGGACCATTTTTACTACTAATGGTAGCAAATAGTCCCATCCAATGGGAGTAAAATTTTACAGGTTATTTCACTCCCTGGGGACAGAATTTTTCTACAGGAACTAGATGCAGGCTTCCCAGCATCCATCTGAGCTCTGGGCTGACACCACAAGCTCTGAAATAGTCTGGCAGTTGCTTTTACTGCCTCCAGACCTCAGGGAAGAGAAAACCAGCCTCGGTGCTTTGAGGGGTTGACTGGGAGCCGAAGATGAGGTTTTACTACTGCAGTGGCAAGCCCTCGATATTCCTCAGCCAACGCCGAAGGGCTAGAACAGGCTGGACATTGCCAATGGCTCCTCGAGGGCCTTCTTGAAATGAGTTTGGCAGGGATCAGCTTAATTCCCAATCTGTCCACTCTTTTCTCTCTGTGTAATCCAAGTCCCACCTTCCAAACACCACCAGAAGAAATTGCCTGGGCAGCATCATGAGCATCAGCCGAGGGAAGAGACCAGCTTCACAGCCTATGCGGGCAGAGGGAAGGGGAAGCCTGCCTCGCATGTGCTCATGCCTCCATTATAGGAAAAGGGGCTAAAGAAACCCGGACAGCAGAGCTAGCTGTGAAAGGCAGGTGATGCCAAGGCGAGCCAGCAGGACACGGGCAGGCAGGCATGGCGGAGCTGGCAGCAAGCACCGCAGCCCCGATGCCCCGCCAGCACGGGCAAACCAGGCAGCAAGTCTCCTCGAAGCGAGGGCTGAGATCTCTCCACGTTTCCTTCCACCCTGCGCTCCCTGAGGGTTCCTGCCTCCTGTGCTGATGGGCTCCGGCACAAGCTGCTAATCAGGGCACAGCGCGAGCAGGGACCGGCAGGCGCTGGGCTCCAGCACTTTTTTCCCAGCAGGAGTCGAGTGCCAGCACTTCCCC
>VYZM01016304.1:490685-690699 GCA_013398915.1 Dromas ardeola | reverse complement strand
AAAAAAAAAAAGGAAAAAAAGTGTCTCTGTTTCAGATGAACGGGGGGGGGAAAAGGCTTCCAAGGTTTCCAAAAAAATGAAGCAGGAGGTTAAAGGGAATGCAGTTCCCAAGGGAAGAACGGTTAACCCCAGGGTCTGAGTGGTCCTGCCACCCTCTCCTCCATGCTCCGCGCCCTGGCCCCAAATTGCACTGCGGCAACGGCTATCTGCCCGCACCAGCTCCTCTGCCCACAGGTCCCCAGTTCTGCCCCATCCCAGGAGCTCTCTGCCACCCACATCCCTCCTCCTGCCATGCCGTGAGCCCTCTGCTCCTCCTTCCCAGCTCTCCCTCGGCCCCGCTTCCAGAGGAGACCGGCTAACAAGGACAGTGCTTTTAGAGCCCTCCGAGCTTGTTAAGTTCATCAGCTCTGTGATGCCAAGTGGAACAGAGTCACTGAACTTTACTGGAGACGCCCAGAGGTGCTGCCAGCCCCGGCAGCTCACGCCAGCCTCTCCTGCAGACAGGCCCTCTGTTGACGCTGGCAGCCACCAGGTCAGGATGCTCCTCTGCTCACAAGCCTCTGTCCCCCACGCACGGGGAAGCGGCAGAAGTAACCCACCCACCCACCGGTGATTGCCTTGAGGCAAGAGGGAACCAAAACGCAAGCCAGGATCTTCCCAACAAGATGACTGTCCAAGCCCTCTCCAGCTCCTTCAAGCCCCCCATCTCCATGCTGTCCTTGCCCTTGCCCATGCACCCTCACGAGCTAAGCAACACAAAAATATTCTGCAATTCTCCTCACGGCAATCGAGTCCAACGCTGCTGAAGATGCACTGGTTTCTCCCACGTCTAATGGGCCAGGATAAAGCAAAGCCTGTCCTTATGCACCTTTTTCTCCTGCTCTGCTCTCTGCCTCCACGGCACAAAGACCCCTCTCTGCATGTGGCCAGAAGACTGTCACCCTGTTGGCAAAGTCTGCTCCGTAACCCCTCAGCCTCCAGTCTATACGGACAATAGATAAAAAAGCAATTTCCCGTCTCTTTTCGGGATTCTGCCAGCAGCTACAACATGGAAATGGGGGAGGCTGGTCTCGCTGTTGCAGCCCTTAAATACTTTGACTCCCTTTGCTCAGGCTCACCCTCCCGATTTCACTGCCAGCATCACATTGCCCTTACCCGAAGCACTCTGGCACCCACAAGGACAGGTTTCCGCAGGTTTGGTACGCGGAATAGGATTTTTACAGTTTCCACATGTGTGATGAATGCTAAATAAGGGCTTGGGCGCAGGAAGCTGGAAAACCCATCACTTGCCCAATAACCCTAAATCTGGTCCCTACCTCTTCATGCCTCTGACCACAACTCATTCCCACAGGGCTATACCACCTAGAAATGGTGGCCTTTTGATCTTCTTAGTCATCCCTCAGAGCTGCTAAATTCCTCTGCCATCTCTCTCCTTTCCTGCTCTTGTCCAGCTCGCCCTGAAACATCAAGGAGACAGAATCATCCTACCAGCTCTTGATTTTGGGAGACAGTGAGTGATGGCCCAAACGCAATCAAAACAGAGGGCACAGAGCCGGAAAGCAGGGGAGTCGGAGTCAGACTAAATAAGGGGCACACACTTCCAAACAGCCCCTCCTGGGACAGGCTACCCCCCAGCCGCGGCTGTCACCTCTTAGTATTTCAGAAAAGAGGGTACGTTCTGAAATGCTGTTGAATGTCCCCATGAAAGTGAGCAGAAATCAATGATGTGCCATTCGAGCCCTTGAGATAATCCTATCTAATCAAACAGACCCAGAGAAAACAGCATCTTACGGGCCATAAAACACCAGAGGCTTATTCCCCTCATAAATACTGAGCTGACACCACCACTGCAACAGCCCCTTTGGCACTTCCTTCCTCCTCTCCCATCCTTCCACTTGAACGCTCGGCTGCTGACAGCTCCTAATGACTTGGACTCTGATGTGGTCCCAGACTGCCTAATCAGGGTTACATTAATGAAGCGGTTATCTCATCCAGCCTGACCCCACAACATCCTCAGCAGAGCAGTGCCCGTGCCCAGCACACCAGGGAAACGAGTACTGTCACCAGCAGCCCTTGGCTGGTGGGGTCCATCTCCCAGCGCGAAACAAGCCTTGGGCAGCCCGAGGGAAATCCTGGCTCTGCTCGAGCCCGCAGCAGACAGGCTGATGTTTCATTCTCATTTCAGCTTTCAGGGTCATAACAGTGGCCTGTACCCTGTCCCTACCGCTTCTCCCACCAAACCTCCCTCTCAAGAGCTATCAGGAGTCACCCCAGGAACAACAACAAGGCAGTCTTCTCACACCTTCCAGTTTAGGGTGAAGACAAAGCACACATGAGCCTTGTGAACACCATGAGCATCAGATGGAGCTTTGGCCGGACCCCTCATAGAACAGAATATTTGGCACTTTTCCTCTGATATTGTGTCTTTGATTGCTCTCCCAATTATTGCCTTAAAACTGTGTGCTAAGGGAACTCCTAGCAAGCCCTGAATGCCGGCAATGCGCAGCTAAAGGCGACCGACCAGCGACACGTGCGTCACAGCCAAATGATGTTCTGACAGGGGAGATGGCCTGACACTTCCCCGCCTGCTGCCACCCAACATAGCTAAGGTCACCCGCCAGCACCCGCAACACAGATGTTGCAAATAATAGGAAGCTGCTGAGTTCCAGGACATTTCTGCAGAGAAGCTTACCAAGGAAGGTGACATGTCCTAAAGCTGAAGAAATCATTGATGGACCTCCCACACGTGAACGGAGAAGTTCCTCACCAGAGACTTGGCAGCTCAGGTGAAGCGGGCTACCTCAGGAGCTGCCTGAAAGCTATCCTTCCCCTGTTTTGTATAAGGAGAGGACTCCTGGTGGGACTGTACCCGTGTGGTCACCTCTGGGATGCTACCCTATCTGGAAGAGCCCTCGTGTAGGGTTTAGTCTTGTTCCCCGCACTGGCTTCACCAGGTTTAGTTTCCAAATTCCCAGGAGCCTCCCAGCGTGTCCAGTCTTTCCCACGAGGAAAGCTCTCCATGCTAAGGAGAAATCCACCTGCTTCCTGGAAAAGCAGGAGGCAGCATGCAGCTGGGATAGGCTTTAGGACCTTTTCCCTCCTCCTCCTCCTGCAGGGCAGTGGAGTTGACCACCGCTCCCCCAGCACCGAAAGCCTCCCTGGCACCCCTTGTGCCTCAGGGGGCTGCAGCAGATCCCTTTCTCCCTCTCTTCCCTCCCCTCAAACAGGGCAAGGAAGGTGGGAATAGCAAAGCCAAGGGGAAAAACAAAACAACAAAGCACCGTATAATCTGCATATTTCACCATTTGGCAGAGGGGATTTTTTAATCATTTAATAGTTTTAATCCTTTATCAGATGCTCATCTAAGAGGATTTTGCTGCACATACAAGATTTGGTACAAATTCATTTGCAGTAAATATACTCATTTAGCAAGTTTATTTCCCGCCTGGGCACTGAGTGGGGCAAGTTGGCTGCTACTTGACAAAGGTGGCAAGACCTTGCTGGAACTCCTCCGTGCTGTGTTTCTCCAGGTTTTGGCAAGCCAGCATCTCAGCTACTGGAGAAAAAGGACATCGTCCATCCTCAGGGCTTAAGGTCCCACAGATATCAGGGCACAGCTTTGAACAGCACCAGTCCTCCACCAGCAGGCTGTACTTAGCAGAAAGGCATCAAACCCATGGCCCCAAAGGACGGGAGATATCACAAATGAAACCATTTGTGGCTCCCAAAGGAGATGCACCCGCCTGCCATGTTTCACAGCATAAAAAACAAGGGTGACAGAGGTGAAACCTCCAGACAAGGGGTAATGGGCACAAACTTGAGCATAGGAAGTTCCATCTCAACATGGGGAGGAACTTCTTTCCTTTGAGGGTGGCAGAGCCCTGGCACAGGCTGCCCAGAGAGGTGGTGGAGTCTCCATCTCTGGAGACATTCCAAACCCGCCCGGACGCGTTCCTGTGCCACCTGCTCTGGGTGACCCTGCTCTGGCAGGGGGTTGGACTAGATGATCTCCAGGGGTCCCTTCCAACCCTATGATTCTGTGATTCTGTGAAACTTGCCGAACAGTTTCACCTTTGCTTAAAGTAACACCAGGCAAGTACAGCAAGAAGCAGCTACCTTGGGTGGAAATCCGACAGGAGCGATTCTAGAGGCCACCTGAGCGACAGGACTTCAGCAGCGAGTACCACCTTACTTGCAACCTGCCAGCATCGGCACACGCCAACTACTGTAAATCTGCTTTCCCAAAGACAAAGGAAAACACAACTGTAACTAAAATGTCTTCTCTTGGCCACAAAACCTGCTGTGGCAGTAGCTGCCCAGTAACACCTTGTGTTCACTGCAGCCCTACACCAGAGAGCAAACCACGCGGCTGAAATCTCCAATTCTCAAGCTATTTTTGGGGGGAGGAAATGGGAACAAACGCTAGAGTGAATTTACACCGTTCTGAGGCTGCCTTAATTTACAAGTGGCCAGAACAAATCACCTATATTAGAAGAGCTATGTGCTCTGCACACACGCAAGGCAACTGTCGAGGCACAGCAAAGGTTTTCCAACTTGAATACAATTCATAGGATATAATGATACTTCTTTAGGTGGCTTAAAGCAACATTAAGAGCCTGCTGCAGGGACGATTGTTTCTCATGTTGTTTGTGCACTTCAGTTTCTTTATGTGTTTGCTTTCAGTCAAATACTTAGAAATGCCCCCTAGGAACTGAAGCTGGATCCCCCAAATGTCAACTCCATGATTAATCAATGGGTCGTTCTACCATCAGCCCCTCTCTTCTCATCTCACCACCTCCGATCTTCATCTAAGGAATGGAAGGAAAAGTTTCCCCTTCCCTACAGCTGCCAGGGAATGCACAAATCCCTCTTACCTATCTTTAGCTCAGTACCAAGGGCCCCCTTAAAAGAAAAGGGCGCACAGTATTTCCCTGACACTTTACACCCTCTCAGGACAAAAACTGAGCGCCACACTTTTGTGTTCACAGACCAGGGAAGAGGACAAGCAGCACCAATGCCAGCACAACGCTATTTTTTCTGGGTTGTAGCATCGTACCACCTGAGCACCTTGGCCAGACAAAGGGCAAGAGTTGAGGGGTGAGGGGGGTGTCCTCAGCCTCTGTAGAGCTGCCAGCAAACCAACTCATGCTGACGCATGCCTTTTGGACAGAAGTTTTAATCAAAAGACAGGAGTGATCTTGGCTGGATTTACGCCAGGAGCTTCCACCCAGCAAGCTACCTTCCTTTCTCTGGGACACCACGGATGCAGTCCCAGATGCACGGTCAGCTTTTTAGACAAAAGCAGCTTTTTGGCTCCCCAGTATGTAATTCCTGCTGTAAGCACTGTGGGGCAGGGAGCACACCTCCCTGGGCAAGCAGAGCGCACCACGTGTGCTGCAGCCAGGCATAAATTCCACTGGAGCATAAATAAGTCATAAAAATATTGTGCCCAGTTCAAACCATGGTTAATTCAAACAAGCCCACCAGTTTTTGACAGCTCGGTTTGAATGCTCTGGTGCTTGAAATGCAAAATACAACATAGTCCATTACCCTGCGTCTGCAGAGAATTATATCTTGTTTTTTGTAGTTTATTCAACAAATCCGATAGACTGATCCTATCCTATTCCCTCTGCCTTTAAGACAATCCAAGAATCTATTTGCTTTCCTCTTTCCACATGGATGGCAGCAGTGATAGGTGCTTTGGGAGAGAGAGTGCCCACTAACATTTATTTATGGTCCAGCAGTGGCTGCAGCGTGCGAGTGGTGCCTGCGTGCACCGCGAGACACTCTCCCTGCCCCGCATCCTTGCGGTTTGTAGCGCTTCCTTAAGCTTTATATTTGGGATAACAGGGGCCTAAGAAAAGATTTCCTGGGGTAAATCGCCTCCTGCACCTCTCCAGAGGTGGCCCCTTGCAAAGCCCAGACACCAACCTAGACCAGCACAATCCAGTTTTGGCAATTGCTATGCCCCATTTTGGGGATGGTGAATCTAAAGCATGAAAAGGTGAAGGGCTTCAGGCCCAACGAGCAAAGCGAGCCTTTAGCCTTTAAAGTATGCTTTAGCCTTTAAAGTATGCTTTCTACTAGAACATTTTGGGTCTCAAGATCTGGCAGCATCCAGATCTGGCATCTGGCAGCATCCACAAAGAAGCTGCCCCAGGAACTCATTCACCATCACAACCAAGGCAACGTTCTGCTCTTTCAAAAAGGCACCGCTCAAAGGGCCAAACAACCCTCAACAACTGGGATGTCTTTAATCCACAGCCAGATCCAGATCAAAATTTAGCCAAACCGCTGCTGCTCAGTATGACAGACAGACCAAGCCCCAGCCCAGGATGCAGCCCTGCTCACGTTTCTGCAGGATTCAAAATCAGGATTCAAAAATCTGCAGATTGGGGCTTTTACCTCTCTGCATAGATATATCTGATGCATTCAGGTAGCAATGTGTATGTGCCACCTCCAGGGAATTTATTTTCCCTCCATTTGCCAAGATAAACAGCATACCAAGCATGAAGGGGGGAGGAGACAAGGCTGATTTAAGTGATTTCACTTTGCAATTTTCTGTGTTCTTTTTAAGTCGCTTATCCATTTCAGTGCTCAATATTCGGCTCTTTCCCTAATTAGAAAATCGCTAATCTGCTCTGAAAAATGTAAAAGTGAGTCTTGCTTACGTGCATTGCTTGGAATATGTAAGTGTGCTGGGTTTTGTGTTGCTTTCAAGCTCTTTTTAAAAAGCTTCTGGTGTCTCCAGCTGGCATCGCTTGCTCCTGTTGATCCCTCCCTGAGTCCACGTTCAACCCCCGTGTGCAGCAGTGCTATGCATACCTAGTGCCTCCAAGAAATTATTCCTGCTCTGTTCCCAATACACACATTAAATCTTTGGCATATCTTTAAGTGACATCCTCATCCCCTTCTCTGCCTGGGAGACACCTCCCAACCAGAACAGGACGGCCTTTCCACACCACATCCCAAACACCAGCAACTCCGAAACCCTGGGCAGGGACAAGGGAGAGCTGGGAAGGCAGAAGCTCAAGAAAGGCAAATTTTCAAATCAGACCAGCCGATTGCTAAGGGTTCAATAGCAGCACTGAATTAGTCTCATTGGCCACCAGACCATGTCTGGTGCCAGGCAGCAGTGAGAGTGGGGCTGCTCTACGTAGGGGACAAGCCAGGAACTGCAGGTGACCACAGGGCAGCCCTCACTGCTCCAGCACAGTCCTACCAAGTCTGAGCAGGGCTGGGTGGTGACAGGTCCCTGGGACAGCCCCAGGCAAGGAGCAGGGACAAGCCAGGGCCAAGGTCCACCCACCGAGCTCAGTCAAGAGCAAGAAGACAGAGCCAGAGCTGTAGAGGCTACCTGCGATGTAGGTCCAAAGCCCATCCCGGAGACAGTGTTAGAGGCCAAGCTACCTGCAATGCCGTCACTCCAACGTCCTTCCAGGAGACCCAGCCAGAGGCAGGTTTGCAGCAACGACCTGGAATGCGAGTCTGGGGTCCAGCCAGGGAGCCAGCACAGCAGGGACCAGTGCTGGGAACAGGCACAGCTCCAACATAGCTCAGGAAAACACGGGAGCCTGAGCTCAAATGAAGCTCCTGAGGCTGGGGCAGTGGGTATGGGTCCCAGGTTAGGCTGGTTAAGGTAATTGAGGCCCATTAGCACGCTGGGGCTCTCACAGCTGGTCATCACCCATCACCTCCCCGCCCTGTGTGCTGCTGGTGGAGATCCCAGCCCGGGTAAGCAGCAGTGGGGGCAGGGACAGCTGGATCATTCAACCTAGTGTAGGACGGGCAACAGATGGGACGGAGCAGCTCCCAGCTCAGCACTGCTCCCTGCATCAGGAATTCAACGCCTGCTCGGAGGTATAAATCCAACTGTCCTGAAGGTCAGCAGCTGGTGGCCTTAGACAGCAGTGTCTAGCCCGGGTGATTCATCACTCCCCTTTTATGGAAGAAATCCCATTAAGCAGGTACCAGCGTAAGCCCAGAGGGTGAGGGGTTGGTCATTAACAGCTCACCCCGAGCAGGCAGCGCAGAGACCAGGCTCCTGTGCAACAAGTGAGCGCACCCGTAGAACGTGACTGCTCCCCAGGAACACGCCTGGTCCTCCTGGGCAGAACTGGCTGCACCCCCACCACAGCGCAGAACCCTCACACAAATCCCAACGCTGCTCAGCCAGCAGTTGACACTGTACTAAGAAAAAACCAACCCGCCCACACACTGCATAACCAGCAATCAGGGGGAAAAAAAAGAAATCTGGAGCAGCTAGCCTGCAGTGCTCCAAGCCTCACCTCTTAACAAGGCACCCACCACCTCAGAGGAACACCCCAGAAATCTCCTGGCTACAAACATTGCCTGTTTTAAGGATCATTATCCTCCCCCCCTGCCATCTCTGCTATTTTAGGGACTTAATTTTTAATCACTAGCACACCAAGACAAGAAAGATTTCTTGCCTGGGTACCTACACAGCACAGAAGTAGAATAGAAACAGCCAGGCACTGTCCTGGCCAGGACACCCACAGGCTGCTCAGCCAAGACAGCCTAACTCCTCACCCTTTGCACCACCTTCCCGAGTGTTACTGCCATGGTCTGTCACACTTGGCTACCTGCACATTAATATGAGCAACTGCTTGCCCTGCTCCAGCATCCTGCTCTCAGTAGCAGGTCTTACACTGCGCATCTTCAGCTTGTTTTAAATCAGCTTCTTGGTGTTCTTGTACCCAAACCTCGCCCCATCCTGCAAGAGCCATCCCGGTGCCCTCGCTCACACCTTTCTCCTCCGGCTCTGACCAAGGGCAGTGTTGCATCGTCTCGCTATTTTTGGAAGAGCTCTGTACGTGGCTATGATGTGCCCGTCACTGAATCTCTATAGCTACCTGTTAGAGCCAAGCCAACGGTCGCGTACCCAACACACCCATCGTCTTGTCGCAGGCACATGTTGGCTACATCTGTCCCCAGGAACAACCAAAGCAAGAGGAAGAAATTGTGTAGATATAGCTAGCAATAGTGCATCTAAATAACTCAGAGCCCTCACATTACACCATTTTCCAGGGGTGCTATTTGCTCACAAGCTTTTCACAGCCAACTACTTTGCTGGGAAGAAGAGTACAACTGAAACGGCAATCAAATAGCCACCCATCCTGCCTCTGTTCCCAAGGGATCTCCAGCAACATTTTGGGTAAAAGACTGTGAAAAGTAATCCAAGGCCGACACACACATCTTGCAGCTGCATGGACAGTTTTCCACAAATCCTCTCCTGCCCAGACTGCTCGCAGGAAAGGAAGGGAACACAGCTGCTATCATAAACCTTTCCAGCCAAACCGCCCTGCTTCATTATAGTATGTCACCTGCTCAGGGAAATCACTTGTCACAAAAATTTTCTTTTCCACTTAATGACTTCAAACTCAATTTGAGGATTGGCTCAGCGGACTACAGCTGAGGGGCCTTTCAACTGGAGCGTACGCTTTCCCCGGTGACAAGCTGAGGGCTGGATGGATCACAAGGGCATCTTTGGCTCGGGATGCAGAGCTGTCATAACCTTGGCGTAATTAAAGGCCTGACTCAGCAAAACACACCAACTCTACTGATTGTAACCCTACTTATTAAACACTTACTGTTTAATAAGGATAAACTGGGGCTGGTCAGGAACGAGAGGTCATGACAAGTGATCCGGAGAGCAAGGCAGAGGAAGATGCACTCCGCTTGGCCAGACCTGAAGCATTTACACAACAGCGTGTGGTCTGTTGTTGATGGGACCAGGATCAGCCCAAAACTCTTGTACAAGTTACCCTAAAATGCAGAATTTCCTTAGCAGTATGCCAAAGGAGCTTATTGTCACATACAGAATCACATAGAATCACACAGAATGGTAGGGTTGGAAGGGACCTCTGGAGATCATCTAGTCCAACCCCCTGCCAGAGCAGGGTCACCCAGAGCAGGTTGCACAGGAACGCGTCCGGGCGGGTTTGGAATGTCTCCAGAGATGGAGACTCCACCACCTCTCTGGGCAGCCTGTGCCAGGGCTCTGCCACCCTTAAGGTAAAGAAGTTCCTCCTCGTGTTTAGGTAGCTCGTCACCGGTGAAGCACAGGTACAGCCTGTGTTGCCACCACGTGCTCAGATTGGTACGAGATAGCATCAGAGGGCAGGACAGGCCAATGTTCCTAGTCATCGTAACTGTAGAAATAGTGCAAATACTGCTCTTGAGAAAAGACACAAATGAAAAAAAAGACATTGCACAATGAGGGGAGCCAAGAAAACAGAAGCTCGGAGAAGTTGTGTCTTTCCTACAGTCACCAAGCAAGTTTCAGAACCAAAACCAGAAGCTGGAGCACCCAGTGCCCTTCTTGCCACCCCACACTGCTTTTCCAACATTTTATACTATAAACACAGAGTCAAAGTCTCCCTACCGCAGATCTACTCTAAAATTATTCCTGCTTACCGGAATTGCAAAAAAGGATTAGCAACAACTACCTTGGTTGGTCTAGAATGATCTGTTAAAATTCTGCGTGTTGATGCTGTTGAACGTAAGTGTAAGGTAAGCGAACACTGAATCCATATTCCCAGTGAAATTAATAGGCCCCATGTTACAATGGAGCAGAAGCAAAATCACTGCTAGAACCGAAGCAAAGCCATGATTTATTTATCTAGCTTGCACTGTTCCTAAGTAGCTGCACACAGTATATTAGGTAAAGTTAAACACACATCTTGTTACTTTAGAGTCCAACAATGGCCATCACACCTCTTCTAAAAGCGGAATACATTGAACAGGCAACTGATAGATCGGCTTGAGAATCTTCTCACCAAGGAGTGAGCTGGGGCAGCCACCCCATCCCACCCCTGCAGGTGCTTGGCAGGATGGACCGAGCACAGGGCTGCTCTTAAAATCCGCGCTTGGTGCTCCCAGGTAGCAGGCGGAGGTCACCCCCCTGCTCCATTTGGCTCAGCAGCCAGCAGACGGAGCGTGTTGTCAGGAGAGAGCAGCTCAAATTAGCACATTAGCAGAACTGCCAAGAATTGAAAGCCCGATGCAACCAGCTAAACACTTGAGATTTGCTCCAGTGGCTGCTGGAGTAAACCCTGCAGAAGCCACAGATAATGCAGCCTGCTGTCTCAGCGACACAAGACTGTGCCCACAGCCACTGATCCTGCCCCACGCCAACACCGGGCCAAACACAAACGCGGTGCTATGCAAAAACATCAGCCCAGGTCCTGAAAGCAGCCCCTTACTGCAAACAAGCTAAAAAAGGTGCCACGTTAATGGAGAGGGCACCAAAACCTGCTCCAGGGTTTGCTGCACCTCAGCCACCTCATCCCTGCATTGTCCCCCTTCGCATGACACAGGGCTGTCCCCGCTCGGGCAGGCAGCGAAGCACCCCGGAGCACGGCTTCACCTCTTGTACCCAACCGCAGAGGTGGTCTCCAGGAGCTAGGCCACCGTGCATCCTCCTCCTCTTCTCCACCCGCCCCACCCAGAAACCCAGTGAAGACTTAAGAGAAAAGGGAATTTTAAAAACACTTCACCATCAAGAGTTAAAAATACTTTCTTCAGCCAACTGCAAAGGGACGGTTTTTACTGCAACGTACAGCTGCAAATTAAGATTCCTGCTTTAGAGGAAGATCTGGTGCTCTGATGGTTCCAACATATTCTTTAAACCCCTGTAACAGAGACTTATTTCAGCTCCTCTCTCCACAATAGGTCTTTAACTTACTAGTAACCCCACTACATTAGTTACACAAGCAACCAGTTCCCTTCTAATTGGTTTATAAGACAGCAGGTCTCCCTTTTTAATGGCTGATTAATTGCCTCACTGCCCAATGCAAGGCTGTGATTCACTTGTCTCTAACAGGGAAGCCTGAGGCTTCCATGTAAAGAAAGGGATTGACACCAAAAAACCCCACATCTGACTTGTGATCCAGCCAAAACTAAACCACCCAGCAGCCCACTAAACCTTCCCACTACCTCCACCCGGCAAAAGTTAGGGGAAATAAAGATACTCCCATTTTTAAGGCAAAATTCAATGTTCATGAGGGAGATAGGGCTCATTTAGTTTTTAATTTTTCATTTACCTCCAGGTTAAATCCAGGCAGGGAGCCTGGTGTTGAAATGAATCGAAACAACTGTTTTAACACAATCCAGCTTCCTTCGCAAAACTCTTCCATCTCCCCACCCGCTGCCAAGAGAGGGACCAAACTGGACAAGAATAGGGAGATTAAATAGAAACAAAAGTCGGAGTCAGCACAAGGCTGGGTTAACGCAGGCACAGTTTTCTGTCGTTGTCATTTTCCTGTTTGTTGTCTGCAATCCTTTTGAGGTGGCTGCAGCTTGCAGCCAGCGTAATCCTGATTTTGTAAGGGTTTGGGGTTTTTTTTTTTTCCCCTCCTTCCTTTTTTTCACATTGCCAGCAATTGATTTCATTTAACATTTTCATTCCTCTGCCCGCTGTAAATAACCACTTGGCAGTTGAATTTCTCAAGTAGAACAGGCAGCGGCTGCTTACTCTCTTCCTGGCAGCTGGGGGGGAATCTGGCAAGCACTAAAGCAAGAAGCTGTTTCAAGTAGCTTTGAAATGTGCAGATTACACGGGTAGTACTTGGAGTGGAAGAAGTCACAATATGGAAAGGCCGAGAACTTATTTTTGAGACAACTAGTGAACTTGGTGGCTGAGTGACCGAATTCACAGGTCAGAGATGAGCATCTCACTCCCAGTTCATGGCCCTGCGTAGCCACGGATGCCAGCAGAGCAGGGTACCAGGCTGCTGCTGCTGGTTGTTGCCATAATCTGGCAGCACACTACTGCACTAAACCAGCACACAAGGGGCATCCCAAGGAGAAGACAACCCAACCCGCCACCTCCACGTGCTCTGCAAACCACAGGTGCTCGCTGCCATGCTCTGCCGTGCGCATCAGCGGGCTGAGATACTGCATCGGTGCTTGTTACAACAGTCCCGCTTTCCTCCCGGGAGCCCAGCACCAAGAGCGCTGGTGCTGGATTCCCATAAATTTCAGACAGACAAGATACGCGTGACCTGCAACAACCTCCTGCCATACCAGTACCCTGTCCTCTCCCACCATCTGAGCTGGGCAAAGCATCTCCGCTCTGCCAGCACATCTCAGGACCTGCAATGCAAAGAACTCCACATTACCACCCAGTTTAGTAGGTATAAACATCTGGTCTGGCTCATAATCCAAAGAAATCCCTGAGCTCCCTAGAGTCGGACAAATTTAGGGCCAGAGCAAACTTCACTGTAAGTCGGCCTTTGCATCGGAATAATACAGGAGTCACAGAATCAGTGACAAGTGGCATCAGATGAACTCCCTGGGTTCACCTCAGCCATGCCAGCATTGTACCCCTGTAAATCCTTTAGGCTTCAAACAGTTTACTCATGTTTTATGCGAGCTTATGGGAGAGAAGTGTTGGGTTGACAGGGAAGAGGGAGAGCTGCTGTCCCACAATTGCCAGGCTGCCCCCAGAACACAGGAGCTCCCAGTGCAAGGCTTTGCTGCCACCCGAGAGAGGCCGAGCCGCGCACTCCACAGCCACGGTGATCAAGCAAGGGAATTGGTATTTACCATGCCGTACGGCTGCGTGCCTAGCTAAGCGAGCGCAAAGTATTAATAAAGATTAATTTGTAAGGGTTGCTTTTTAGCTTTCGTTCAGGAAAAGTCAGCATATTCTGAGCAGAGCCATTAACAATACCAACAGGCAGAGCTCGTACCACAGGCTACATGGCCTAATTCCACCCTGCCTTTCTGATGCTGGGGGTGGGGGGAAAAGCTGCAGTAAAAGATATCGGCAGTGACAGGATCCTGGCACGCACCGGCCCCCACCTCACATCTCAACCCTGAAACGCTCCTCAGCGAGAGCTGCTCGCTCCTCCGCAGCTCCCAGCCCCTCCAACCCATGCTGGGAACTACAGCGAACGTCTTTGAAAATGGCCCCGCTGAACTCGCAGAGGCAGAGCGAAGCAGGGATGACAAAATCGGAGCTGGCAGCTCTGCAGAGCGAAGCCCAACACTAGGTTCACCTTTCCCTTCCCCTCTCCAACCCACCCCGAGCGGGAGGGCTCGGCAAGGAGGACGGCGCAGCCCAGCGAATGCCAGGGAGCGAAGGAAGGCAGGAGACAGAGGTGGGCAGCAGCTGCATTGTCAACACGGTGACACAGCTGGTCTCCTTGCTCCAAAAAAGCACTCGTGAAGGGCCTGGGCACACAACGGATGCACGCAGAGGCGGTTCCGGAGTCCCTTGAGGGGCAGATTCGGTCTAATCCACAGCTACACAGCAGGATAAAACACTTGCTCCCCCCTCAAAAATCCACTGGGGACACCAAGGGGTGCAGAAGGAGCTCAACCACGGTCCTGGCCAGGTCTGCGGATGATGGCTCAGCCCATGAGATCTGCCTGCCGCAGGGCAGGAGGGCTGGCGTCACCCTCTCGCTGCCACCCTCCACACCTGCTTGCCGAAGGGGAAGCATGAAAAAGGCAACCTTCACCCCACAGCATTCAACACCCACTGCGCTACACGGGAAGACAGGCAGGGCTAATCCCCAGCTCACAACGTTTAACGCTAAGTACATTAGAGGCTGTTTTTCTATTCTTCTTTTTTATTATATTTATTTTAGCAACTTTGCTTCACCTGGTCTTTTCCCCCAGCAGACAAACAGCGGAGTAGAGCAAGCATGGATAATTCTCATCCCATTTTATTTTATTTCTCTGTGGCGTTTGCCTGTTTGCTTTGGAGAGGAGGGGGTTGTTGGAGCATGTGTATTGCTTTGCAATTACAAATTAGCTTTTTAAATGAAGTGTGCTGCAAGAGGCCTGATATGCCATGTGCGAGCGTGCTACTCAGCCTCTGATGAGAAACAAAAGTGGAAAAAAACCTGCAAACAAGTGCCTGGGTGCTGTTCCCAGAGCCTGGTCTGAGCGGGAGCTCCGCACAAATGCCCGCGCAGGGCAAGGGGTGGTCACAGCCACAGGCTCCTCCTGGGATTTTGGTTCCCACAGCCAGCGAGGAAGATTTTTTCCGCAGAGTAAATGGAAGCACTTGCTAGCAGGAACCAGGTCAACTCACAGCTCTGCTCAGGCTTCAGGGAGCCTCTGAGCGGAGGAGAGGGGACAGGGAAAGGGCATCCTCCTCTCCCATTGAGTGGGGACATCTTTCCCCCGACCTCCAAATCAAGAACGCCCCTGCCCGCAGCACTCTCTGTGCAGGGAATTTCCTGTAGAGCTACATGCACCAGAATACAAGGGTTGGATACTGAAAAGACCTGCCATTTCCCGTCTCTCTTCCATGAAAATCCTCAACTGCTGTAGCAGCAAAGCCAGGTCCCACACACATCTCCCAAGGGTTTCGGCACCGTGGGTCACCACCACGCTGAGAAGGTGTAGGTCTGCTCTGGATCTGACACCGCTGAGGCAGCTGCTGACGGGAAACACACCTCCAAGAGCAGTTCTGCAAAGGCGATTTGATATGCTTTCAGGCTGCCCACAGATTCAGGGAACTAGTAATTGCGTGTGAAGACTGGAACCACCTCTTTCCCGATGTCTGTTATTAACAAGCCGAGCGAGTACCTTATTGTTGACAAATATTCAATTGCAGATGTGCAGTAGCCATGTCCCAGCCTCTCTTCTTTCATCACCTGCAATTGTTGCAGCAGCTAGTCAAATGAGCATAAATGGTACGAGTTTCCAGCAAACGCTATCAGATATTCAGCACAAAAGGAAAAGTTGACAAATGATCAAATGCGGTCGCATCTACAGCCTGCTGCTCACAGACAACTGACAAACAGAACACAAGCTGCGACATTCCCTCTCTGAATTAAAAGGCAGTCCGAGAGCAGCAATTCAGCTCAACTGCTGTCACAAAAAAAAAGTTAAATAAAAAACCCAAAAAGCCAACAAAACTAAAAAAAACCTTGTTCGTTACTCCCAGAGCTCAGTAACCTTCAGTCCAGGAGCCACTCCTCATGGCTGGGTGAACACAGAGATCTTGCTCAGATCCCCACTGTGAAGCCCTTGGTACCACTTTGGGGTTTCCCTACAGCTGATGCTTTTTAGACACATGTGGGTTTTTATAGTTTTTTTTGGTTTAGGACATGAGCAAGAATCTACTTGAAGGATCTTACAAAGAGTTCCTGAGTCCTCCTTCCCAGGTCCTGACTGCTTTGCCCTGTCCTTTCCCCTTTCATTTCACTGGTCTCTGCCCGACCATCCAACCATTAAGGAACATATTCTGTAGCACTAACCTGCCATCCGTGGCCTCGAGCTCTGACGTGCTCTCCTCCGTCCCTCACCTGTGAAGGACTTTGTCTGCTCAGACCAGCAGGGACTGGCATTTTCCACCGTATCCTCATCTTCTGCACAGCAGAGTTGGGTGCATTTTTATGGCCTCTGTCAACCACCCCCTTGTCCTTTTTACTGCTGCCAAACTTTTTCTTAGAGCTGCCAAATCATGAACCTCTAAACATCTAGACATCGTGACTTGTGTTTAAGAAAACAAAACTCACGTTTTATAAAATACTGGCAGAGTTCTTCCCTCTGTCCTTCATTAAGCCTTTTTGTTTCACATGACATGTCCCCATGCAGACTGTAGCAGCAGCAGCGCGCAAGTTCAATGTAGGAAGAATAAAAAGCTACCTCGAGATTCACAGTATATTAAAATTAACAGCCACTGCAGTCAAATGCTGTATCTCTCTCCAATCTCATTACGAACAGCTTGTAACATAAAACAGGATCCACTTCACAATATTTCATAGAAAGATCCACAAGGAAATACAGAAAAGACAAATATATATCAGAGTTTGGTTGAGCAAAGAACAAGAACATGAGGGGAAGGAGAGGAGCCAGATGGCCGGGGAGACGCTAGCCGTGCTCTGCTTTTGTGCAGGGAGCAGACTGCACCCCACTCACCGCCTCTGCCCGCGAGGGCACTGCTCGGTCACAAGGGCAGCACGTGGGGAGCTCAGGTCTGGGCTTTCTGCTCCGAATCCAAGAACAAAAGAGTGAGAAATAAAGGCAAAATAAATGAAGACGCTCTAAGCCTGGAGCAAACCAAGAAGGCCATGGGCTCTCCTCTTCGCCAAACAGTCATGCAGTCGGTGTCCTAGTTCGTCCTGGTCATCTGTGGTTAATTGAGCTCCTGAGGGTTTCTTGACCTCATTTCCCGAGACACAACCCGCAGCTCTGCCCTTCCCAGACACCTCACTTCAACCAGCCCCCGGTGATCCCTCTGCATGTGGAACATGTGGCTGCCACCCACGTTGCACAGTCAGCCATGCTAATCCCATCAGCCAAAGAGACAACTTATTTTCATGAAAAGCAATAAAAGAAGATGTAGGGAGGGTGCAGAGCAAGGCACCCTGGAGAAGAGCCACAGATGTTGGCGTGTACCCCACGTCAGAGCCCCCCCGCCCTGTGCCTATAAAGCAGTTCCCTACCATGCTCTGCTTCCCAGCCAAGCGCAATCTTTCACCCTAGCACGTCCCGATCAACTCATATGAAGAAGAAGGGAGGCTATTGCTCCTGACCAAACTCCCCCCCTCCCACACCTTCTGAAGTCCAAATCCCCAAAGCTATCCTTCCAAATCTCTCTCCCCAAAGGCACAACAGGCCTCCCAAAAAGCCCACCGTTTCTTCAGTAGTGACTCCTTTGAGAAAGGAAGGGTGGTTTCTGCCTCAAAGCACACCCAGCTGGCTTGTCCCATCCATCCAGGCCAATTGAGTTTGCTAGACATTCAGCAGCCCAATGTTTCTCAGAGAAAAAGTGGTGCTGTCAAGAACTGCAACAAGGGAAATTGCTCTGGTAGAAAAACCTGGCAGCACATGTAGCCTGGGAGCTCACAAAGCCAAGCTGAGAGTAAGAGGGAGCTAACCGAGAAACCGGTGAGCTCTGGGAAAAAGCTTTCACCCCTATTTTGCCACTGGAAACCCCTTCCAGCAGGAAACATGTTAGCAAGAGCTGCCTGGGACTCGGCCTGCAGAAGGATGAAGACTGGGGGAACAGACACAGGGGGAAGCTCAGGGTACGTGGCTCAGTCTATCCCCCAGAAAAACCTTTTGCAAAGCCAGTTACAATGATGCACAAGGGGTAGAGACTTGATCCATGCCGAACCGGACTGAGGACGCCAGCTCCCTGGATAGCCCCTTCATCACACCCGACCTCTGCAGGCAGCAGAACAGCCAGACTGACGTTATTTCTCACAGTCATTCCCCCCCCCAAAAAAAAAAAGATAAAAAAATCACCATTCCCTTTAATCCTCCCCTTCCTTGAGAAACACAGGGAGCTCAAAACCTCCAGTGCAGCCTCCGGCATCATCAAGTGCTCCACGCACAGCCACGGCACAGACAGAAACGGCTTTCATCAGGCCGGTAGACGCAGCATCATTTCGCTGGGTAGCTGGATGTGGTTGACTTGGATTCGCTCTCTCCCAGGAAATGATTGTGATTGTCAGAGGAGATTGGTATATGATTATTAATAACAACACCACAAGGAAAAATAGAAGGCAATCAGCTGAGCGGGGCCGGGAGAGGAAGCGGGGAGGGTTTGCAGCGTTAGCGCTGGATCCTGCTCAAGGCCCGGCAGGGCTGCGAGTACCTTGCTACATGTGTTAGGCTGTAACGCAACTTCATTTTGCTTTTCCAATGAACAAATTCCCCAGATGCCACGCAGAGCAAGTTAATAAACAGCAGAAGCAGTGAGGAATAAAGAAGCGCCGGCACTGGAGATGGGGTTTGAACAGGTGATTTGCAGAGAGCAAGCAGCAGAGAGTAAAAACTGGCGGAAGTTGCTCAAGAGAAGCGTTCTTACACCAAAAGTGGGCATAAGAGAGCACATGAAATGGTCAGAAGGAGCTCAAGGCTAGATTTCAGGTCACCATCTATTGCTTGCATAAAAAGAAAACAGACATGCAGTCTCATTAGGCCTCTAAAAGCCAGAAGGGCTACGTTTTTAGAGGGACTGCAGGGGTTTCTAGTGCACGAGACACTGCACGGTTCATGGTTATGAGTGTAAAGACAGGAGACAGAGGTGCTTTGGCTTCTCTGCTCGGTCGGACACCCCGGCAGAGGAACCTGGGCGGCTCTACAGCCTCCGGGGTGCAGCCGCTCGCTCAGAGCCGTTCCCCGCCTGCTCATCTCCCACAGGCAGGGAGAGGTCTGTCCCCGCGGGGTACCGCAGCAGTACGCCAGCCCGTAACACGCTCACCCCTGCACCTTCCCTCGGCCCCAAAACCATCCCTTGTCCTGCATACCGAGGCCCCACATTAAATCGCTAGCCCAACATCAGACGGGGGGCTCACAGCACAAGGCGGCACTGCACAGCATGCGCCAAGTGTCAGCTCAATGCCTTCACCCTAAAAACATCCCACCCCCCTCTCCCCTTACCCCCCCCATGCCCTCTTTTCCCAGTTAATCACCCCCACGCCTTGATATCACCACGAGAATTTCAACTTTATGCTGTCTTTGCGAGAGAACACGTTCCAGTAACAGCAGAGGAGCCCCCGACAACCCAAATTAAACCCTTGTCCGAACAGATGCGAACCTCTCCCCTCCGCTCCTCTCACAGCGGAGGGATGGCGGCAAGCGAGGAGGAGGAGGAGGAAGGCAGCTCGCTCTGTGCTGCCTTACAGCCTCCCCGGGGAAGGGAGGCAGGCTGCCAGGCCGGGGGGGCGCAGGTCTTCAGCCTGTAACTGTGCAAACACTAATGCTGCAAAAGCTAATTTTACAGAGTTCCACTCTGCGGACTCCTCTTTGTCCCAGGATTCCTCAGCCTGGGAGATTAGCAGTTTAGAGATGGAGAAAAAGAAGTTATTTTAAAATTCAGCATAAACTCGCTCGGACTCAATGAGCAAGTCAGTTTGGAAGGGTGGGGACGGGTGCGGGAGGGAGGGCTCAAATAAATGAGAAATAATTGAAAGACTAGGAAGAAGAAAGAGCATATCTGCCACCCTAGAAAGCTCAATATTCGCCTTCATTTTTATTCTTGTCGTCATGCCTCTTCGCAGCTTACTTTCTATCCTTTCCAAGCTTTCCCTGATCTCCAAACAATATTCCTGTCTCTGGCTGTTTAACTCCCTATCCACCAACCTCCAACCGTACTGCGTATTTGCTGCTACGCCACAGGTTCTCCGATAGTGTTCCTGAGCCCATCACTGGGATGAGGCCGTCCAGCCTGCACAAGAAACCCCTGCAGTGAGCACATCATCTTCTGCAGGCCCCTCCAATCCCCGCCACCGACCCCATCAGTACCTGTACTTGGACCTCACAGATACTACATCCTCACATTTCCACCTCTGGTGTATTTATCCTTGCAACACATTGGAGAGGGATGGAGGGAACTGCTGTGGGAGCAAGATGACAAGTTAAAAACCACGTCTCCCTCAAGGAAGCCACGTGTGATGCCCCATTCCTGAGCTCTCCAGACAAGACCTTAGGACTCCAGTGCCCTTGGAGCTTGAATCTTCCTTGCAAATGAAGAACACAAGCACCGACAGCAGCTCACACCCATCCAGCCTGCACAACCGAGGCCGTACCCACACGTGCACGTGCTTCCAAGCAAGGGAAAGACAACAGAGAAATGGCTTCAGCAGGAGTTCATTACACTTGTTTATCTTCATTTTGCCTGTAACAGATGAACAGCATAATGGCTTTGGCTTTCCTGGATGCCACAAACCCAGAAACATCCTAATGAAAAATAAATGTATTTACAGGGAGACGTCAAAACAGCCCAAGACAAGGCAAAGTAATGTGCCTGTGTTGGGAGCGAGTGCTTTTATTTCATCGCCCCTCCATGGCCTTCAAGCAGATCACGCAGCGGAGAGAGATAAATATTTTAAATAGCGACACTTCAGCGATGCACGGTTGTGCAAGACAGGGAATAATTAGAAAATAAATTACTTTTTTTTAGCACAGTAATTCCAAATGTTGAATGAATTAGATTACTTGACAAAATCCAGACCCATTTCAATATTGAGGGTCCTATCCAAGGAGATACAGGGAACCTGGCCTTCAAAAAGTAGCCAAAATACAAATAAATGCGGCTTAGAGAAAGTGTTTAAGATCTGCCTGGCAACCTCCATAAATCTAAAAGATGGAAGGTTTCTCCTGGCCTCACACCAACAGTTTGGTCTAAAAATAGGTTAATCTTCCCGAGAGCAAAGGAGCCATCACCAAACACGAAACGCTGACTGCACGCACGTACCTCCTGCCCCCCGCAACACACGCCGCTGCCCTGGGCGGGCACAGTCACACAAAGGCTGCTGAACTTATTAATTAATAGCCAAATCCCCTTCCTTAATCCACCCCGTGGAAGTTCACGGCGATGCCGTCAGCCGACCTGCTGCACTGAGCAAGGAGAGTTGTTGCGATTACTTGGAACACTCTCTCCTTGCTTCATTTTTTGGAAGACCATTTGCGTAGATGCAAATGTGTTTTCCCCCGATCCTGATTAATTATACAAATGTATGGCTATACAGGTTGTGATGAATATGCACACGCGCACTTTATTGTTGTGCTGACAGAGCGTACTGCTTATTTGGGGAAAATAGTGAGATTTTCACTTGTTCCGGTAAAGAGGATTATATAATCTCTCCTCCCTTGTCCCCTCTCTCTTTGTCTGATTTGTTGGATAGTTTTATACCTGAATCACGCAGACATATGGAGACAGTCATTTATAAACTTCTGAAAACCACGGCTTCTAGAGAAAAGCCATTCAAATTCAGGAAGACGGTGCATTAGCCTGCGCTGGGTTGCGTCTTCTTGATGTCACTGCGTGGGCTACACAAACACAAACCTACCTCCCATCCAGGCACACACCCCAGACGTTGCTGGTTAATTCAAGTTAATTGGTTAAGGACCTGCTAAAAAAGCTATAAAGCCAGGGGCGATTTTGCCCACCTTTCAGTTACAATAAATGTATGTTAAGATAGAGCTAAGTGGAAAGAGTACTTACCAATTTAAACACGTGAAGACCCCTACAAATCCTAAGGACTTGTCATTAGTCCTCAAAAAAAGCATTATAAAGCAGAGCTGGCACATCAGTAATTTTGGATTAAATACTTAAAAGTAACTCTGCAAGAACATACATGGTGAAATCAGAAAAACTGATGTTTTTACACTGGACTGGAAAGAAAAGCTATCAACGTCTGCAACCTGAAATGCACAATGAAACCATCCAAAAGTTAAACTCTGTGGTAGTTACATAATGCGAGACTTTTTTGAAATACATTATGTTTTGAAATATGTTACTTAACTTGGGTTTTTAAACCTTAATCATGATTGTTATGTTTTTCGTTCGTACTATTATAAGAAGGGAGAGTAGGAACTTTCAGCATGAACAAAACGATGAAGGAACCAGAGTTAATTTAAAAAATAAAATAAAATAAAACAGAACTCTCACATGATTCAGTGAATTCAGTAGACAAATGGTACTAGTTTGTGAGAGGGCAGAATTCAGGTTTCTTTTGTTTTTTATCCAAGAACTCATTAGCCTAACAGAATTATACATTATAACGGGCGTTCTTAATTGTGCAAATCCTGGGTTTGGAACTGACCGCTGCAAACTGCAATTTTCTGTTCAGATTGCACTGATGTGTGCTCTGAAACATCATTCACCTTGGCACAGTATTTCCCGGAAGAATATCCTTTGTTTTCAAAATTATTTTTAAAAAAAAAAAGTAATCAAGCAGCCCAAGGAGGAATTTGCAATGCAATATTTGTTAGCACTTTGAAGTTAAGCATCAATCTCAAGCCATTTAAAAAAATGCTTTTAAAAGGCAAAGCAACTAACACATAAAAGCCGGGGGAAGTAACAACAGCATAAAAGCTGAATTTGCAGCTGTTTTGTACCACTACAGCAGCTGAAGTGAACTCATGAATCTGGTCTTTAATTTGTAATTGATTTTATGACTTCGCAGCGAGCGCGGGAACACAGGTCTCTGTGTAGGAGGAGACCAGGAGAGATCAGTCCTAGGGACTCGACACCTTTGTGTTTTCCGAGCCCCCGACCACCGTCGCTGTGGGGCACAGCAGCTCCACCTTGAAGGATGGTGGACATGTGGTCTACCGCTGTGCACGCAGTCATGGCACACACCTTGCCTGCATCAGCCGTGAGTCATGAGAACAAACTCACCGCACACGAGTTACCTGTAGAAGAGGTTTAACGTAACATTAGACCTCGCTTTGTAGGCGCTGTGCTGCTGACTTAACTTCGTCGTACCCGAGTAATTAGATACAACAATCTTTAATAATTTAACCAAAGTATGACCTAGTTGCCTCAAATACAGCCCATACCAAGCTTCCAGTTACAGCTATGGGAAGTTTGACTTCATTATCTTCTTGTTTTTATCATTTGGAACATACTAAAAACTAAGACAGGTTCCTGACAGGACCTGATAATTAATCACTCAATCTTGTTCAGATAATACTCAATCTTGTTCAGATTTGCTTATAGACTTCCAGAAAATTCCTTCACCCGTAGTCTTAAGTACTACAAACTTGAATTCTATGCTATATTTTCACATTAAAAAGACTATGAACTTAGATTTGAAATGAAACAGTTCTAATCTCCCATAGTTTTTGGTACAAGGGATCACCACCTGTAGCTGTTGGCTGAATTTTTGTCCTGAGTGGGTGGAGTCAATGCTGTACAGCTGGGAACTATAGCGCCAAGAATTATTCTTTATTATGCTTTTGTTATTTTTGTAAGCCACCATCAGGCTTCAGTCCCTGGTGCTAGCTGCAGAGCGTACCAGTAAGACACAGTAAGAGAGAAGGTCCTACTGACATCTGTCAACCATCGCAGGTTTGTCTGAGCTGGCGGGTGCTTTGTTCAGGACACAGGGAAAGCCTGGGAAAAGCTGGCCTGCCTCCTTTTGCTTTAAACGAGTGAGGTATAAATATAGAAGTCTTGGAAAGGTGCCTCGAGTTTACTGCATTGCAATTGCCATAACAATTGGATTATGATCCTTATTTATCCTCATTGACAAAGTAATTGAGTTTGGTCAGCTGGATCTCTTCCCTTCCTAGGGGACGGCAGAGGGGTGACGCAGCCCCAGGTCTCCCCGGGAAGCAGCAGAGGTCCAGCTCTGGATGACACCCAGCAATCTCCAGGGCCCTCTATGGGACAGTTTGGTCAAACCTGTTGATCCACCGCTTGCCAAGTGCCTCTGGCTGCAGAAGAGCTCTAGATGACAAATAAAAGAAATTATCTGCCACCAGAAACATTGGAGTTGCACGTATAACGGGTGGGGTGGCACAGGGGTGAAGATGGGTTTTGGGGTGGCAGAGGTAGAGAAAGATTTGAACAAGAGTTCTAATATTATTCTTAGAGAAGACTTGTTCTGCCATGGTTTAGGGTGCCTCAGTATTTGACCAAAACATTTTTAGGTAAATCCAAAGCATGGAAAGAAAAAAGCTGGAAAAAGCAATGATAAATGTGATCGAGCGGTAACAGAATCATAGAATGGTTATAGTTGGAAGGGACCTTTAAAGATTATCTACTTTGAAGCCCAAGTTGACCCCCATGCAGGGACACTTCCCACTAGACCAGGCTGCTCAAAGCCCCATTCAGCCTGGCCTTGAACACTTCCAGGGATGGGGCATCCACAACCCAATAGATTCCTCCATGAGGTGTTATTCTATTATGGTATCATCTATACAGCAAAAGAGATGCAAAGAAAGAGAAGCAGGAGTAACAGGAGTCCTAAAACGCCTCCAGACATCTTAAAGCATCAAGATGACAATTGATAACAGCCAGTGTCAGGACTGGTGAAATGAACTGCAAACAGAAAAGAGCCGCTGGGGAAATACACCAGGACCTATGCAACAAGCTTGAGACTGTAGGTACCGTAGTTGAATTCCTAAGTATCTGTTGGACAACAGACATATCTGAACAGGAGCCACCAGTGAGAACCGGAGGATACCGAGGCAACCGTTGCTCTACTGCTCCTCTCCCTTCCGCTCCCAACATCACAAATACCATGAACGGGAAATGCAACTGCAGTATGAAGTACCCTCCGCTCACAGGTGCGATGCTCAGAGAAGGAGATCTGAGGGAGATGCAGACAAGAACCTGCTATAAGGGGTAAGAGAGAAACTAGGAGGAACGCTACACATTTAGAAGAGAACTGTTCTGCAACAGATACCTATTGTAAGACCATGGCAAAATAGATGGAAAGAAATACGGTAAATATTCTACAGCACATACAAGCAGCCCTAGAGATGTACCAGAACAAATAGAGAGGAAGAAATTATTACATACAGCTAACAGAGATCCACATTAGGAATGGTATTACAAGAAAGATTACCTCCGTCAAAGCCAACCCCTGGAGACCTTCTTAGGCTAATGTTTGTCCTCAACAGCTGCTCTTAAGGTCCTTATGAAATAGGGACACCTTTTATTACAGCACCGATTTCACTTCTGCTCAGTCTTTCATGAGAAAAATAACTAAAACTAAGGCAAACCTCAACAACTAAAAGCAGTTTGAGCCTTAAATCCCCATTTAGAAGCTTGGGGGGAGGGAAACGATTTAAGTGAGTTCACATGTGTGATTTTTCCAAGGTTTGCTAGATCTCTATGAAGAGGGTTATAATAGCACATGGAGAAGCTGAAACTAGAAATCTGCCAAAATGTACTTTTCAATGAATACTAGCAAAGCAGTGCAAAGCCCTGTTGCACCCCAAGTTTTTCTTTACTTTCTGGTCAGGCTAATTTCTACCTATAGAGTGTCAACTTCAAAACACGAATTACAAAACACTCACAGCGTGCTTATTTTCCTTTTGGTTTTCTGTTAAAAATAACCAACAGCGTGCAATTTGTCCCTAAATTTTTCTGTGGAGGGTGTTACTAACTTCTCTCACGCATTGAGGATTTCTGAGTTCACAGTGGATGGAAGTCCACCAATACATTTCTACACCAGGACAATGCACAGGGGTCAAGGACCCACCCAGGCTCACAGAATGGGCTCAAGACAGAGACAGGACCCAGCCACAAATGTCCCGACGAACTACTTCCAGCAAATCAGCTCAAGTTTGTGCCCTGTCTGGACTAAGTGAAACTTCACAGACCTACTGATCCAGAAATAAATTTTTCATTTGTCATGAAATCCTAAACCAAATGCCATGCGAGGAAAAAAGGTCAAAAATCAAGTGGGCTGTACGATTCCTCCAGATGCAAGTGGCTTACTGGGATAACGAACAGCCCAGAAAGCTCTATGACATTCTCACGTCATAGCAATGCTCAGATAAATGTTCTGTCCACCTCATTGCAGCAGTAACAGGAAAGTCACTACGTGATTTTTCTCTTCAGTCTATTGCAAGGGCTAAAGCTAGCCACAAAGTTTAGACTGGGACGTTGAGGGCCGTTCAGGTGACAAGTTTTTTGTTCATTTCAGTTTTGGGCTTGAGCACAAGTATTATACATTATAACAGCAAGAGTTTATAATTAATTGAATTTTTTTCTGTATAATAATTTCCCTTGAAAAACAATTGTTGCTTTCTGATGAAATACATAGACATGTGCGCTATTAACTATCACTGGTTCCCATAAAACCATAATCCAGCACAGAATATAGAATTTGCAATTTAACAGGGACCCACACGTCTTTAAGGTTTTTGTTTTGGTTCGGTTTTCCATTTTTAAACCAGTCAATTAGACACTTCTAAATGAAACAAATCTTGTTAATGAAAAACTCATGTTGGAGGAAAAAAAAAAAATATTCTACCCTTCTGGATTTTAATATGAACATGCTTCCCTTCCGTGCACGTCCCTCCAATTTTCCCTCATCCATTTTCAAAAGGATTCATGCACATACTTGCACTCTGGAAATGCTAAGAGCACGTTTAAATGGAGGATGGACAGCTATTATCACCATCAATATCTATAAACCCAGCAATTTTGGTAAATCAAAACTCCATCCCCAAAGCATTGCTTTTTTATCACAGGGACCACCAAGTATTTTTTTTCTTTTCAACGCAGAGGTGCTGCTGAATGACCTACCTGCCGGTTTTCCTTCCACTGAAGCACAGCACGTAAAATAAACCAGTGGAGAGTGGACTTGATGGATTATCAGACCAAACTGCCTAAACTCTTACTTGAGCTTTTCCTCCTGCTTTGTTTTGGACTTGGTCAAGTGACTGCCGGAGATCCTGTGCACAGAGGGCTGCAACTGAGGCACCAGAAAGAATTCCCTGTGCATATGGCATTACAGCATCTTGCCAGAGCAAACCAGCTGCTGAAGTGAAGAACTCAGCTTTGCCCCAACCACACATTTGAGACTTATTTGCAGATGGATTTTTTACAGGCTTGTTTATTATTCCAAATCATATAGTAAGCTGCTTTTGCCAATACTTCAGCTCATCCCTATTGCAGAGTACAGTTACTGGATAGTCATGAACCGAGTGACAAGGCTTTGGAGATGCCCTCTGCAGTATCACGTAAGACCACCTCTGCCACCTGGCTGAAGAAATCCAACAACCAGAAGCTGACACACTGGTCTTGCCAAAAAAACACCCAACCAACCAACCAACCAACGCCAAGAAAATAAAACAAAACCCCCACACGCTTCACATGAAGCAACTGCAAGTGGATTCTGATAAGATCAACCTGTAGCTTCATTCAGAGAGGTGGAGCTTGTTCAAATAAGTGCACAGACAAATACATCCAGTGCTAACTGTCAAATTATTGGGGCAACACAAATTCAAGCATCTAACTTCCTTCACTTCCAGCACAGCAGTGGCACTTGGGAGAAAGCTCATAGTCAAATAGAAATACAGTATCTGCAGTAAAATACACATAAAATTACGCGGAAAGTAATTGCTTTTGGTATAAATGGTCTTCTTCTCTAGTTTTCTCTAGCATAGAACTCTCTTCAAAAAGAGCAAGAATAAATTTACTGCATGTGAATTTATTCAAAGCTAGTAGATTCAGTATAATGAAATCCTCCTAAGTAAATATCTGATAAAGAAGCAAATGCTTAGCACTTGACCCCAGGAGCTGGGATTTCTTGACACACGGCTGCAATGCAAAGCAGCAGGAACCTCAGGACTGCTGGCACAAAGGAGCCGGGCAAGGAAGATCTCAACCAGAGGGCTCCACTCCTGGGAGGCACAGAGGCAGATGCCAGAGGCAGATGCCACGGTGCACGGAGCCGCGCAGGGACCCGGGCAGCCCACACCTCAGCTCCCAAACTGACTGAAGCTACCAGCACCACCAGAAGATGTTCTCTGTGGGGGATTCTGAAAGCCCCCTCCTAACTCACAGTCCCTTTCTTTGCCAAGGGCTGCAAGAGACCCTACATGCATCTAGAATGATGATTTTTGCTGATTTTTCCCCTAGACTTCTCTGTCCGGTTGCCCTAGATGTGAGCAGCAGCACGCTTTGGTTTTCCCTACACAGTCAGATGCTCCTTCTGAGAAGAACTTTATTAGTCTGTTAAACAAGAGAGGGAAAGAAGGTGCCATTCAGTTGCACCAAAGGATCTTCACTCCTGTGACACTTAAACCTTGTCCAGAACGTTGTCTCTCTGTTACCAGACATCCCACCGACTTGGGAGCTGAAAAGCCTTGGTGCCCTGCAAGACTGAGTATCCTACTCTGCCATTCAGGGAGCTCCCTCGTCCTTAGGATGGGATTCCCTCTGACACACATCCTCCCACATCCCAGCTTCACAGCGTATCACTGCTCATACAACAAACATGGCAGGAGTCCTGCTGGTTACAGGTGATAGCTGGGGTGGCAAACCCTGCTCCTGTAGAGGTAACTAAGACCAAGGGCCAAACCCACGGTGACCACTTCCATTGTACCTATGATATGTCATAGAAGATGAAATACAAAAGCTCTCTGAATTCATGTTATCTCTGCATACCGCATGTCACTTAATTGCCCAGAAAAGCCTCTTGGAGAAGCATATGGGAAGTTTTCCCATGAAAAATGACACCGCTCGAAGTCTTCTCTAGCTAGAAACCACTCAACAGTATCTATCACTACTGACATCTGGGACATAAGCTTCAAAGCAATTAATTTACAATTTTAGCTAGAGTCAGTTTCCTACAGACATTGATATCCAAAGTAGGTAATTGTTATGCCAGAAAGCAGACCGATTAGAAGAGGAAAAAGGTAAAGAAGAAACCCATGCAGTAATTCCAGAGAGCAGTGCTGCCACTCCGTGCATCAACTCTGCCAGCACTCAGGCCACAGTCCCTGCTAGTGCAAACCTTTGACCACCCCTGTCTGTATGAACATCCACACTGTGACCTTCCTCCTGACTGCTGGTGCCCATTTATCTCCCTCCACATGAGCTCACGTCAGACAGGTGGGATGGTGCAGTCCTACAGTGTGGAAGCACCACTCTGCCATGGACCTCGTGTGCGAGTGTTTCTCCTACAGTACCCAGACCTGCCAAAACTGCATTTAGGGTCGCCGATGACCCGCTCTTTGGCATCCCACATTACTGGACTTTTAAGGCAATGCTTCTACAAGCTATTCTACAAGATACTGCAATGCTTCTACAGGCTATTCATGAACAACCACCAAGACAAGCCCCCAGCTAGGTTCCAAGCCAGAAAAATAAAGCCTGTGTGCATATCTGTTGGTACAACCGCAGATCACCTTTAGCACTGAGCTCGGCTTCTCAGCTGCACTAATTAATTGCTTAAGGAGTTCTCACCGTCTCCCCATGACGCAGAGCGAGCAGCCATTCACACTTCTCCTCCCACTGCCGCAGTCACGTTACCTGCCCTGTCTCAAGGACCTACTAAGGCTGGTCTCCCCATCTGTCCCTTTTACAGACACCATGCACCCCTGCTCTGTCTCTGCAAGCAGGAACTGTAAAGAGACAATTCACAGCAAGACTTTAGAAGCATGTGCTTCCTCTGTCCTCATCACTTCCCCATCTCTGCCACCCCAGCAATCAGGAGTGGCTTCGGTCCACTTGCAGGGTTTCTAACCATGCCGACAGTCTAAGGGCAAGTCTGGTTTCTTACCCTGGTGTCCCAGGTTGCAGCTGCTGAGAACACACGCAAGGACCCTCTGCCTAACTCACAGCTTCCCCCAGATACTCGTTTACTGAATTCAGAGTGCTCACCCCTACCATACCCATATAAATCCTGTGGTGATGGACAACAGAAAAAAAAACCTGCTAAACCCCCCAAAATCTGCTGCAATAAGGCTCCTGGAGGGGCTGAATAACTCTGGTACATCATTTGTCTGCGAATCCTTTCCATTAATTCTTTCCAGTGGCTCCAGTACTCTTTCCAGTCCATGAGGCTACGACCCACAATAACCTTAATCCTACAGCATCAAAGCGTATGTTTTCCCCCTACTAACACCATTCCTGGGGATGCCCACAGACAGCAGAAGACCTGTCCACAGCCCTCTCAAGCAGGACATGGTCTAGAAATCACATGCCACTTCACAGGCTGACAGGTGGACACCTCATGTAAGTAAAACTACAAACAACCCTATTTAGTGGCTGCACCTAGGCAGTAACTAGCTTTTGTTTAAAAACTGCTACCCTCATTTCCCACTCTTGCCTTCAGGGTAGTATGAAGAACACTGCTGGTTATTTTTCTTTAAAGGTGAACTAATTCAAACTTGATGGTAACTTAATGACTCCCATCAGCAAGGCTGCTCAGAGCAGACCAGCGACCTCAAGGCACTGTCCCACTGAAGGGCATCCAGGTCGCTGTAGGCAGTGTCGCAGCTGGGGCTACGCACCGCAGCACACCTTTCACAGACATAGGTGTCGTCTTCTGCCAACAGGAATGGTTGTAACTCGCACTGGGTATCAGCATATGTTTTAGAAATGAATCAGATTGTAAGCAATATGTTAGGAAGACAGGCCAGACTCCTGGAAGAGTGGGGCTAGGAGATGGTTTCTGCTAGCAGAGTGCTTTCAGTTTGAGGTTTGCATTGAAGTTGTTATATCTACAGCTGTGAGGAAAAATCCTTCCTTAATACTGTTTTGCAATAGCAGGAGAAGCCCGATTCCTTATTGAGTTGTGTAAGCAGAGAGGCCAAGGCGAGAAATGCCAAAATATTGCAGTTCCCTCCCCTCCTTTGGGATGCTGCAGGTCAAGGTGGAAGGACAATGGCAAGTACGTTTGCCCTGATGCTGCATTTGCTCTCTGGGTAAACAGAGACCATCTACTCCCTGGGCTGTCATTCTGGCATCTTTCATGACCACTAAACTCTTTTTCAAAAGAAAAAGGAGGTTTTATTAGAAAGTTAGTGGACAATCCAAATGTCAGAGTGAAAAATCCAGAGGAAGGTTAAGGATTTTTTTTATTTTTTTTTTTTTGATACAGCAGCACTGGAGGTGAATGAACACCAGAGCGTTTTGATTTCCTGCCTAGTTTCAATAAATGTTGCACTCCCAGGCACCCAAGGGACTGCTGTGGTTTGTCAAAACCAATTAATTTTCTTCCACAGAATGCTTCAGGCACCTCAAAATGTCATTCGAGAGCTAGCACACTTCTAAGGAGGAGGGAAAGCTAGCAATCAACTGCTGCTCGGGGTTTGCATCAGCAGCACAGCCCTCCAAACTCGCACCAACAGCAGAGGCGAGGCAAGAAGGCAGGCATATCACCTGGTCACGGCAGGGGGCTGGGGGCAGAGCCAAAGAGAAAATACCACATGTTATAAACCCTATGAATATAAACAAGAAGCTGCCACTTATGAAACATGCCAGAAATAAGTTTCCTAAGGGAGAATTCAAAGCTGAAAGTTTGTCTCTCTCACTTGTATTTCCTAGGATCCATTGCTCCACGCTGGCAGAGGTAGTAATGAGCCCCAAGTGACAAACCGAACGGTTTTTCTTAAGGAAGATCAGCCCTAGAGTCAGGATTCGCAGGTTCCCTCCCCAGCCCTCCATCAGACTCACTGTTCAGAGTAAGGATTTCCCTCGCCCGAGCCTCAATTTACCTACTTACAGTGGACAGACTGTAATGTTTTTCATCTCTTCTGTATTGAGATGTGAAAGCAAACTTGTTTGCAAGTAATTTTAATAATCAGCCATGAAATGCACTAGATGTAAGCATGGTATTATCATGCTATGATTTCTTTTTCAATGAACACCAAGACACTGAGAGTTTAAGAGCACATTGGAGCTATCATGTATACTCAGAATCAGACATAGACAGTACTACTGCTATGAATACGCTATGTATATACCTCATGTCAAATAATTATCACTGGATCCTTTCTCCTCTGCAAAAAGCAGGGATGGAGACGGATATTTGTCTTGCCTGCTAGCACTCTGCAAAAGGGGCAGAAGACAAATGACAATTTAAATTTTAAACAATTTGTCTTAAGTACTGTGGGGTCACAGGCAAACCCCTGTTAGAGCAGGAAACAGAAACACCAGCTGATGTTCCCAGCAAGCACTATGGTAAGGCCCAGCCTACTCACAGTGCCCGGGGAACTGGGAGCCAAGGCTCCTTTGGAGATCCCAGGTCCCTAATCTCGGGCCCAGTGTCATTCTTGCTGGACCACTGACAAAAAACAGAAAACAAAGAACTTCCAAAATTAAAAATGACATCGCGCTGAGCAGTGAAGTGAGCTTTACAGTGTAACAAATCTTTAGAAGAACAAGGAATAAATCCGCCTTTCATTCTTTTTCTGTTCACCAACCACGGTATCTTCAATGACCTACTTGTTTTTAAAAGTAATCCAACATTTACCATTACAATCTTCTTTGCTCCTCAAGTCACATAAACCCCCTGCTGTCTCCTCCTTCTCTATTTACCTGGCCTTACAGTCACAGCAGGGAACTGAAAATCTGCTCCCTGCCTCCTAGCTACAAGCAAAGGCTTCACTTGGGCATCCAACAGATGATAACTAATGCTACTGCTTAAACAATCCCTAGAGTGCCTCCTCTGACACATACCAACATCTAGATCCTGCTACTAGTCCAAGACACATCACCCCACATTTAGGGAACTGCCCTGATAGAAATAGCCGTGCCTCCCATTCACAGCATCTCTTCACACAAGCAAATCTCATGTTTCATTCAGACAGGATTTTTCTCAGCGCTCTGACTTACTACTTAATATTTATACTATGGTCAGTGTCCAAAAAGCGTGACGCTATTGGTTATGGTAGGTGATGAACAAACACATACGAAATCTGTCTTGGACACTTACAGGTGTGAAAGGTCAGTTAGAAAAGGGAAAACAGTCAGTAAAATCTGGAGCCCAGAGAATAACTGAATCACAAGGACCAGACACAAACATAAATCCCCCAAAATGAAACAGAAATCCTCCAAAATATATCAAAGAGAAGATGGTCCACTTGCATCAGTTGGCACTAACCAGACCAAGGGCAACAGGAGGGAGAGGAGAATTCATAACCGAATTCATCACCTTCCTGCTACATTTCCTCCTGAGCCTGTTCATCTTCCTTTCTGCCTTCATTCCCTCTGCTCTGGATACGACCTCTCAAACTACGAGAATGCCTGGCTTATCCCTAAGACACAAAAGAGCATGGAGTTTTTCAAGCTTATTGTACGCAGCATCGGCCAAATAAGCTGCAACGGATACAAGTGTTGGAAAGCTGCAGATCCCTGAAGGTTACCGAGATCTGGAATCTCCCAAGAGGCAGCTCCTCCCAAAAGCAGCGCCATCTCTTTCAATAGTGACAGCAAACCACAGCTTTAACCACAGCACAGGTCCTCAGCCTTCGAGCAAAGCTCTCCAATATAAGCATCATCTGGACTTCAATGAGGAAGGCAAGGCTGAGCTAATGTCAGCCTCCGCTCTCTCTCCCTCCCTTACAATAACATTTTAACTCTAAATAATTAAAAGGAAATAAGTACCTATAAAGCCAGCAGAATCACTGCAGGCCAATAGGTCAGCATGGCTGGGTGTTTGAAATAAGGAGCCCATTCAAGTTATTCACATCAGATGTCAAAGGTGATGTGTTGTAATGAGAAACGATAAATACGCTCACTTAACATGCAAGCTCGCAGCTGCAATCTTCCAGGTTGACACCACGCTAGAACATAAAAAACACAACTGTGCCCTTGAGAAGTCACCTCCACCATGTCCTCCCCACCTTCCCAAGCCTTCCTGCATTTCTACATGCAGAACAAAGGAGATGTGACACATCTTACTGCTTCCTCCACACAATAACCCCGAGTACCTAAGAACAGCTTCCTGCTTTAAACCTTTTAGTACAACCGCTTATTTCAGCACTGCCAGTTGCAGGCTCCTCCGCAGTCCAGTATTTGGAAGCAATGGATCAGCCGCATGAAAACCAGGATTTGGTAGTGTCTGATACCAAACGTTTGCTTGGCAAACCCATCAGGAAGAGAAATGCAGACTCCACAGCCTGCAGCATTTCGAGTTGAGGGGGCACTTACAGCCTATAAATAATACTTACAGTCTGAAACTATGATGGAATACGTATGCTTATTTTCTATTGTTTTATATCTTGATCAGCAATAGAGTTGCTTTTTTGGTTATCAGCTCTGCTCACAGGAGACTGAATCCCAGGCTATATCAATTCCCCTGGGAATGTAAAGGAAAAGAACCATCTGGAGAGAATAATAAAACAATTAACTTTCCATTAAAGAATAATCTATGTATGTTTTTAAGGAGGCAAACTTTAATGATCTCCACCTAATTATTCATCCCGCATTCTGGCAGGGTTGGTTTGGATTCCGTCTTGCTTTGTTTTTGAACGCAGTCTGAAGGTAACGATTTAAGCTGGAAGGGACGTGGGGACCACACAGGCTCCTTCAGTCAGGAGGGTTCCAGAAACATCGACCGAGGTCTCATCATTCCCATGGGCTCATATGGCTGTGTAATGGCAACGCCATCAATTGTAAGAGCGTCACTGAATATTCATGAGGATCTTACAAACCTGGTTGTTGACTGGTTTGGTACATCAGCTACGTTTTTGGACACGAAGCGCAGAGCAGCCCCCTCAGGAGATGCATGCACCTGAACATCAGGCTGTTGAAAGCTGGGCTCATTTAACTTGTCACTGACAGCAATATAAATCAGAAATGACTCCATAAAGCTCAACGGCAGTCCCCTCTGATCTTGCTAACTCACCAACTAGCTGCAAGTATATTATTTTTACTAAGTAATTCTGTAAAGTGAAAAGGTTCAAAGCGAGGGCTTTAAGGACTATTACTATGCCTGTTGCCCTTCTGAACACACACCCCTCTAAGGACCCGCTGGCTGTACACATGATGGAGAACAGCCCAGGCTGCACCGCGCGTTCGTTATGCACACTTGCTCAGCTTAACCACCTGCCTCAGTTTCCCAGTGGATAATGCTAATGAGCTAGTAAGTGTGCATGCCTGCATTTCATTCCGGTTTACAGAGTGCTTTCCAGCCGAGGCTCTCAAACATTTGGAAAGGACCAAGGACCAAGCTAAAATTAACTGGAACATAAATACCAGAATTCAACCACTTGGATCACTCCTTTAGGAAACCTACCTGGGACTCTGGGCTTTCCAGCATGAGAACTCGCACACTAAAGAGCTGGTAAATAGTGAGACAGCGCCCAGGCAATCCTTTGCTACTATTTATTGACCGACTGATTTAGATCAGGCTCTGTGACACAGTACAGGCAAGTTTATCCCCTCGCCCCCCGCCCCCGCAAGCTGCTAAGTTTTATGATCTGAAAAAGTCATTTAAAAAACCCCCATAAACCTGGCACACAAACTAACAAACTAGTCACACCTGAGTCCTGCTGGAAAAATCCCTGCCTCAGCTTTCAAGTGTTGCAGAACATTTTAATTCACAGCTTCTGCATAAACGGAGCAAGATTTGAGCCTAAGAGTCTATGGCATTTTAGCCTCTGAGACTTCTAGCCTGCTCTTCCCCTACAACTGTAAAAGCCCATCTTTCTCAACAATATATATATGTGTGTGTGTGTGTGTATAGATAGATATACACACACACGCACACACACACATATATATGCACACCCCGATCTCTCAAAGGAGGGCCCGTGCATCTGCCACCAGGCTGTACACTGCATCGGCACAATGGCTCTGGTGCAGGATCTGCACCACCCACTGGAAAGGATTTAGCGAGGGGTGCTAACGTCACACACTGAGCAGCCACATACAGCTATAAATTATTCATACACATTACTCTAATTATGCAAATGTACTAAAAGCTGGAGCATATGTTTCCCTGACATCTCCCTGTACGGATGCAATATGGTTCTAGTAGAGAGAAAGAGTGAGAAGTAAGACGATGGGTGTAAGGGGACTAAGGATGGCAGACAGTGGCCCAAGCAAAGGGTGGCAGAGGACCTCCCCCCTCCACCCAAGCCCCTGCAAGGCTAAGGACATTTAAGTGCTCCTCCTTGATAATATATTGTTGGCTTTGTACTCGGTGCTGAACAGAGTGCTGAGGCTGCTGAACGGCCCAGGCAGATTAAAATAAACCCAAGCAGTTTGGAACAGGAATGTGTTTATCTGGCATCGCACACTTCCTCTTATCAAACATGAGGAGCAGGGGAGGGCACAGCGATGGTGTGCGGAAGCAGGCTGTGTGCACGCTGGTAGGAGAGGGGGAGGGAAAAGGGAGAAACTGCAAGGATCAGACAGATAATGCATGAGCTTGGGAACCAAGAGCATGGAGCTAGGCATCATCTCGCTGGGGTACAGCGTCCAGACTCTTGGTCAGCCCCCGGACAGGCACTAGCTGTTGGAAAACTCAATCAGGTCCTTCCTCCCTTGCAGCATTTGGAAGAAGGCTGGCATTCAGCGCTGCTGCAGCAGAAGCAGCTGGCTGTGCGTGTTGCCCAAGCTTTGGGCTCAAACTCCTTCTCCCAGCTCATCAAGCGCAATGCAGGCACTGGGCATCACTTGTCTCCCACTCCAGAGGCTGGGGCTCACTCCTCAGACGGAAAAGGCCAGATGCACTCTGCTGTGGTGTTTTGAAGACCAGACTGGGGATTATGGTACTGGATTGAGTATCAGAAGATTAGCATCTTATTCCCAACTCTGCCATATCTAAGGACCACATCACTGTCCTTCTGTAAACGCCCAGTCCATCTGGGAGGGCCCTCTGGGATCAGACATGCTCCTCAGACACTGCACGCAGAGCACTGTGCAGGGGGGCTCCGATTCTCTAGCATCGTTCATTTAAAAATCCCTTAAACACTTCCCAAATTCTCCAGCCCCACTGAATGACCAGGTGAGTGTTTCAATACCCAGAGAAAATAAAAGAGCAAATTAAACATCATGTAATACCACAGCTACTTGGAAGATTTTGGCTATGTTACTATTATGCCAGTAGTTACCCAAGACCAAAAAAATTGAACAGAAAACCTTGGCAGCTCCTTTGATAAGAGCATGTCTTACCTCCCAGTGCTGGTATTAAAGAGACTCTCTAGCTCCGTCCCAGCAGTCTTGTAAGGGACGCACTGCCACAGCCATGTGAAATACGCGGTACTGCAGAGACCCCACCACAGGAGGGGTGCTAGCGACTGCAGTAACATACGAGGTGGATGCCACTTCAGCTCTTCAGATCCAAGCCAAAACTCTGCTAGTCTACCATTATTTTTAAATCCAAGTTCTTGTTTGTGCACAGCTCAACCACAGTTCCTCACCTGTGGCTGCCTCAACTCAAGGACGGCCACGCTTTGAAAGCAAGAAGTGATGTATCAGAGAAGCAGCACTGAGCAGAAGGGGACAGGCAGGGTGCAGGTGATGCTGCGAGGCGGACAAAGGTGGGGACGCCTACACAGATCCTGGTCACTCTGCCCCAAAACCTGGCCAGCAGGATTTGTCCTTCCCTTTCACAAAAGGCCAGATGAATGAACAGCAGCACTTTTGCCAGGCAGAGATGCCAAACTGGCAAAACAAAGCTGAGAAAACAGCACAAGATAACAAGCAAGAACAAAAGACAGAGAAACGAAAAATCCACTGAAGTAAAATAAGACGTTGATTACAAGGACCAAGTCCAGCCACTTCTGCTCTGCCACATTCAGCAAAGCCCTGGTGGGTGGCAGGCTGCATCCCGAAGGGCACCCTCTCCCTGGGCTCATCCTCCCTTCCGTGCAGTCCCACGTGTTGAGGACCAAGCTCAGCTCACGCAGAAGCTCGCTGCCTGCCCAGCTCTGCTCTGGTTCACCCTGGGCTCAGATGTGGGGCCATCTGGACCTTTATGGACTGGGTGTTTCCTCACCGCCAAGGCCAGCAGTATTCACACCTTCCAGTCGTACGGCGGCGAGGCAGTTCCAGACGTTATCTCTTGACTCCCTCAATAGCCCAGAGGAAAGGGCAGGAGGGGGCAGAAACAGCTTGCCAGACCAGAAGCTCTGTTCATCCAAACCCCAGGTCCAGCTCTGCCACTCACCCTGCCCCTACGAACGCCTGTCTGCCGAACAGGGAAAGGCTGCATCGCCACCGTGCAATGCCTCCAGGTGAGCGCTCGTCCCTGCTACTGAAGCAGCCCTCAGGAAAGGCAGCCAGAAAGAAGGGCAGAGAGAAAGACGGCAGCAGAAATGGGGGCTCGGCGCTTACACTGCTTAGTTTTTCCCCCATCTCATTCTGAAGGCTTTGGCTCCCTCAGTAATTGCCAGCAAAGAAACAAGCCCATTAACAGGCAGCCCCAGATAAAAGGTGCTAGAAGAGGAGGAGGAGGTGGTCTGACCAGCCAGCCGCTCACCTCAGGAGACACAGGATCAAACACAGTTTAGGTAACAAGCCAGAGGAGACTTGCAACCTCAGCTCGGCTATTGAGCAAGGAAGGTTTAACACAACATCCAGGGGAGCTGCTCAGTGAGGCACAAAACCCAGCGGCACACACGGCTCTGCTGCCGTCGGCTCTACCACGAGTGCCGGCACTGGTAGGTCAGGACAGGGCTGCACCAGCATGGGAAATCTCTCTCGCCCACTGAACCTACCCAGGAGCAGGTTTTGCCACACAAAGAAACCATCTAGGCTGGAAACACAACAAATTCATCCGCTTTTGACTAAAAGACTTGTGCCAAAACACTGGAAGAACAGAAATTTAGAGCACTGCAGCAGGAAATGTCAAAACCAAACATTTTCTTGTCCTGCAAAGTGATGAAGGGTCCACTGTAGCCATGAAGAAAGTCACTAACAGAAAAAGAATAGAAGTCAGGGAGCTGGATTTTTAGTGTAATATTCCTTATTCTAGATATTATTATTTAAAGCATTTCAAGCTACTCAACCAGCATTTTAGGGTTCCACATATCATTGTGCCAGTCAGAGTTAAATTAGCAATGATTTGTGCTCTCAAATATTTCCAGTGAGTCACAAGGGAGGAGAGGACGCAGAGGCAAAGCAACGTGCCCTAATCTCCGAGTGCCGGGATTTGTTTTGAGACACACCGGGAGCCAACGATGCTGCACCACGAGCACCCAAAGGGCTGAACACCGACTTCAACAGGCAGAGAATCAACGCAGCAAGGCCACGGTCCTCCCTACAGCCCCAGGCCCACAGCGTTCAGATCTAGGTGTAGCCCCACCACAGCCAGTCTGACCAACGGGGACATTTGCACTTCAGTATTTTCAAGGTCTGGACATCAGGAGAGAAACGAGGTGGTGTCTCACAGCTGAAAGGCGAGCCCCTGGCGTGACACCCCGTTGCATCTCAGAGCTTCTCACCCTCCTCTGTAATTGCTACAGAAAAACACTCCGCTTGAGCAAAGCAGCATCTGAATGGTGTAAACTTGGCTAATCTCCCCAGGGGAAGCACAGGAGACGACTGCCTGTCCACCCTGCAGGAGAGGAGGGAAGCGGCGGCAGCTGACATTTAGTACCCCAACTCTAGGAAATGACTGAAGAGTTAGAATAAAAATCATTCCTGGGTGGGCAGCACTCCAGCAAGATAAAATATTCAGCTCTGTTATGTTCCTGGACACCATATTTCTGACAATAAATTTCATGCCTCGTATGCCACAACAGTTAACGATTTCAGTCAATAACCAAAGAACAGGTCCACATCCTTTCACAGCAACCCAAGAAAAAAAATATTCACAAGTAAACCTGACAAACCTCAGAGGAGGGTATTTTTATTATTATTTACTGGTCTGCCACTTTGATAGTCAGGCCTGAACTGGAAAGGGAAGATCCATTTCTGGCATGGCACCACCCCCAGTGCTTACAGGCTTCACAGACCCATGAGAGCTGGCAGCGGGACCCACCGCCTGCACGGCAGACCCCACTGAGTTCAGAAGGACCGGTTTGATTTTCGGTGATGCTGGAGCCTTTTTTTACCCTACTTCTAATATCACTCTAATATCACTATGTACCAGAAGTCCCCCTCTGCAGACACTTTGAATGTCCCCGGCTAACGTGGCAACCCCAAAGAACATCAGCAAGTTTTGGCAAAAACCAGGCTCTAGTTGCCCCATTTTTCTTTACCATTCCTGCCCCACATGGATCTATTCCTCCTTACTAATAAACCTTTCTGAGAAATCCCAGTGGGTGAGATTGGCTTCCAGCTAAATGGACGTTTGAGCCCCCACCGCTCCTCAGGCAGTACCTTTCCCTTCTCCTCTGCGCCTGCTCGCTCTGTGCCAGGGAGCACCGCAGCTCTGCGGGTTGGTACTGGACTCCAGCACCTGCATCCTGGTTGCAAGCCAGCACGACGACGGAGCAAGGTGAGATACAAAGTCCAAGTCATGCTCAGGTAACGTCCTTTACAAGAAGGGAAGCATGGACCCAGTCCCAACCTTAAGAATTAATTGCCACCCTCTAAATTACGAGTGTGCCTGCAACAGAATAGGGATTTATTTTTATATTTTTTTTAACCGTGTCTCAGAATGGGTTACAGTACCGCTTTATGGCATTAAACAGCTCCCATCCTGCAACCCAGATGAACCCGTGTGCAACTGGTGGGTAAAAGGACTTCCTGCAAGCACAGCTCTGAGTTCTTCAGGATGGAGCACATCAGCGAAGTTACGCTAGTTTGCATTAGCTAGTGATGTGGTCTGTAAGTGTCATTCACTTGATATTGCATTTGTGATTCAAACCTGAACTTCACATCCCATGTTCTCCCCTGGAGATCCACAGACAGCCTCTACTAGTCCTTTCTGGTGTTTCAGCGGTTGCACGTTGGAATTTTCAGTAGCTCATTTCTTGGCTTCAGGTGGTTTATGCATTCACCAGACACAATAATCATGCACAGCTCCCTCCCTTCACAAGAGGGTTCCAAAAAACCCCTTCAATCCCTCTGTAGTCAGTTTATCTGGTATTAATCCATTAAAGTGATGCACTATCAGAAGAATTAAAGAGAAAAAGTGGGAAGCTCTCTTACCTGTAATTGACTGACTGGCCAATAGGAGTCAAGTGCTGGCAAATTGGAGGTGTAATTTCTATTTAATTATGGCATTAAAAAAATTACATGATATACCTATTTAACATGCAAAGGAGCAAAATCAAAGCTAATAAGAATAAATTGTAAGAGAGGACATGTACAAAATGTAGTAGCAGTCTTTTTTTTTGTTTTTTTTTTAAAAATGTGCTCTGCTAAAGAGTATGCTGGCTGTTACGCCTATGGATTGGCTGGAAAACTTGCATCCCCGGCTCTGATTCTAAGACCCTGCCATCATGCAAAACTGCATCGCAGAAATGCACAGATACAATCAAACATATCTGTTAAAACCAAAGCAACGTATACGCTGTCCGTGCTGTGCATGAAGTTTGTATCAATCCAGTTGAAATGAATGCAAGCAAAGCCCAGATACACCATTCTAGAGCTCATGAACGCGAAAGAATGGATGAACTACAAAGGGTTTTGCAAGCCTTCGGCTAAACTAATTTTAAAATAAATTTAAAAGAAAATAGTACAATTTCTTTGTTCAGACAATGGGTTACAACCAACAGTATAAAACATGAAGAGTTCTGTTGAAGCCAGTATAGCTACTAGTGTAAGACAGAGAGTGAGAGGCCCATAAATCATTGGCATCTGAGAAGAACATGCCACTGCCATGAGAAAACACAAATGCACCCCGCGTATTTTTCTGGGGGAACATATTTATCATGCTCGAGAAGCCTGTTTTCTTTAGATTAACACCATAAGCCTAATTTCAAGTCATTCCATTTCAAAACAGCTAGCCAGCGCAACAGTGTTGGGAAGGGGAAACAGGGTTTTACTGGGAAGAGGAAACAGAGAGAGTCTTAAAGACCCTTTGATCCACAAACCTAATAAACCACGACGACGCCATTCCGTAACTGCCCTAACCCAACCCAGAGCCCCGCTGCCAGGAAGAGAGGAGGTCTGGCTTCCGCCGTACTCAGGCCCTGGTGCTAAGTCAGGGCACAAGAGGCAGATGCCAGCATCAGTACAGGCTTTTGGTTTGTGCGCTTGGAAGCTGAAGCCAAACAAGAATTACATCTTTACCTGCAATGTATATTTAAAAACACAGAGCTTCCAACGGCTAGTCAAATTATCCTTTGAACATTTCCTGCTTTGTCAACAAAAGTTTAAAATTAAAGCACAAATTAAACTACCTTCAGTCCCTGGAGGAAAGGTTAGTTGGATTTAAGATGCATTTAGTGTGTCATAGAGGAAAAAAAACCAACACAGGAACATGCTCAGATAGCAGTGACATGCAGCCCGAGAGACAGACAGATACAAAACACACTCACTCCCACACACTCGATGAATGCATCGAATTGACCAGCAACCAGAAGCACAGCCAGCCATGACTCTGCACATGGAGTGAGCCGAGAGGGTGACTTCTTGCAAGTGTTCACACAGGTGATTTCTGCAGATGAGAACATTCATTGCCACGAGGAAGGCAGCACAGGTAAAAGACAGACAGCTTACCCCTCTGAGCTGTTGGACTCCACCAAATATCCTCATCACTCCATCAATCTCCTGCTCCAGCCTCCTGGCCCAGTACTGCATACTGCAAGAGACGGAGAGACAGCGAGAAAGAGGAAGGGAGAGAAAGAAAGAGAAAAAGAGTCAGAGCCCTGACACTCCACAGATAAGCAAGGCGACTGAAGGGAGAGGGAGGAAATCGGTGCCCTCGCCTAAGTTAACTGCGCTCTTCCTGCAGCACCGGGTGCAGGCAGAATACCGAGCACATGCGGCTTTGAGAATTACGGCTAGGGTAGGTTATAAACTTCAGGACTTCAAAATTTACACACAAGGCACCACAGAGAGAAAAGGGAGGAAAAAGGTACAACCAAAATTGCAAGGTGTGGGGTGGCTTTTTTCCTTCTTACATAAACAGTCGCAGTAGATAATTATTTAAGCCCAGAGTGATTAACAAGGTCGAAGCGCTGTGGCGTACAGAAAACAGCTTACTGCTTCAGCAGGGCTCTGTGGCAGAGCGCAAACACAGAGCCAGGGCAGGACCAGCGGTGCCTGTCCATCTGCGGCGATGGATCGTTGCTGCAGCGCAGCAGAAGAGACCTGGGCAGAGCCAGGAGCCAAGCCCAGGGCATCGAGTGCCCGAGGGCTCAGCTGCTTTGCACCTTCAGCTAAGCCCAACCTGAGTCGGGCACCGGTTCTGCCAGGTCCACCGTGGGCAGAGCTGCCTCCTGGGGCGGCACAAAGGGCCAGGAGCTGCCACGTGGCATCTCCTTCATCCTGACCCCTGTGAGGGAGCTGGCTGCCAGTCCTTCCAGCACCCTCCTATATATTCAACTACACACATTTCCACTTACAGCAGTAACACCAAGTTAAAACAACAACAAAAACCCCTCTTCTAAATCCACAGAACTTGATAACTGTCCTTTTAATGAGATTTCCTGACACCGGCCGCTGGCCACGCAGATGTCAAATCTCCCATCTGACCTGGAAAAGCAATGCTCGATTGCCTCTGCACCACTCGGCACTGCCATCGGTGCTTTTTCCATGACATTCATCCCTCAACGCTACACCAGAGAAAAGAGGAATGGAACAGGAGCGGAAGGTAAGGCCAGCATCATGGCAAAGTAATGGTGGGAGAGAACAGACCAGCTCGCAGGTTTTGCACTTGTCTTAGGTCCACAGTGTGATTTCATCCCTCACGCAAAGAGACGTGCCCCAGACAGCCCATGCACACTCCCACCACCCGGTAAAGCATGGAAGAAGCTCTCCTGGAGATCAAGGAGCAGAGAAACGCAGCTAAGAAGCAAGGTCACGGAAGACTACAAATTGTACAACATGGCCCAAAAGCTGGGCAGCAATATCAAAGCAGAAAGATGGCCGAGAGAACCAGCAGAACCGAGCTGAAGCATCGCTTGTGAGGGGTGGGGGGACAAAAGGAGGCAGAGGGAGGGACTGGCAGACAGCCGCGCGTTACTCACATAGGCAAAATTCATGCCAGTTAATAACACACGAGGCTGTGGGTGAAAACAAGATTGAATTGCGCGTGCCAAATCTTTTCAGCGTAACTTATGGTATTTCACACATTTGTGCAGAGGTAAGGCTGTCTCTTCTCCCCTGGGAGCCTGGCTGGGGAGGAGGGGACATCCAGGGAAGGAGATGGGTGAAGACACCTGCAAACCCGCCTTTCTACCAAAGGAGGGAAAGCAAAGCCTTCAGTGGGACTGCCAGCGTAAAGATAACGGGTCACAGAGCTGAGTAGGGGTTTGGATTGTTGTTTGGTTTTTTTTTTCCTTTACCAGTCCAACGTTTTATTTGCCATCAAAGGTTTATTCAAGTTGTCCAAAGTTACCCATAAATCTTCTGAAGTATTTTTACCAAAAAGTATTTATTTTTACATGTCATTCATTTAAAAAAATGCCTTGAAACACCAAGACTGAAATTTTTTTATTGTTCTTTTTTCCCCTCCTCCAGTTTGTCCAGTGAACTGAAAAAAAATTAAAAAAATCAATTATATGCTCATACTCAGCCACAGGTCTGAGAAACCCTGCTGAGGGACTTACGGAGCTGACACCTTTCCTTAACTGCCAGCTCTGTGCAAGATCCTCGATTTCAGTGGCACCTGCCTGTGTCAGCTCCCTCCAGGAACACCTACACCACCACAGCAAGGGAAAATTACCGTCCATCTTGAGCTGTATCCATCAACATTAACAACTGCTCATATCTGCATAAATGTCACATATAGCCAAGCCTTCAGAGAGCATAAGTTATACAGGAAGACAAAGGCATCAGTATTACTCTGTTAGTATATGCAAAAGAGACACCGAGCGCTCGGTTGGGCTGGGATTTAAAATGAATTTAAATTTAGTCAGCAGATTTGTTAAAAAAAAAAAAAAAAGTTTAAACTTATTCCACCCCCTGCCTCCGCCCCAAGAAGTACTACTATTTGAGGGAAAAGCTATCGGATTTTTCATTCATGAGAAAGACTGCAATTCCCTTTAATTGTGCAGCCTTATGACACCTGGCTCTCAACCTTACAGACGCAGTTTCCCAGAAAGTTCAACTAAACCTTGTAGTAGAAGCTTCAAGTACCACTACTGAAAAAAAAAATAAATGCATCACACTATCAAAAAAAGGGGGAGGGGATTTCTGTATAGCTGACAGCAGGTTTCTACATTAAAAAACATAATAGCAGAAGCCACTTCTTTATTTGGTGTAGTATGGCTATATGAGAACTTTTGCCAGTGGTAGTAAAAATTTTTTCCAACCAGCACATCCCTCACCCACAAAAGGGCAAAAGCCCTTTTGTGTGTATCTGACCCATAACTATATCCCTCTAGCCCTGGTAACGTCCGTGACCAGAAGTCTTCAGAGTGGGCCACATCCCAGAATTTGGAGGTTTCATCTCACTTGCCATATGCTGGGTTGAAAGCTACCATTTAAAAAAAAAAATAAAATACATAAACCCCATTATTATTCTGTCTCAGTTGACCTTCTGCCTCTTGTTTCTCTCCCACGGCCACTGCACTTAAAATTTTATGTAAGACGACCATAGCAAGGATGACGAGGGTAAAGAAACTGATAGCCCATTACGAACATGGAGATTTCTCTTTGAAGCGTGTCTCTTATGGAAGCTGTAAGCAGTAAGACATGACAGTCATTGCATTCCTGGGCCATTACTGCACGCCTCAGGTGGCATTACAGGGCTTGAGGAGCAATAACTCCTCAAAACCCGCAGCCTGGAGTGCCCTACGGCTCTCATGAAATGGCATTTACAAATAAAGCATAAAGGAAACAGATGATGCACGGACTGGGAAGCCACGAGCATGGATGTAGAGCTGCTCACAGAAAGCCACCAGGCCCCCTTTATGAGCCATGTGCGCAGTCTCTCCCTTAGACAGAGTACCACTTCAGTGTCCTCTTAGTGAACCAACATGGGCGAGGAGAAAACCTTTGAGCTGAAGTATTTGGGATTACATGCGGTAGCTCTGTGCCCACAGGAACCACATGCAAGGCAGCCCAGCAGTCCCAACGTCCCCTGTCCCCTCTTTAGCAGTGACATGCACAGCATATCCCAGTGCGCCACCATCATCTCAGCTGGCTCTGCCCTTGCTGGGGAGTCTCCACAGGACTCTTCACAACCACACTACTCTACACTATTGTATGCACAAGCACGGTGACACACATTCAGGATATATGTCAAAAATCTCTTGCATTGAAAAAAAATGGTTTTAGTTCCTTCCCCTGTATATTTTACAGCCTTGTGTGCAACATTTAACAAGGGACATAAATGATTTTTGAAAACACAACACCATTTATCACTGCCTCGCCAAAGAAAACCGCAAAAATGCTAATTGATTTCATAATTTGCATATTTGATTTTTCTTAAAGATGAGATGAAGTAGACTTAAAAAAAAAAAAAAAAGCAGAGCTTCAAAAATATTTACGGTGATGAGCTGCACATCAGGAGACAAATCACGGCTGTTGCAGTCAGAGCCAGGAGGCGAAGTGTCCCACCTATCCCACTCCTGCTCAGTGGGCGCCTGTGCCTCACCACTGGTCACAGCAACCCTGACTTAGGGTTATGGCATGTTTCATGCTGTAGGTGACATTGGTTTGCGAGGCTACGCCACTGCTCCAGCTGTGTGGCTTCAGTAGAAAATGGGAATTGCCTGGAAAGACGGGAGACAGGCTGTCCTTGGCCCACATCTTCCCACACTTGTGCACACAACCGATGGCAACTTGGAGTCCTGGTCTTCTGGACAGAAGCTGAAGACATTCGCAGACAAGCCACGCGCTGACAGCCCGTAGCCAGCACCACAAGGACGTACCACTGCAGCTCAGGGTACGTGGGACAGACCCTTCACGGGCTGCAGTCACCCCTCTTCCGTCTAACCTCGGTGTGGGTAAGGCAGTTACGCAAACTACTAATGAATATAAGCCTCATTGCAAGCAGCCTCTCGCAAAAGCACAGGGAACGGAGAAGTAAGAGGAAAGAAAAATAGTTTTCTGCTTGAGGACACTTTTTTTTTTTAAAGCACCCCTAGGAGAGGGCTTGTTTGACTGAGAGCAAGAGAATGTTTAAAAAAAAAAAAAAAAAAAAAGACAGACACACACTCAGTCCTTTTCTCTTGCCGCCTTCCTGGCCCAAAAAATAAGAGAAAGATTCACACAAACGTGAAAGGACAAGAGGAAAAACTACTTGCTAAGTAGATATACTGCCCCAAAGCTTATTGGGTTCTACACGGAGAGTGTTCTGTACAAGTGTCTACACTTCACGCAGTGTGTTCAGCCAAGAATGCTTCACTCTGATTCATACGCTTTGGTTCAGTGCCCAAATATTGCTATTTAATAAGGTTATTAATTACTGTGTTGTCTAATTTTTGCTGTGCAGGAACTTCTTATAATTGGCTTATTCCTTCACAATGCTTAATCCTTTAACTATAACAGCGCATGTGTCAGTGCGCACGCGTGCATGTATGTGCGCGCTCGTGCCCCCTCTGAGTTTTTGTGGTTTCTTACATACCTAAAACCCCACATGAGCCAATACTTAACCATCAGGGAAAAACAAGTTGCCTTTTTTTTCCCCTGAAGATACAGCTTCCAGAGAGCACCTGTTTCCTTCAAAATAACCAAATAACTTACTGACCGTGCTTCCAGACATTATCAAGCCTCCCACACTGTCATTTTATGACTCCTTTTTAATTTAAAGTATGTGCACAGGTGTTTATATAAAGGAGGGGTGGGAAAAATTTGCCTGCTGGACTAGTCTTTTCTTAATATTTGTCAAGACATTATTCACCTCTACCATCTGGTCTCCCCTATAATAAGAAAGCATCTTTGACACTATTATCGGAGGGAAGGAAGGGACAAATTAATATTAAAACTATATCCCAAGGAAGATCTTCAAGAAACATGAAGGGGAAAGATGGTAGAATAATGTGTTCTACATTCAGCTCTGTCACTAAATCACTTTGTTCTCCTCGATTCAAGCACTAACTTTCTGTGCTTCTTTCTCTGTCCTATCTTTTGTCTGCTTCATCTTTACAATTTTTTGCTGCAGAGTATGCCTTGCAAAAAAAAAAAAAAAAAAAAAAAAAAAACCANAAAAAAAGGCAAGCAAGTGCCAAACCCCCTACCAGATCCATCCTGATCCCAGTTTGATGCCCCAACAAGTATTACAATACAATGAAAAGGGTAACTGGGGAGTTTTCTCAACCTGCAGGGTAGATAGAGCTGGGCAAAAAGTAAGGGGAAAACAGTCTGACAGTTATAGAGAAGGTTTGTGTTTCATTAACAGTTCTTGAACACAAATATTCTTGCAGGTGCCTGTGGGAAAACCAGGAGTAACCACCAACTTGCCACCGATAATGACATTTAGGGTAATGGGCAAATTGTTCCTTAAATAGGATTTCTCTGTCAGAAGACAGAAGCATTAACCAGTTAAGTTCTAACTCCGCCTAGAAACAGAACAGGTAGTAGGTGTTCAGTCATAGACACATGGGACGGCAGGGGCTTCGGGAAGCTCCTCTTCCACCATTAGCTGCACTGGGGCATCTAAATACCTGAACCCTCTGCATGAAGTATTGTCTAATCTGCGCTTTAAATCCTCCCCTGAAGGTGAACCCAAGATCCCCACAGTACCTTCTTCCAGTTCCATTTTTCACCACGTGGTGAAAGAGTTCCCTTCTTATCCTCCCCAAGTCTCACTTCTCTCTTCTCACTTTTCCCACCTACAGCAGACACTGAAAAATTCTTACGACAAGCTCCTAAGAACTGGGAGATCATTATTCTCTTGCATCCTTTGCCCTTCAATTTTTTATTTTTCTACTCCAAACTCAAGTTTTTTTTCCCAGCTTTCCCTCTTTTGCACTGTTATCTAAACACTTCATCCTTTTTGTTGTCCTGCTCTGGATTCTCTACAGTTTACGTACATCCCCAAAGGCTCATGCCAAAAAGTGAGATCAGGTAGTCCAACAGAAGTCAAACTCAGTGCTGTGTGAGGAGGAAAACATCACCTCCCCAGTCGCGTCTGAGAAACTACTGTGCACTGCAGAATAAATGTGCCCTTCTGCTATGACAGCACTTAATTGACTCAAAAGTTGTGACACACGGTAATTCTCAAGATCGTTTCTGCCACACTGCTACCAAGACAGATATTCTTTATTCTGTATTTGTACATTTGATTTCTCCCTCTTCAGTGCAGCACTTTGCATTTGTTTTCACCGAATTTCATTTTGCTTGTATCTAGCTCACCGTTCAATTTTTCTAGATCATTTTGAATTCTGATAATGCCTTCCAAAGTACATCCAACCCCGCCTAGCTCAGTGTCGCCTGCAAATTTTATAAGCGTATTTCCCATTCCATTGCCTAAGTTATTAATGAAACTATTGAATTAAAGCAGGTCCAGGGCAGATCCCTGCAGGGCCCCACTTGAAATGCCCTCCCAGTATGACAAAGAGCCACGATAACTATTCTGAGAGCTACGTGTCCAATCAAAATATCTTGAATTTCAAACTTTATAAAAAGCTGATCTGGAGTATTTGATATGCAGAGGAGCTGGAGGCCAAAGGATAATTCAGTGAATAATTTAAAGCCTAAGTGTAGGTTTGAGGAAAATCGCAAGCTGTTGGTGGATGATTTGCCAACAGAAAGAGGAAGGAGAAGTCACTGAATGCGTTAGCTGGTACATTTGCCCGGCAGTGCTGCAAGAGGCCCCCACACAGGCACCGCATTCTTCTGATCAAACGTGTGCACGCACCTCTTATTGATACAGCAATGAAGAGAATAAATGGCAAACCAACCACGGTAAATATGTTCCACATGGCAGAGGACAGTGCTTTTCTAAAAGGCACTTCCAGCCATGAACTCCACCATCGAGTTCCTCCCATCCTTATCAGCCTAGAGTTCATCTTCAGGCCATCACTCAATGACGCAGCCATTCTGTGACAGATACTTGGACATTAAGAGTGTTATTTGGCAGGACCTCCATATGAGCATCCCCAAATACATTGAAAATGTGCAAGAATTAATTCTCAGTCTTAAGGGGTAAATCTGATCTCAGCACATTGCCACCAACTCATACTTCTGTAAGTGGAAGCAGAACCGGGCACCTCAAGATGGTACACTAGTTTGCTATTTTCAAGTTCTGTCAAGACACAGAACGAGTTCAGCGAGAAGTCCTCTGTCACACCAGGACTCTAATCAAGCCACTTACCAACTGCATAAGCAAAACTGAATTTGGTTGCCTTACAACAGGAATAAATTAGTTATTGCATTTACATCTGGAGGTCCAGACCGACTGTTCCTGCTGCTATGGGGATGGTCCTGCGAATGGGAACTTGTCCTGGGTTGAGCGACACAGGACTAATTTCTCTTCTAATGCTGGGGAAAACTCCACTTTTGGAAGACTCTAGTGTCTGAATTCATAAAATATTTACTTTATAGCACACGAGGCTATGTGGCATTCAAGATCTCAGTGTTTTCAAGCCTTGCCAGGTGCAGGGATGAGGAGAAGCAAGGCCTGGGCATCTGACCCAGGCTGGCCAACAGGATTATTTCATACCAGGAACGTCACAGTCTATATAAATTAGAAAGTTTGCTGCGTAGTCTTTCTCTCCCTTGATGGCAGCGGTCCAGAGAACTCCTTGCCCTGGTGTTGGACCCCTGAGGCCTTCCCTTTCTCCCAGAACTGTTGCACTCGTAGTGGACAATAAGTGTCCATTTTTGGACAGTTACTGTCCACCGCTGGGAGTACACAGCTTCCTGCTCATATAATTGGCCGAGTATAATTCTTGTATATCTTATATTAGTATTGGGATTAATATTGGTTCTTTAGTATTATTGTTAATTATTTAGTCTTATCCTATTAATTCTATTTATATTTCAACCCGTGTGTTTCCTTGCTTTCCCCGATTCCCCTTTCCGGGTGGGGAGGGGTCATCAGGTGATAGAATGATTGTCTAAATGACAATAAATTGTTATGGGTTTTCTCAAACCATAACAGAACTTTAATGGGTGGCTCACATACTTTGACCTCTCGTGTGATGGTGGCAGAAGCACCAGCACACAACTCCAGGACTGTAACACAAGCAAAATAAGCCAAAGGCAATGGTTACCACTACTGGAGCTGTACTGGTGATACCAGCAACGTGCTACCCTAATCAATTAACTGTTTTGTTTGGAGCCAAAGCTAACCTCATGTCTTCGCCTCCCTGCTTTTTTGAAAGCTATGCCCTTATTTATATCTTGAACTAGATTTCTGTGGCACACTTGCTGATGCATATCAGGAGCAAGAGATGTCTGTGGGTTCCACCATGTTGTCACTCTCGTTATGCAGGATTAGAACTGGGCTCCTGATCTCAAAGTCTGTCAGAAATCTGGATTTGAAACACAATGAATTAATAAATAAGCGAATAGGTCTCAGTTTTATGAAGCACACTACCTGCCTAAGTTTCCCCCAGTGCAGCCACTTGTCATTTTCAGCACCCCTGGAGACCCCAACGGCTGATAACTCTTGCATGTCGCTTTGCAACCCATTATACAGATGCAGTCTTATGATAAAACCTTCCTCCTCACTGACTCCTTTTGTTTTACAGATGTAATCTGAGTAGAGGCTGAAGAGATCCCATCCCCCACTGCAAAGATAAGGTTACGGAGCATAGGTCTTAGTAAGGATTTTGCAAGCTGCATGAATTATTTAAGTCCTTTATGATATAATGACAGACATATCAGGTTATTTGTTTATTCTGTGTATAATTCATGACTCTCTTGGGAGCTAGACAGAAGTAGGATAGATTGTTGCATCTTCTTGTTCATTCCAGTAAATCCCCATCACCAGATGGAAGGCTGAACCACCCCAGAAGACAAAAACAGCCACACCTTGCAGAATCTGCACTTTTGGTTGGAGATGAGAGAGGTTTTTTTTTCCCACAGCCTGGAGAAATAGGGAAGCTGTCACTTGAGTACATCAGGCTACATGGCTAGAAGACAGTCCAGGTAGCGCTTCTGTATCGTGCCACCAGAACACTGTCATCTAAAGCATATGCAAACAGCTTTGTGATTAGATGCTATGAGTTGCCCCATGCTCCTGTATCATTGCTGAGCAACAGCAGGATTACCCAAACTGATGCAAGCTCCTGCAAGACTTCAGGAAAGTTCACAGCAACCAGCTCCTGGGCTACACAAATAGTAAGATACTGGACAAAGCAAAACAGTGCGCCTTGCTTGGGTCATTTGTGTAAAGAGTCTAGTCAAGACATAGGGCAAAGCATGATAAAGGTGTGCCATGTCCTGATGGCTGGAACAGAGTTTTGAATACATACACTGTAGTCATCTCCCATTTCTCTAGCGTGCTGTTTCAAGGGTGAGGGAGAGATGTTATGCCATAGTGGCAACCAGGACATAAAGGATTGACTAGAGCCCCAGACAAGACAGACCTTCCCAACGCCCTCCTGCTCACACAAGGTACCTCACCCAGCCACGCTCCTACTGCCAGGAAGAGTCACGATACTATGGAGAGTTGCAGCAGAACACAAACGTGGCCAAGCTGAAAATAGCATCCTGGGTAACCCTTACTAGCCACAGGACACTAGAGGACTGCTTTCAGCATCCATTGCAGATTTCAGCTGATCAGAAACAGACTAGGCACATAATGATTAATCTGATCGCTAAAATACAGGCCATATTAAGGAGTCTGATAGAGGACTACTGACTAGTCAGACCTCTGCTGAATTCATGCCTACAGCTTCTCCCTTACCAAGAAAAGATACCATTAACCTCTGCCACAAAGACCTCCTGCTACAAGAGCTATTTAGGGGCATCCATTGCCATTACTCTTCAGCCTCTAACCATGTTAACTCACGTCTCCTGGGGTTTTTGGAGTAGCCTCTCACAGTATCATATGCAACGTCCCTCAGGGGCTTTCTGGGTGTCACTGTCACTAGATGTCTATCTAGTTAAACCCCCAATCTTAAACAATCCCTCTCTCCACCATCCCCCTACCTGAGAGATTCCTGGCCCTAAGAGAGCGTTGTAATCATTGTTATTATAAAGCACTTAGCAATGCTCACTCATTGCATCTCTCAACAGCCAAACACCCAGAACCCTGTTATTTCATATGCAGTCGCCTTCATTTGCAGAAGCTCTTCATTGTATTAGTCCCTTTCAGCAAAGAAAAAAGGGGTGGGGGTGGAGAGCATTAAAAAGAAATAAATAATGGTTTACTGCATTTTATGCCATTACCTTACTACTTTGTGATACACATCCAAAAGCTGTCTGCAAGACCTCTCCTGTTGTAAGGTGGCATCCAGACATGCTCCGAGGCAGGGACAGTGGAAGCATGAAGCCCAGTTTGGTTTTGTCCCAGTTCTGCTGCATCACCCAGAGCACTATAGCACCAGCGATGAAAATGTCAGCTTTCACGGGTCACCTCCTCTCCTTTCCATCCACCTGGGGCAAACACTGCTCCCTCCACAGGGGAAAAGCATACACATACAGCCTTTCCTTTGAAAAGGACACAAGCCTATGGAAATGGAGGTGACTGAACCACACTGGAAATACTCAGAAGGTACTACAGGATCTGCTACACATGCTCAGGACGTCCATCAGCCTCAGTTCCCCCATCCCCAGCCACAGCCAGCTTTTCACGTTGGAAAAGATATACCTCCTGTCCTGGAGGACCCTGTGGAAGGAGGATGCTGTGCTAGAGCACCTTTAGGAATGAGGATGCTGTGCCAAGCACCTTGGGAGTTCCTCCTGCTGCAAGAAAACAGCACTCTGCAACAAACCACCTTCCCTTTCAAAAGGGAAGGGTCACTAGGAAACTCTGCTGGAGCCTAAGGACAGATGCATCCCTTTCCTCGCCAGATGCCTCAAGCTAATCAGCCAGCAGTGCTCCCACAACCTTGATTCACAATCAACATGGGTACTGTCCGCATTCCCTCACCATCGCAATTTCGTAATTAAAGCACAGATAGTGCAATGGCCCATCAAACACCATTTTGAACGGACTGATCAACATTAAACTGTCAAATCTTCTAATATGTTTAGCAAAAATATTTTCTGGGGTTTTTTTGTTTGTTTGTTTTGGGGTTTTTTTTGCCAGGAAGGGAGAATGGAGCTACGAAGGTGAAGCATATTCTCAAATCCAGACAGGCTTTTGGGAGCAAAGTCAGAACTACAACTCAACTTCCTGACGCTAAATTTGATGTTTGCCCTTGGAAGACAGCACTCAAACACCAAAGCAGGAAACTCACACACCTGTGGATACCCTGGAGTAGGCCTCCTCCCAGCCCTCACCCACAATATGCTCACATGTAACTGAAATCTAAGATTACAAGATAATTCTCTCTTCTGCTTTTCTAAATGAGTATCGACATTAAAACCAAAAATATCTGACATCCAAACCCACGATGAATATAATGCCTCAGACTCTTTTCTGCAAGAGAGAAAAATCCCAGTCTCTAATGTGGTCCTCTCAATGGGACCCGTGACATCACCAGCCCCTTTCTATTTAGAATAATGACTTCTTCCACACGCCAAGAGATTTGAAATTACCTGTGAAATATATTTCCCTAGGCACAGGCTCAAGAAGCATGTAAATTACCCAGCTTAATGGCCTCTAGAATTTCTCTCTGAGACACACAGGGAGTGGGAAATGTTCAGATGATATCTCAGGTACCATCCGAGGGGATAAACGTCTGAGGGATGGTCAAGAGCTACTGCCCTACAGTTCCCCCAGTAAACAGTCCCACTGGTGAGCGCTTGCCGCAAGGAGACAACGAGCGCAAGAGATCCAATTCTAAATGAGTGCATCATCAGCATAAAAATGCAATTTTAAAGAGAGCTTTTCTTGGGAAAGGTGCCTGACCATAATTTACACGGCACAAGCAGCCAACATAGGGCTTACGCAGCAGAGGGCACCCATTTAATTTGCAAAAGCCCAGCGCTGAGCGTGCTAAGCACTCGGCAGCAAACCCTCTTGCCCTCCGCCTAACTGTAGGGAACAGCACTGCCCAAGCTTTGACTTCCAGGCATCTGCCAGAGAATAGTGTCCTTCAGAGAAGCTTTTCATCCACAAGGACAGTTCCCGCTTGCCCAACACCAAAGGGACAGATACTGTCCCTGGAGTCCAAATCCTCCTGGTCATGTTTCTGTTCTTGTAGATGAATCTGATGTCTTGTTAGTATGCAGCAGAAGAAACATTTATCCTGAAACAAAGACCATGGATTCATTTGGAGGAACAGAAAAGGAGGAATTACGTGATCTGGGTTGCATTTCCTGCTCCGCCGCTGACATATTGGAAGCTCTGAACCCTTAGTTTCATCAGCAAAACGAGCAACAGGAAAGCACAAGTGCTATTAGAAAGTGCACATAAAAAAATCGTTACAAGGAGCGGAAGACTGAGAACAGGACAAGACACTCATATGGCAATGGGGAGGGGGGACAACCCCAAGGGCACCATGAAAGAATTACTTGTCTCCCCAGGGAACAAGCCTGAGGCACACAAGCTTTGCTCCTGATGCTAGCCAAGACTGACAGGTTGGTCACCGTTTAATGCACAGCAGATAGAAAGTAGGCCAGAAGATCAATCGGGGATAAGCGAACACCTGGAAGATAGGCCTGGCAATGGAAAAATGGGCCAAATTCCTCAGTGTAAATCTCCTCAAAGCAAAGGTGTAAGACACGGTCTTTGCTGAGACTCTTCCAAAGTGAGAATCTGCCCTCATTCTCAGTCACAAGCATCTTGCTAACCCACATACTGCCAGAAGCTGTGGTACGACAGCAAAATTAACACAGGAGCAATTTTAACAGCATTTTCCAAGCTAATTTCCTCACTCAGAAGCATGCCACCAAGGGCTGAAGTCTGTCTGGACTCCTCACAGCTATCTGTGCTCAAGATTAACTATATGTCACTGCCAGTAATGCAAACACTCTGCTATTCAGAAACTATTAGAAGATAAATACTAAAACCTGAACATCATAGCAGTAGAGGAAAAAAAAAAAAAGGAATGACATTGTAGCCAAGCTAAATGAGGAAGCAAGGTTAGTTTCGTGTGGAAAGTTAGACAAAAAAAAATATTACACACTTGGAATAGTCCCTGCTTTGGTCATGGGATCTGGATTTTTCTTCATTGAACTTCATAAACTTCAGAACATTTCAACAAACCACAGTTCACCCAGTACTGCAAGTTGGCTGCTCTGGTGAGGGATGAAACAGTGCTCTCACCACCAATTCCACTCAGGCCCTGAAGCACCAGGCTTTGCGCATGAATCCTTCATCCAACAACGGGCATACGTTGTTAAGTGGAGAGACTACAGGTATACACATTACTTGTGGCCCAGACTTGGGCCTCAGGTAATGCAACGGCTGGAGCATCTCACCCACAGCCCATAGCACGTCCTTTTTCAGCTCACCACCACACCGCAGTCACTCTGGTATTCCTCTGTAAGAAGGACAGGTACCATTTACTAAACCTTTCATTTCTGCAGCTGCTTGGTCCTTCTCTGGAAGAAACTTCACATACAAGCATCCTCATGCTATCTTGTGGGATCTAATAATAACTGAAACGGCACAAACACAGCAATAAGGAGATTTAACTAAGAATGAATGTCAAGTACTACGCAAACTATCATGAAAACACCACATCTTCTTTTTTTTTTTTTCTGGGAAGTGGCAAGCCTACTCTTCTACCAGCCAGCTGTGACTCCAGAGAACAGGACGGGGTCTGGCAGCCACTTGCCAATGAGGAGGCGGCCATGCACTCAGTTGCCTAAGAGTCACCAAATAAGTGACATTTATTAAGTGGCCCTTATAAAATAAAAAAAGGCCGCTTTCAGCACACATAATCACATTCATAAACTGCACAAACCAGCAATGCTTTCAGCACAGGGCTCCACTTGGAGTGGTGTCAAGAGAAGAAAGACCGGAAAAGAAGATTCCCACACAGCAGCGTGTGCTCAAGCAAACAGGGCACCAGCAAAGCTGTCAGGACAGGGCTGTAAGAGGGGGAAAAAAGCAGGAGCTCGCTCAGCAGCCACAACGGTGAAGTCAGACCTCGTGCCAAGATGCGGCTATCAGAGCCCGTTCATACCTGGCTACTCCATCCTGATGTCTGGGGAGGGAGCACAGGGAAGCAGGGGGAAGCTGAGGGCATCAGATTCACCTGCGGAAGGAGCCACTTCTCACGACAGCAACCACCAGCCCCCAGCAGGCAGCACGACTGAGACAGAGCTGGCTAGATTTTTCTCTAAAGTAAAGACTAGATCAAAACAAATAAACATAGCGAGGAGCAAGTGACACAGAAGGGTTCAATTTAGCCTTAAGATGATGGGTAAAAAGGCGGTATTGATGTCAGAAATGCCAACACAACATTTTCGTTGCCGGGTCAAACAGGCGGGCGGGTGCTAAATGGGGTTATTTAGAAACTGGGACCAAAGCATGAGCAGATAGTAGATGTGTTAGATGCATTTCTTTTCTCCATCTCACAATAAAAATCACATCAGAAGCAAACGCAACCACCATGATATTTAAAAGTTAAAAGACAAAGGCCTGAAAGTTGTCCTTGGCATAATCCCACAGCATCGTTACATCAGGGGTGAATTTGGCCCAGTAGCTCAAAAAATGTTTTGACATTTTTCAGCTTTTAAACCTAACAAAACTGTAGCAGGGTATGGCAGGCAAGACTGACAACAGTAAATTCTTCTGCTTCATAACAAATCCAACATCAGGAAGGATGGCTCAATCACAAGCAGTCCCACGGCACACAGCCACGGAGGGCTGTGAAAACAGCCCTGCCTGCGCACAGAAGGGGCCCCTTTTGGGCTGATGCTCATTTGGTCTCTGCTCTTGCAAGTGCCATCATTCTGTGGGAGGCAAAATAACGTCATCAGTTTGGTCACTGATCGACAATTAAGGTTTCCCAGCAAACAAAACCAGAATAAATAAAATCCAAGACCTGCGTGAAGAGAAAAATATTGATTTGGTTATTTTTTTCCTCATAGTCATGTAATCTGTCCTCCTTCCCAGAGCAGGCAAGGAAGGAAGGGAAAGCAGAGTGCCCACGAAGCTGCAACGCATGCCTAGTTCACAGTCCTGAAACTCTTTTCAGCTTGCAGATCTTGAATAATTAAATGTTGTTTCTTCCACCCCTTTCCCCCACCACCACCCCCGGTATGCATGAGACGCTGCTGCGGCAAGTTTACTTTTACCTGGGCAAGGGACATCCCTTCCCCGTAGAGGCCCTGAAGCACATAAACCCACACAATACATTATTTTTTCTTTCCCCCTGCTCATCCCAAGAACATGACACTACAGTGAATACTTAGTCGAGACCTCTAATTTATAAGACTACCTCAGACATGAGGAAATGGTACTTTGGCTCCTCCTGGGTCTACTGCATTCGTTATGGAGCAATAAAAAGACGTTCAACCACTCACAGCTCAGAATCTGACTCAATCTTCAACACCTGATAAAGCTGAATATTAGGTGCTTCGCTTGGCTTAAGTCCGTCTCTATTTTGGTGTCCATGTTACAGCTGCCAAAAACCTGACTGTGGAACCCACCATACGTTAGAAATGCAAACAAGGCACTGCATTCATGACGCTCACGCCGTGTCATACTGTAGAGAAAGTGTTCATTGACCACAATAAAGAGGTATTATTACATAAAATTCAATAGAGATGAGAATTCAAATACAAGAATATCTCTGGTTCAACAGAAATTAAATCAGTGAGAGCTTTATACATTTTTGAAGCATAAGTGGCTTATACAAGGTCAGCCCTCAAAAATATTTAGAAATATGCCTCATTTTGTTTTGTTATTTGGAGGATGAATGCGAAATCAGACTTTGGATACTGGATTCTTCTGGACTGAAGAATAAAGTGCTCACTGCAGAAGAAACAGACTGACAGCAAAAAGACTGGTAGCTTGCGACAAGAGAAAAGTTTCAGGATCCAGCTCTGTTATGAGTTGAAAGGCTTTGGTATTTATAAGGAGAATCATATCCTCATTTGTCACTTCAACGGAGATGGATACAACACACTTTCCCAAGTCTTTCCACCCATTCAACAGTTAAGGGCTAACTTTGTTTGTGCTTGGAAGGCCCAGAGGCTTGGAAAACCTGAAAGCACGGGGGGAGGCTCTATTTATCAACAAATCAGTTATGCAGTGGCAGCTACGCTGAACCTGCACCATGCCTGCCGCATCACGGATTTTTAACTCCGAAATGGGATTCCAGCAGGGACCGAGGCAAGCCGACACGCTGCCGCCAGGACTCAGACTCTTATTGCCCTCGCTCTCCCTGTTGGATAACACCGACTTAATGCTCCCATGGGCCGCACATCTTCCAGGTTATCCTGGGCAAACCTCTCTGGTCCACAGCCACATGCTCAGCACGCTCACAAGCCTTCCAGCCACGGAACGCCGCACAGAAAAGCCTGGCCAATTCTGGCTTGATGCTTCCTTTGGTGGAACTAGGTAAGGAAATCTCACCGAAATTAGTATATACTTTAAAGAAACTACCCCTGCAAATAACATTCCTATGGATGGGAAGCTGCCAGCATTTTGGTCATGAGATTTTCATCCTTCTCTGCCCTTGTTTTTATACTCCCCATCCTTTCCCCCCCACCCTCCCCTGAAGCATCAGTTGCTTTCTAACACTACACAGATTTTTGCTCCAATGCACAGCATGATCTAAGTAATTCGCACTTCATTGCTCTGCACACCTCATCATCTGCACATGAAAACAGCAGTCTCTCCCTATCCCTCCGCTCGCTGCCTATTTCTTCCTCCTCCTCCTCCATCCCCCACCTCCTGTACCTTCTCAGCAAAACCCTACTACGGAAGCTGCAGTGAAGAGGCTCACATTACCAGGGCTCCATTGCTTTTACAAAATTTACTAGCATGCTGTGAAGCCTCATAAATAATTCAAGATAGACAACCTTTGTCAGGTAAATGAACGTGCCTACTGTAATCCATCACTCCCGGTTTTCTATCGCAGTGATACACATACTCACTGTAGGCACAACCCATATTGATTCACAAATTTCCCAAGTGTCAGTAGGGACGGGGTAGCAGAACAGTTTTGGCACCAGCAGAACCCAAGGAAATGCAAAGTCTGCCCAGGACTTCACTGGATTCATAACAGATACCCACTGGTGCAAAAGTAGCTCCAGCCTAGTCCATGGAAAGCAGCTCCATTCCCACCACCCTCTGTGGACAATGAAAGAAGGATCATGGTCGGGGCAGGAGACTCATTCTTATTACAGATCTTCTTTTCACTGCAAGAACTTCAGGGATTGTTGACACAAATCGGAGCTCGAAATCACGTTGCATCCTGCGCTTCTTGGGTTTAACTCCTCGCACTTCAGCGGTGTTACTGCACAAAGGCACTTGGCTCATTAGAGATATGCAAACTCAACTTCTGTTTTGGCAACTGCGCCCAAGGCTTTATCATCATCAGAGCTATTGCACTAAATGGTTTATATCCCTATTTAGCACCCAATCTGATTGCTATCAGCAATTACCTCCTCTGGAGTTCTCAGCCTCAACTAGAAGCGAGGGGAGGAGGCCTGATGCTGGTTCTCCTGAGAGGCAGTCCCCCGTGGTCCTGGGAGAAGGTGTGCTCAGCAACAGCTCCTGCACTGTCCCCGCCAGACTGAGAAGCAGCTTCTGAGGAGGCGGCGTGGTAGCCTCATCACAGGGAAGAATAACGACCTTGCGCAGAGTTAATGAATAGATACAGAAACCACAGACCGTGCAACCTTTGTCTGGCCTGACTGCCATTCAGATCCTTGTGTCTCTTGCCCGGCAGCCCTTTCACCCGTCACAAGCTGATCTGGCTACATATCCTGATCATTCACGCAGCAGCCAATGCGAGAAACACTCTGCTTTACAGCTGAAGAATTAATCCTTTGCTCTGGGTAAATACCTTTTATTTCTTATGATATTTATGACCAAAAGATAATGGCTGAGGCAGAACTGGAAGGGTCGCAGGACAACTGTCAAAGTTACGAAGAAAATCCACACGCATTCTCTGAAAGATCAAATGATTCAGCGTAAAGAAAACCATGCCAATAGCTTGTTGATACAAACCAACTCTCCAATAACAACAGTTTGTACAACCCCAATCCCCATGCAACCCAGCAATAATAAACTTGAGGATGAATGCTAGATTACAGGAACAGCGCTAAACCAACAAAGTACTACCAGCACCCCAGAGAGGAAAAAATAATTTTGCTAACAAAACACATTTTGCTTTCAAGAGGCTCCTGGAAAAGTAAATATCGGAACATTCAGATACTGTCCTTTCTTGCTGAATGTTTCACTCAAGTATTTTGCTTGGTAATGACTTTTTCTTTTATTTCATCCCACTTGAGTATTTCATTGGCTGAAAAAAAAAAGCATTGTCTAAATGGTACGGTTTGTGCACATGTACAATGTTACAGTGTGCAGATGCCCCAGCACTTAAGCCCTCAAGAGCCTTTCTGATGGCTTTTGAAGCCAAACACCAGGAAGCTCATTCAAGGATAAATTTTCAGGTTTCCATTTAGACCCTGTGTAACCACCTTCAGCTTTCAAGAGGCTACTGCACACATGCATACAACACACACAAAGCTTCTTTACAATGAAGCTTCTGAACTGTGCCTGTCAAACACCAAGCATGAGCCTGTTTCTACCCTCAGGTCTATGTGCAGGAGCCTTATTGATTTCAGTGGGAACTCACACACCCTCCCAAGAGAATTTAAATTAACACTTTTTCAACGGATGCAGTTGAAACTGCAATCTTGAAGAGGATCCCTGCAGGCAGGGTACGGCGTTGAGGTGTCACAAGGACAGGCAAGAAAGCAGTCATGCCCTGCTCTGTGATACCTGCCCTTTCCCCGCGAAGAGACCTGAGCAGGATGCATTCAGGAACGGTGACAAGAAAGGAGAATTTTTTTTTAAATGCCAAAGAAATATTGCAAATGGCTTTAAAAAAAACAAAACCAAAAACATTCAGTCCCTCCCTGGGGCTCTTCTTTTACCTCTGGGCAGTTCAGGGTGCCTCTGCACACCCCAAAGCAGATTCTGGCACTGATGCACAGCCCGCACGGGGCTGTTGCAGGGACACAGGGTGTTTGTGCCTCCACTGGGTACCAGTTCTCACAGAGGCTGCTCAGCCCTCGCAGGGATGGAGCGACGTTATCTGTCAGTCACTCATGGGGGTAGATTGCCCTCCCAGGGAGCTGTCTCTCTGCTCAGCCGAGTGTAGCAGAAGACAAGCAGGGCCATCTCCCCACTTCTTCTCCGTGCCTTTCCAGACAAGTTCCCTTCCCAAGCATCAAAACCATAATTGGAAGAGATTTTCTGACTGCACAGCAGGTGAGCAGTAGAACAAGAGAAGAAGCCTCCTCTACGTGGCATCCCGCAAACCCTAAAGCATCCAGTCCTAATAGAGTTATTTATTTCAAGCCCTGCTAGCCCAGATGTGCCATCACTACCAGCATCATTAACCTCATTTGGGGTGAAATAACACAAGTACAAATCAAAACCTGCTAAAAGGAAGCAATTAATTTGGTAGAGGCAGCCTCAAGACCACCTTCCAGTGGTGACGGGCACCTATTAGGACTTATTGCTCTCAGCAGGAGCCTTCACTGCCGACTATCCCACAGAAACACTGGGAACACCTCCAGCTTCCTGCCCAAAACTACTGTCTGCATCTGACAAGTGCTAGATCTCATGCCAGAGAGGCAGGACCAGCCCCTGGTCCCCAGGCTGGCGCTTTCCCCTGCAGACATCACTTTCTCCTCTGGCTGGCTGGTCGGAGATGCCCTGCAGAGCAGCGATGAAGCCAAGCCTCCCCAGCGGCCGCGCAGAAATTCTGCGCACACCTGCTTCCTCACAAGAAGCAAATGGCTCGCCACCCTCTAGCAGATGGCAATTTTCTTTCAAGTCCAAGTGACAAAAAGCCTTTCTGCAAAGCAAGGAGGGGGTTTGTTCTACTCCTGGGCTGCAGCACTGGCAGCCACATTCCCCAGCATTCACATGCACAAGATCCCCACTAACGGGAGGAGACAACAATACAGGTGCAGGACTCCCCTGATTGACCAGGTTTTCAATCATCTAATACCAAACCTCTCAGAAATTCAAGCAGAGGTTGTTACCATGTTGCCACAGGAATCCCTCTGCATACTATTTAAAAAGAAATAAAAATCAACTGCAACCAACAGCCTTTCTTTCCACGGCTGTTAATCCCGTTGACCACACAGATGCACATTCTTGTACGTGAAAAGGAGCCTTGTCAGTCAGTGGACATCACCTAACGCGCCCGCCCCAATGGGTTTGTTCCAATCTGGGATTTTGCTTTTTAAATCTCAATGAGAAATTCCCCTTTGGACAACTGGCTGAGCCGAGCCTTCCTTAGCTCAGCATAAGATGATTAAAACCATGCTACCCGGGAGGAGAGAGATAATGTGGAACACCAGCAATTTATCAGGGACGGAACCAAGAATCAACACACAGAATCACTTATGATAATTAATGCAATTGTAACCAAAAATAAAAAAAAATAAAAAATAAATCCTTCATTATTTTCTTCTTTTCCGCCCCTTAGGCAAAATACCCTAATCATTCAGTCTGCTGCCTGTCAGAATGAAACAGTTCTGAGGCTGCTTAAAAAAGCAGCCTCATTTTTTGAGAGTCCTATAGTGAAAGATGACTTAAGTGATTTACGGAGAAAACCTCCAGAAGACAAACAAGGTTTCTAATCAATGCTCCAAATCATTCGCTGTTGTTACAAGGGTGCACTGTCCAAAGTAGGAGAAAATTGGCTCGTAACAGGAAGAATTTCACAGCCCATCTCTTCAGCTCAACTCAGCTTCTGGCCGCCAAACCTTCCAAAAAGATTTAAGTTATATCCAACGTCTTTAAAAACAAGGAGGGTGCAGTCAGGGAGCTACTCAGGGGGGAACAGTCAATTAAAGAGTGTTGTTCAACCCTTGGTGCCGGCTACCATTGCGCTCTTTATTCCCATTAAATATTTCCTTCCCGAGAAACAATCACAGCAGCCCTAGGGCAGAGCTTGCGAGGCATTTCAGCCCACATGTTACAGCATTAACCTACTGCCCAGCAATTGTGCATCATCATCAAATATCCATTCGTGACTCTTCTCTTCTCTGGGTTCACAAAACAGGTCATAAGGGGAACAAAACGAGCAAGAAGACACCAGGTCAGGCTGAGGTCTTGCATCCCTTCTGTGTCTCTTCTCCGGATGCAGCCAGACAGCATTACTTCCCTCCAGAGGCACACACAGAATTAGTGGCCTTCTCAGCACCATTCCTTCACATTTGCAATTAATTATCAATCTTTGCCACTGGGTTCAGTTTTTACTCATCTTGCTTCTCTCACGCCAGGATTGGGCCCACTCTGATAAGACCACTGATAGGAGAGCACAGAGCTAGCGAAGCCTATCCTCGTAAACCCCACCAAATTATCTGGAATAAAACTGCTTTAACTAAAAAGCTGGCACAGTTTATTAGAACAATCAGTCTGGGTGAGGGAAGGCCAATGCATTATTTACAAATTATACGCCTCTCTCAAGTATGTTTCTCCTGGTACAGGAACCTTCTTATAAAACTTTCTGCAGTTAGAAAGAAAAAACAGTTCTGACTTGTAAACTTGTACCCAAAAGAGATTTATTCTATAATATGATTCTGCATTGCAAATTTAAGAGAAGAAACCAACAACTTATAACCCTTGAAGAGCTGATGAAATATCAAAAACATACCACGAACTTTATCTGTGCTTCACCACGTACATCATGCCCTTTACTTCTCTCGGGATTCTCATGGAAATCAAGATTATTCATGTGAGAGCAACTCTGGATCAGGCCATAAGGCTGTCGTACTTGGACGAGAACTGGCACGTTTCCTTTCCTCTCCTCCCCCTGTAGGTAGACATTTCTCAGGGTCTTATTCTGAAGAATTCCTGTATTTACGTGACAGCAAGAAAAGGGAACTCCTCGGCTCCCAAAGGTCAAAGATATTTAGAAATATGGATAGAAGATCCAAAAGAATTCAGAAAGAATCTGTTTGAATGGGAGGTATTTCCGAATAAACTAGGAATGCAAACCACTATGCCTTCGGTGAAGCCAGATATTAACACGGTAAGCTACAGCTCTCCCAAATAAACAACGCTGTTTCTTCTGCTGATAAGCCTTCTTTTCAGAAGGCCTGACTACATGCCTGTAAAATCGTACTTTGAGATCAAAGATGTTAATCTAAAAGGCTTTCAAAAATACTCCCTATGACATATATATATAATGTATTTCTATTCTTAAGCAAATCAAAACTGACAAGAAAATTGTGACATAAAGCAGTGCACATCCACTGGGGCAGCACAAAGTTAAGGGCAACACTGCTATTATTAACTCTATGTCATTGAAATCTTTCCCCCACCTTCAGAAACGCAGACTGTAAGGACACAGTGTCAGCCTTTACTTTGAATCGTCTGGATTTTTTATTTTTTTTCCCAGTTTTGTGTCAACAAACCTCAGCATTTCATAACGGAGATGACAGCCTCTTAAAATACATCTCGGCAAGATTTCGCACGGCTGTGTGGAGGGGGACAGGGCTTCAGGGTTATCACAGTATGCCAGAGAGCTGAATGTGTTAGCAAATATTCCCAAACATTAACTTCCAAAATGCTCGCTTTCTTAAAAAAGAAAAAAAAAAAAATCTATTTATATCCTTCCTGCAGCGACTCTCCAGTCCCCCACCCCCTCACCCAAATGAGCTGCTTTCCGACTTTCTCTTTCAATGGATTACATCCCACTTCTGCCGGTCCACAGGGAGGGAGAGGACGACCCGCCAGCTCGGCTAGCCCGTGGAACTATCCATTTATTACTAGTTTGTGCTCGAACTCCGGTGGGTCCGGCCGGTTGTGGGTACCATATTNGAAGCTTGAAAACTCTGGTTTTCATTTCTGTGCATCTCCGATTCCTGCAACAGTACCATGGGAGAAATTAGTTACCTACTGCAAATGGATGAGTTAAAACTAATTCTTATGAACCTAACTGTTCCTTGCTTTGATGGGTGCTTTCAGTATTACCCTAAACAACAGAATTGGCATTAACAGCATCACTTTAAATTACTGTTTTCAGTTAGGGTATGAACAATCTTGATCTAAGTTCCTTGGTTTTCTTAGAAAACAAGTGTTTCAAACCAAGTGCTTTTGTAAGTGACTCCAGATGCCAACATCTTGCTATTTAAGTATGAAGTAAGTAGAAAGTATCAGAGAAAGTATCCTTCCCACCTAAGCTGCATTTTACAAGTTACCTTTTGAAAAGGACTTAGTGAGCTACTGCCAATGCAACACACCTCCACTATAACTTCTCACTGTGGCAGGGGGACTGGAACTAGATGGTCTTTAAGGTCCCTTCCAACTCTAACCATTCTACGATTTTATGGTGGCTGCTCCACACTTCTGTAAGAGAGGGAATTGTTCCTCTTTCTAATGGTGCTGTGTCCTCCAGAGACTGCAAGTCCCATCAGGTCCTGGTCAAAGTCAGTAACACCAGCTCAACTTCGCAGGGATCAGCGTACACCGGAACGTTGAGCCTGATGAGCTACGGCTGTACACAGGGACATATGGCCAGCCCTGAGCACACATAGCAAAGACAGGTTGTCCTGGTCTGCAGTCAACCCAGACTCGGAGGAGTTATGATCTTCACATTCCAGATGGCAAACATATACCTGATACAGAAGGGACAAAATGCTGTGTAATCTTAATTCATAGTCCATAGTTAAAGAAAACCGGCGGGTACCGGGCTGGAGAGACCCGGCCGCGGCATCCCGCCGCCAGCCCCCATCCTCTCCCCAGCCCGGGGTCTGGCCCCCGCCGGCGCGGGGGGCAAAGGCAGGCGACATCCCGGCGGCGTCGTCCCCCCCTCCCCGCCCCGACCGGCGAGGGACCTCGTGGGCTCCTTCCCCCCCGCGGAGCTGTCACTGCCATGCTTGCCGGGTACCGCGTTTTCCTCCCGGGCCACCTCCCGGGGACAGATCGGCGTATGGGAATCTCCAGTTACGTTAAATAATAATAACAGCAGCGATGATTATGTTGGTTTTTTTAAAAAAACACGCTGTGACTTTGGGGAGCGTTCGTGAGCACAACAAGAGGGCAGGCTAAAAATTCAAAATAACAGAATTAATAAACACAGACCCAAAATGACCAGGGTTTCTGAGCCAGACTTTTAAAGGCCTGGATTTTGCAACGCTGACTTCTGGGTAGCTGCAGTGTAATTTCATCTTCTCTAAATCCAAACCCAAGCTGCTCGGCATCATTGAAACTGACCGCTGGCGAGTCATGGGGACAGCTGGCACAGGAGAGGCCGGGACACCATCCATGTGCTCCCCGTTTCCCTCCCCAGACAGCCTAAACCTGGACAATCACAGGCCAGGCAATTCATAGCTAGCATCGCTTTGCCGTCTTTAACTTCAGAAAAGGTGTAATATTGGCAAGATTGACAGGATCTGGACAAACCTCGTGAGGAAGAGCCTCACAAACTATTCATCAGCGCTTTAGAGATGCTCCTTGGTCCTGCCCACTGCAGCGACAGGACAGGAGCCCCTGGCAGCATGGATCCCAGCACAGAGGTTTAAAAGCTTGGGAAGGGAGGAGGATTTCCAGGGGGAGACGTTGCTTCTCTGAAACACTCCACGCCCTGGTTTTCAGGAGGGGTTTGCTTCTGCTGATGGATGAGATTGCCTCCATCCTTTGTTTCTGATGGCAAAAAGAAACATTTTGGAGTGACACAGACCCAGACTCAGGTTCCCAGTACCCTGGTATCACCAAGAGTGCTGCCTAAATTCATGTGGTCCCATCCAGACACACCACAAATTTCATGCAGTGAGGAGCACTGATACATAAATGGAAACAACGAGGATTTGATGCACTGACCCCAGCTTCAGCTGGTTCACAGAGACAATTCTTTTTTTAATGAGGTAGAGAAACACTATCATTTTCCCAACTCATGTTGGAAGTCAGCACTAAACCCCACACTTGAATCCAGAAAATTGGACTTGCAAAACCATCAGACACTGACCTGATGTGTTCAACACAGAGATGGATATGCACAGTAACTTAATACTTCTGAGAAATATTAAGAGATACGTCAGTATTCCCTCTCTAGCTCCTGTACCATGTGCAGACTCTGGCTATTCTTCGCACACCCTTCAGGATATGGTCTGGTTTTGCACCCTGTATTTCAACTGCACCTACCAGACATAGTTTAAATCAGGTGTGCACGGGCTATTACAGTAGAAATCGCAGTTACTGCCCTGTCATATAGAAGTTTCCTATTTACAACCTCCAAGTGTGTTTCAGCAGTGGTAAGTGGATAATCTCTAGCGTATACATGGGAAACAGAGCGACAATATGATAAACAGCTTGTCCATTGCTGGCAGAGTCAGCAGCAGATAGTAAACACTCTTCATTGTGTAGAATTTGGCTTTCCAAATTCTTGAAAGACAAATTCTGTTGTCTGTCACATCCATACTTTCTTTCCCAGAGGACCTGGGTTAGCATCTGTCTAACAGATAGCATTTAACTCAAGATATGGGCCCACAGGGTCCGGGTTTCGGGTTCCTATTCTAACAGGATATGCAGGGTCTATGAGGCAACACTGCAATTGCCAGGCATCATTTATAATACGGGGTTTTTCTGCATTATGCAATCTGATCCTCTGTCCTGTAAGAAAAGCTCAGGGACACAACTGCGTATTGCCACGGCCATCAACTGCTTTTCCAAACGCCTGGCATCCAGCAGCTGGCTGCTCTGCAATTGCAAATGCGTCGCGTGTACGCAGCAGCCCCAGCGCTGGATGCTCCAGCCTGTTGTGCCTGAACTGTGCCTGTCTACAGAGCAACGCTCCATCGCAGGCACAGTAACCCCACGCATTCATGAATGGGTGGGGGTGATTTATTTCTTTGAGACGTGGCTTTCCAAAATCCTTACAATTGTTCTGTTTTAATCCAGATATCAATATCCTTCTGAGCAAAATTTGACCTTGCAGTCTTACAGGAGGAGCGGACCTCTAGATGTCAAGTAATTACTTTCAAACGTTGCTGTTTGGGTTTCTTAACAGTAAAGCCTTGCCTGATACGTCCCTTTTTTTAAACAACAGTCCTACACTGCGGAGATGGACGTTTTGTTTTATTTTGTTGTGGTTGTTTTTCTTTGTTATTTTGAATGCTTTCGACTATGTTGGTACTTGTTGCTGTGATCTCCGCAGTCTACATGGATAGGTTAGTTAGTAGCAAGCCCCTCGGAAACTGTCTTAAATGTAAAGGGGCAAAATCATGGAATTAGCCAAGATAATGGCAGGAAAAATTGTTGATTCAGACCTGGGTGCTGCGAGATTAACGCTGTCACCTCACAACCAAAGCCCGTTTCTCAGGGCACAAATGGATATGAATTTATCAGGGGCTCCTTTTACTACCAACCTTAAAAATGCTGTAAGATTATTTTCCAAGCTGTTCACAGGAGAGAGGAACATCCAGGATCTGCATAAAACTATGTATTATGAAGACCTTATGCCAACAATTTGCAAAAGCAACTTGCTGTCCTAAAAGGGAGGGAGGCAAATCAGTGGAGTCGTCTTCTACCCGGTATTGTTGAGAATGACAGGAAAGACAGCATCGCTACAGACATTATCCTTCACATTTTCTGCAGCAGGTGCTGCTGCACTGTGGCCTCTTCAAGGCGCCGTCCAACCTGCAGCACCAAGCCCCACCAAGGCACACAAACATCGGCTTGAACATGGAATTCAAGCCACAGCCACCAGAGCAGCTTTTAATACGTCAGTGTAGGTTCTTGGAGCAAGTGTGGATCAGCCTAAGGTTGCCGTGAAAGCACTGCAATCTATACAGGACCCTGTGAAATTCAGCACGGTATCTGAAATACTGACAGGGTTGCAGCAAAACAGGCAGCACCACTGCTGTTCTCCCACGTCTTTTAGTGGAGAAGCCATGTAGGAGGAGGCTGTCTAAGTCGTTCTTATGGCTGATTTATTTGCAAATGCAGGTGAATGCTAGAGAAGGTGTGAGTTTAACTCTCCCTTGAGTAATCGTTTCACAGGAAAAATGTGAGCCTTTGCAGTCAATAAGTGCTGCATGGACATGTTTCTTTCCTTACTCCTTCAGGTAAAGCACGTTCAGCCTTCCCCTGCCTCTGCTCTCATGCAGTACGGTGGTGAGAAGGGCGATGATTACCCACTGTCCTCGCAGGCCGAGTGACTGAGAGGAATTAGTGAGGCTATTTCTTTCCCCCTCTTAGCAATTTACAGTGAAATGCCAGTGCTTATGTATTTCTGATGGGTAGCTGTAGGGGAGATTCCAGCACATCTAGGGGGAACACAGCTCTGCACAGGATCCCCCCATGAAGCTGAGTCAGTGTCCCCGGACACAGGCTTCAACTTTAGGCAGACTGGCACAAGCACCTGGCTTGGTACATGAAAAGTAGTTCAGCAGAACAAATACATCAGTTTAAACCTGAAACACTTTCATGGAATTAGTCCAGATCCACACTTGTGTAATTGCTAGTGCAGTTTTGCCCCCCACGGCTAAAGATGCGCCTGTAACTGGAGCAAATGTGTACCTACTGCCTTGTCAAATCAGTTGCTGAGTGAGAGGTTAGAAAATGTTGTTGACATACCATTAAAGGGAGACAAATAAGGGAAAGAGGTAATTAAGAGTGAGCAAATGATAATAGCTAATACACATTTTAGCTTAGTTTATTCTTATTCAGGGTGCTTAAATCCGAGCTCCTCAGCCAATGATGTATAGGGTTGCTGGGTGCCAGATGTTAGTGTTTCAGAAAGAGGAGAAAAGAATGCACTTAACGTTGATAGAAACGTAATAAGTAACTGTTGCACTTACCACAAGTCATGGAAAGCCACGTTGTGTTTAAGAGTCCAAGGAGAGAGGAAACAACATCATGGATGTTTGCAGTTTCTGAGCTGGAGCGAATAAGAACCTGCAAGTAAGAGCAAAGAGGCGCCCTGAGGATACCACCATGGACAGGAACAAGAAACAGCACAAGGACAAAATTAAAACGATTCCAAAATCCTTTCCCATCTGTCTCCAAGGGGGGCTTACCTGCATGTTTCGGGGCCTATGCTGGCCTTACATTACAGAGCCCCTGGCGTGTACATTTAGAGAAACATACAGGTTCTTTGCCCAAACTGATGTCATGCCAAGGCAAAGGCCTGGTCTGAGTCCACAACTGGAATTGATTCCTCCAACACTATCATTTTGTACCGTGTATGTTTTCTAGACAGTCTATGAAGTACATACACTCCATCTCAAACTAGCAAGTCTCAAGATCTTTCTGGATGATATTCACATTTACAGAGGCCTTGGGCATGATTGGAAACCTGCTGTGGAAGTGTAATTGGGATTTGCCTGTTGACTTAACAATTTTTTGTTTGTTTGTTCTTTGGCTTTCAGTACAGGAAAGCCCTGTCCATGACTGTAAACTTTTACAGCTCTATAAAGATCTAGCCTCATTGCCAAAGGGCTGATGGGCCAGTATTTAAAATTGGGTATGGTCCCACAATTGCTTTGGAGACAGCTGGGACAGCTGAAAGCTGTATCGTCCTCCAGCTTTTATCTGCACTTGTCCTAAAAGCATAGGTCTGGTGTGGCAAANAAAAAAAAAGAAACAAAAAGAAAAAAATAAGAGCATTCAGTCAGTCAGTTCAGCTCAAGTCCAAGTCATCTGCCATTGAATCATTTATCTTTGGGATCCAAATGATATTTCTGTACAATGTGAGGGTGAAACAGCTGAGGTCAGCATCGTATCAAGTCACACAGCATTGCACTCAGTTACCTAATGTAGTCACGCCTCACTATTGCTTTAATTTAAAAGACAGTTACTTCACAACAGTAATCAGCACTTGTTTCAGAGTTCAGTACGGGAGATACTCAACCTTGACCCATATCTAACATGGAGATGGTATTTTTTTCATTTAGTTGGACAATGATTTAGAATTGCCGCCTTGTTAAGTGCTTCCACTGTACTCAGCACAGCCACTAATATTGTTCCCCCAGCGCTTTACAGTTAACATATATACTCTGTGGAGGAATATGTCATGGTATATATACTCATGGTATTCCCACCCTGTAGGTGAGCATCCAAGAAACAAAGGAGCTGAGCGACATTCCCAAGGACATGCCAGAGATCTGATAGAAAAGAAGGGAACTCCGGTTTCCTAAAAATTGAGCCCTAAAACCTGTCAGTTCCTCGGGGTCTTGCTCTGTGATTGGAGCCTGTAAATGCTTCTACAAAATAAATAGATTTTTCTTATTATTAAATTCAGAAGAAGACCTAAAGGTGATTTGATTAGATCATATAAGTACCTTTATCATGAGAACACAGGGGGTTTTAAAGGGCTTCTTAATCTAGTGGAAAAAGACATATTACAAGAACCAATGGCCGGAATTTAAAGCCAGAAAATTCAAATTAGAAACAAGGTGCAGAATTGAGGGGTTTCTAGCTGTAAGGATGATTACATACTGGAAGGACTATCCAGGAATTATTTGCCTTTTGAATTCCTCACATCAAGAGTAGATGTCTCTCCAGAAGATCCAATTTCGTGAAACACAAGTTACTGGGCTCAATACAGGGGTAACTGGATGAACTGTCTGGTCTGTGCTAAGCAGGAGGTCAGATTAGATCATCTAATCGTCCTTTACAATCTTAAATTCTATGAATCTATGAATAGTAATGACCATCATTGTACGTTACAGTTTGTAAAACAGCAAAGAGCACACTGCAACATAGCTGCGAGACAGAATAAAGAAGCACGTTATAAAAAAAAGCACTTTTCTCTGGAACTAAACACATGACTGGTAATTATTTAAACTTCAGCCTTGTGTTTCCGAATTTTTCCCTCCAAACAATATTTTGAATAGGTTTCAATTATAGGGCAAAAAATAATAATCCATTAATCAAATAGGTACTACCACATCCAGAAGAGCATTGCCAACATTCCTGCATAATGTTTAAATGCCCAATTGATACAGAAATAGCTGCTGATTTGCAGGAATTATACATAGGCAATCTGTAAAGGGGTGCTCTTCTATAAAAGGTTTTATAGGCCTGAGCCTGGGATTCCTCTATTATATTTGAGTAGCTATAAAAACTTTTGTGTTAGATCACAACATTCTGTAGTTGTGAATGCAACAGATTTTACAGAAAATCTGTTTTAGAAATGTCTCAAGGAGTTTTTCAAATAAAGACATTGTCACTGCTTTGTGCCTCTTTGCCTATAAAGCAAAATTCTGTTACTGTCATGCTACAGCCTTGATCTTAAACTTCCACATCAGTTTAAAGGCCCACCCAGAAATCGGGACTTCAATGTCCTGCCTTGGAGTTGCGAATGTGATACTTGTTTGTCAGACAGGGGCTTGAATAAAATCCATGGAGAGGGATCTGTGAGGCCTTCTGTTTCCATATTTGTCTAACGTTCATCTCCAAATCATAGCGTTTGAGCATCTCACAGTCTTTAACAGATTTATCTTCCCACCACTTCCGAGACAACAAGAAGTGTAATTCCCACTTTACAGTTAGGAAACTGAGATATGGAGCACATGAAGCGATATTTCTAACATTAAACAAGACATTTGTAGCACAGGAGGGGCTGAATGAATGTCTTGTGATTCTGAAGAGGTGTGCCTCATATTCTAGATTGTCTTCACCCTTCTGCATTTGTCTGGAATGCAAATGACAGAAAGAAAAGTAACACAAAAAATCAAGTTACACAAGCAAATTTTCCCTACAAAGTGCTGCCTTTTTGATGCGGGGAAGGTAAGAAGGATATTATGCTCTGTGAGCTTCTGAAAATCTCTGCCATCATCTTAAGAATTTCAGCCATTGATTTTGCGTGTGAATTTTGGAAGGGAACACACGCACAGACACACACGCACAGAGAAATCCTTCTCTTGGAACAAAAGCTAAAACTATAAAAGCAAGAAAATGTGGAAAGCAGGCCTGCAGCAGTGTGGGTTGATATTCTGCCTTTAAATCATTCTGGCACTTGTTTTTTTCCCCTCGAGGTGGAAGTGGTAAGCATCAAGGCAGAACTGCAGTAGCCCTAAATCAGAACATGCCCCTGTTTCTGGGTTTACAAAGCAGATTCTTTGCATTCCCAAACAGAAGTCTTGGTGGTTCTCTACAGCGGTACGAAGACAGTTTCTGCACAGCTGTTCCCTATATACAAGCCAGCTTGCTTGCTTTCTCACCATGCATATTTTAGTTGACATACTCTGATATGACCATTGCTTTCCTTTCTGGCCACATACAGGTGGCCCCTAAACACCTAGTATTTGAAGGATCTGAATCCATCATGCTATTTATGCTGGAGAAGCGAAAACTATGTAATTCTCCTGATTTTATGATATAATGTAAACTTTGTGAATTCTTTGCTATTTTAAGAGACTTTTTTCTTCCTCTTTTTTTCTCTAAATCTGTATCCTATCCCTCTGCACCTTCCCTCCCATTACTTAGTCTTTCTTTCCTTTTCTCACCTGCCCTATTGAGCTCTTCAGTCTGAAGATGAGGTGACAGTGCTGTCTTCCCTCAAATCCCCTGGATCTTTCCCTCAGTCTCCCTGGCTCTACCACGCCAAATTCTCTCTCCTTTTTTCTCTCTCCTCCCCAACGTTACATCTCTCCACTTCTCTATGTTCCCACATCTGACATACTCCTTTAAAGCAAGACTCTCTGTCTTCTTGTGTCATTTTGATCTTCTTAGTGCTACCGATCAGGCTATTCCAAAACGACAGAAAAATATCTCTGGCCTGTTCATCCCAGTTAGCGTTACAGCAAAAGCAGGCAGCTACAGCAAACATTGAAACATCAAAAAGAGAAGGGTATGTTCAAGGGGCACCCCACTTCCAAGCTAAAGAATGGTGAATCACAGCGTGTGCAGCTCACTGAGCAGCAACAACATATTGTCATGATGCTGCATGTTAATATTCCATGGTGAACACTGAAAACTGGTTAGATCACCCCTGAAGCACCCTTCACAATTAGGAGCCCACAAAGAGGTGCTTCCCAGGAGATGTGTCCTCCCAAGGAGAGATCGGACATTATTACAGCTGGAGGAGATGCACTGCACATGTCTCTGGCGCAATTGCATGCATCTCCCAAGGTTAATTCTTTTATGAGCTGTGGGTGGCTGTGGCATTTTTCCAGAAGACAGACATCTGCCACGGTTCCCTGAATTATGGCCAAGGTAGCTCATGATTCATGCATGCCCATAGGCTTAATGCAGCAAGTGCTTGGCAGGGCTAAAGTGTCAAGTGTAGCGAAAAGACCAGCGGGAACAGCAGTGGGTCAGGCCCTTCCATGTCTGTGGGTGTAAGCGGGGGCATAAAAGGGACATGAAAAGATAAAGCCAAATACAGGTTATCAACACACAATGGTGAATGCATTCTGTGTTTAACCATCCCAGCCACTTCTCTTGGCCCCTAAACACATTCCACCTTTCACTGGGTATCACCCTATTGCTGCAAGCAAAGCACTCAGGAAGGGATATGCACTGAAAAAGGAACACAGCCCAATCACACCTTCCCTCTACAGTGCTCACGCCACCCACGACCATGCCATAATGCAGACTATGCATCAAATTGACGAGTTTGCCAGCGTGCTGGACACAAGCAAAATTAAGTAATTGGTGCTAGCAATGAAAGTAAAGGTCACGGGCTTGAAAAAATCTGGAACGACAAATACACATTCAAGTGAGAATATATTTACTACTCTCTTTTAGATAGCTAATTATTTTCTTTCTTGATATCTCCCACCTTGCCAAAATGGCTCCTGCCACTTCTGGCAGAGGTAATCACTTGTTTTGTACAGTCCTTGAACACTACCAGACTCATATTTTAATGAAGGCTGTAGGGTTTTCTGTTCTGGTGACAATGTTGGCTTTTTTTGCAGAATCCAGACCCTCTTTGTGTGGCATGTGCCAAATCATTCCTGCAATGGGACAGCAATATCCTGTACTACCTGGGGTTCAGGAAAGCAGAGTGGACTTTTCAGTGTGATTGACATATTTTTGCCTTCAAATTGGCCTGAGCTCTTTTTGACTTGTACTGCAATAGAGAGGAGAAAAGCAGGATTCGGAAAAGAGTAAGGATCTCAATTTCCATTCTGTCCTCGATCCTGCAGAGAAGGAACTGAAAGAGATACTCCGGATAGGCGCAGAATGGGATTAGGCTGTGGCAGTGCTGTTTTAGGAAGAAAGGGTGCAGCAGTTCTGCCGTGATATCTTCTCTACACTAGGCTATGAAGGATAATAGGTCTAATGGTTAAGCTAAGAGTATCAGGAGATCTTATTTCTAGCCCTAATTATATCAGAAATTATCTGTGTTTCCTTAGGCAAACCCCTTGGTTATATAGTGGCACAATTTTCCAGTCAGTAAAATGTTTAGACACCTCTAAAGCACTGAGATGCACAGATGAAAAACCTTGCTGTCATCACGTGGCACGATTCACTCACGAAGATTCATGCACGGAAACTTCTGACCGAAGTTGATGGCCAAAGTTTGCAATGCTTTATTACATTCTGAATTGCCTCTTTATTAGTTCAACAAGAGTATCTGTGAACACTCTATTTTATAAGCCCCGTGATACCTTCTGTTGCTATTGGCTTACAGTTTCTCAAGTCTATCTAAGTTTGTAAGTGTGTTTATCGCAAAATGAAAATCAATAAGGAGGGCTTTTTTTAAAAAAAATGGCAGTATTATATGCTTAGCTAGAAGGGGAAGGAATCCTGTGCATCTGTACTGCTTTTAAAACTACCTGACAATAAGGTCTCATCTTTGTCATAGAAATTGAGCTGTTCCGTAGGTACATTGTTTGGGCTACACAGAGTGTGAATCTGTTCTCCCAATCAACCCTCACTCCAGGTCTGTTTGCTGACTCTGGCTACCACCATACTGCTGCAAAGAAAAGAGGTATCCAGACATCAACATGATTCAAGGGCCTAGGAGACCACAAGGGAGAAAAAGGGTATTTTCCGAATCAGTTCCCCATGAAATCACTGGAACTAGCCTTGTCCTGGGGGATAATAGAATGGATCATTACGTGCCTTAAAAAGTTCACATTGGATTTTGAAGCCACCCTGCAAGATAAAAAATCAGTAGTTTAGGCAAATAAACAAAAGTCAGTGAATCCTCTTTAAGCTGTGAACACAGGGGCAAAAGGGTTGCAAGAAGAAAGAGATTCCATTCTTCACAAATGATACGTTTTAAAACTTCCCCCCTTCCACCTCAAATCCTTCTTTCTCTTCCCTGGTGATTTAATCACATAAGATACTGTAAATCAAATTGTTTCCTTTTCTCCTCAAGTATGAGTTAGGTCTTAATTAGGCTATTGGGCAAAAATGAAATAGCTTGGGATATCCTTTGTGTTAATGTAAAGGTTAAAACCTATCTTTTCAGTATTTCAGCAGCGTGATTCTGCTCTCGCAAACAGATGCTTTACCTATTGCTGAATTCACTGGAATTCATTCTGATTTACGCACACATAAAAGAAAGAGTAATCAGGCCCACGGTATTTATTTTTTCTATTTCAAGCTTCTGTTCAGATAAGAGAAGTGGATACATGGGACTGAATGCCAAGGTGAGAAACTAGATCATTTGGGCTCAATTATTTTCATTCTATGTTTCCCATATTTACATCACAGGGTATAATCTAACATCCACATTCAGGCGAATCTCAAACTTGACAGGAGGATGAAATGTACGTATGGAGGTAACTGGACATTGTCCTGAGATACTGCTCCATCATGATAAGCAGGCTCCACAACATCAGGAATTGATGTCATCACGCCATGACAGCACCAAGTGATGTGATGACATTCCATTGTGCTGTGATGGCATCTCTTTCCGAGGAGAAACTATTCTACTCACACACTCAGGTCACCAGTCAGAGGAATGGAGCGTACTGCAGCTTCTAGTTGACATCACAACTGTGTTGGTTGGCTTAGCTAAGCAGGGTATGGATGAAACCCCTGGCACACATCTAAGGCAGATGTGGAACTGACAGGAGCCGGTTAGGTCTGACAAAGCCAGCATCTGAGTGGACCTTCTCGCAGGTTGGCCTGAGATAATGATAATATGTATCTTCATTTTACAGCTGATGAAATAAATGCACAGAGTTATTGTCGACATCCTGAAATACAAACTAAGAATTCTGGTGCCTCTAGACAATGCTGACTAATATTTACTGCTAAGCTTACTCTTTACTAGCAGTTATTTACCAAGACTCATATAAGCCTCAGTTATGAAAAATTCCTCCCTGTCCGGATTTTTCATAGGATGATTGAAGATGTCCAAGGGAAAGGTGTAAACTTTGCAGACTTCTTTCACAACACAGATTTGGATTGCTTAGTCTCTTATATCCTGTTTCAAATCAATTGCTGCAGTTTAGGATAGCTCTTTGGAATGAGAAGTAAAGCCTTACCCAAGATACTATACTACTACAAACTCCCAACAGAGCAAAGCATACCTAACATTTATGCTCAGAAATAGGTCCTTTTCCACTGCTAGCTGTTTTTCATGTGAGCAGTATAAAGCAAAATGGAAATGAATCCTGCACTAGCTAGTGTGACTCGGCTTATAACATCAAACAGGAACCCAGAGAACAAAACATTAGTTTCATGCTAGCTACAGTAAACAACATTAGACTGGCTGAGAGCTGTAGTTGGGTCCCAGGCAAAACAAGGTCTTTGCTAAACAACATCAACACAGTAACTAAAATGTGAATAACTAAATCATACACTGTGCAAACTGAACCACCAAATGAAAGTAAAGCGCTGAATTATTTGAATGCTCTTCAAACCCAATTTAAATTTCACCCACTACTGAGACCTCCATTTACTGGCATCATAACTAATAATGGGAATGCTGCTGAAACGTCAGTTTTAGCGAGAAGCCCATTAAGAGAATGAGAAAAAAAGAGACATCATACAAGAAAACCAGCCGTTTACAACATGGCATATAAGCTCCTTGCATAGAAATACAAAATAGCAGGAAATAAAAGCCAGGCAGTAAACTGTCCTTTTTCCAACATACTCAGTAATCACATCCATCCAGAGCTTCACACAGGAAGCCCTGAATATAAATATTCTACAGCAGATGCTGCACTGGCATTAAAGTTCCCTGTTGGGGGACTGGATGATTCAAAGGGTAGTAGAAAATCTGTACGCCTTTAAGATACTGGTCTGAAACCAGCCCAGGTTAATTTTGGTATGAAAGTCGTTTCCATCTGAGAGGATTTTTTAGCCAGCTGGAAATGAACTGGAGGTCTACTATGTCCCAGTCTCAGCTGGCAGCTCTACAGAGATGCTGATATATCAGGGAGGCTGCTCTGTTCGTAAATCCTACCAAGGTTTGTGCCTTGCTTAAGCGTGGAGCTGTTCAGGAGGCCGGCATTCCTGTGCAATGCTGTGCATGCACGCTTTTACTCCAAATTAAAGGTTATGGAGACTGAACAAATCCCTGCATGTCAGCTGAGCTGTGTGCACATTCCTATCCTCTGCCCCCAGCTGCAAGGTAAAATATGCCTGCATAAGCCACCAGCGACAGAAAAGCTGGTGCCATGGGCTCAAGTGGCACATGGGTATTTGCGCATAGCCTCTTACCAGGGTGAATTGTCTCTTTCAGTGTCTGTGTCCAAGTTTGCTCAGTTATTTGACCAAAATGAGTACGAAAGGTTCCACACGGGGCTAAGATTAGGCTTCACAACATCATGGCTGAACATTTATAGAAATATGTTTTCTTCTTTCCTTGCTCTGTTCTAGTTCCTGCCAACGAGGATCCCAAAGCCCCAGAGAGTGCTAGAACACTCCATGTCTTCCCTAAACACTGCCAGCTGTGTGATCTTGGGATTTTCAAGTACTTCATTTCACATTTTCCCATGTTACCTTCCATCAACCATTTTCTTGTTCATTCCCCTGACATATTTTGTGCTTTTCGAAGGAATTGTCTAGCAGATTCTTTGAAGTTAACAGCATTTCTGATGTACGTGTCATAAAAACCACTGTTACTCTGCATGCAGCCTTGCTCTTAGTCACTGGGGACTTGGGAAACTACGCTGAGGGTCTTTGCAAGTGACCTACCCCTCTAAGAACCTGGTGGCCCCAAGAATGACCTCCTCATTGCTCATCTCTATTTCAACGCGTGGCACCTTCTGATGCAGCTTGAGCAGCCAAAGAGTCCAGCCCTTTGATAGAAGATTTTTATCAATGGCTTTCCAAGGTCTAAACAGATAGAAATGTCATACACATTCATTTTATCAGCTCTCTTACTGACCTCACCATAGAAAGTAATTAGGTTAGTTTGGTATGGGCTGTTTTATATACAGTTCTCTTGATCTTCTTTTATTTATAAATCTTGCTATTTCAGCCTATTCCATCAAACTGTCTTTTATAATAGGCTCCATAGGGCTCAGCACTCCTCTCACAGGAGGGTAAGTTGGGAATGTTTGTATTCAGAGAATGCTGCCACCCCCATTAGAAACCATGGTCCTAATGATTAGAGTCAGTCCTCATAATTTTGTCAAATATAGAAGCTAAATTAAATGAGTGATGCTGACATGGTTGATAACTTTTTTTTTCTTTTTTTTTTTTAAGCTGGGTTAACATGAGATCTCTTCTAACATGAACAAATTGCTAGCATCACGAAACATTACACTCACACTGGCTGGTCTACTGCCCCTCATCTACTATGTCCCTAAAATATCCCAAGGCAGATATGCCACATTGCACACAATATGCTTATTAGCACAGTTAGGAGCCATTAGGGAGAACTAGCAGAAGTGTTGTTAAAAGGCCTGATGATGATGTAAAAAAATTCTGGTGCCGCTCAAGAAATGCAAATATTGTAGATGGCATAAACAGACATATCCATTACTGACACTGCAGAAAGGAAGAATTTGGTGTCAGCATCCAGCAAGTTGGGAGCTCCCTTACCCCATTGGAATGCAAATTATTTGAACCTGGTAATTTATAAGGTCCACATTTTTTAAACATAGTCAGCATGAACCTGATTTCTCAGCTTGTAAACTCATCAGGGCAAGGACAGCCTGCAGAGCTGAGTTCAGGGGATCCTGATCCCAACTGGTGTTACCGAACAGCAATAATGAAAAGCCAGTGACACCTTCATCCATTGTAGCTTGCAGCCTGTTTATTTAGTAATCATCACCATCCTCCTTAAGACAACTTTACTCAGTTCCTCTCTCTCACAAATTGATCTTTCTTGCACCAATAAACTTCACACAGATTCTCTCCAAAAGGGTTATGACATCTTTCTGCATATTCTCAATTATGGTGTTTTTATCGATAAACTGTACTTTCACAATTCTACATTTCTGAACGGCTGACAAGAGCAGGCTACACTCTGCTCCGCTGCAGTTGTTTAAGGAGCAATGCTGGAGATGAATGAAAAGTTTTGCTTAAAGCTAGGCAGGGATGCTCATTCTGAGAAGAGCCCAACTCCCAGTATGCATCATCTGTCGGGATGGAACTTGGCAAACTGAGATTAAGGTACAAAGCTCACATTGGTGCTGTCTCCAAGGCATGAAGACATCTCACTCCAGAGCTCTGTGAACTATGCGTAGCCCATAGACAACAGTTGCCCCATGTCCGAAAATTAGCTCAGATGAATCAATTTCCTTCTCTCCTATTTCCCTGAAAAAATTCCACTCAAACAGTAATTAACAGTCTTCTCATTACTGCTCACTCTCTCTTGAGCTGTTGGAAAATGATCCGCTCTTTGGCAACTACCGTATTAGTTTGTCAAGGGCTTCCTACAGGAAGATGGCCTGCATGGAGGCAGCCTTCTGGGAGCTGGCTATGGGACAAGGCTTGGCAGGAAGCAATGGGAAGACCTGTAGTGCTGCAAGAAGATATGGACTGCAGCCTGGGATTTGGAAGTCTGGAGAAAACACACACACACGGAAGAATGACATGAGAAAGATCTCAGCTGGAGTGCCACTTTCATGTCCCTCTTTTGGACCACCTCTCTTGGCAGGGTTAAAAACTGCTGTAGTGAGGGGTAATATACTTCAGCTTTGGGGTTCAAAACTCTCCAGTTTTGGCTGCCCTCAGAGGGGAATACCAGCCTAAGAAAGTCTGCCTTAAACCTGTGCAGGTGAGTGCTCAGAGCACCTCCACAGGCACGCAGAGCTCACTGTGTTCAGATCATTCGATTAACAATGAAGGAAAGTCTGATGTGTCAAAACTCCCACAGTCCCTTGGTAGTTGTTGGATACAATAACTTACGCCTCTTTACTACCTCACAGGCATCTCAACAGGTTTGCTTTATGCACAAACAGTGGTGGCGATTTTTGTTATATTTTGCATAGTATCTGGAGATTCTGTTAGGGAAAAAAAGAATTTCCTTGTCCTCAGGGTTCTCATGCAGGCACATGAACCAGTTTTGGAACCTAGTAGGCAAAACTGAAGAACAAGAAATTTGTCAATTTTAGCCCAAACTGGTGAAATTCAGAGCTCTAACGTTTTTTTTTTAATAGCAAAGCTTGATGATATTACATTTTACCTTCTTGTTATACCCCTGAGAATTGTAAATATTGTTATGCCAGCTTCACTGTTGTAGAACTCAAGAAAGTTCCCATTGTAAAGTCACTGACATTACTGAGTCTTGGACTGTAAGACTGGAAGAGAACTTGAGACAGCATCTAGCACACTCCCTGGTCCCAAAGCAGAAATAGTTATATGTAAGCCTAAACCTCTACAGTCACTACCTCTAACTGGGACTTATTTAGTGATGACTTGTACTGCTTTGGACAGCAGCTTTCTTCTGAAAAAGAAGCCAGTATTTATAATCAGCTGACAGATTTGACATGCATAATATCTGCTATAAAATGTTCAGTGGCTAATAGGATCCACGTTGCCCATCTACTAATGTTCTGACCTGACCTTAGACTATACTTTTAGTATTTATTAGAGTTACTTTTAGTATTTATTAGAGTTTCTCTTCTTAGCGAATGTGCTCTTCTTTTATTCTGCTTGGCAATGTAGGACCATTAGCCTGTTACTTCTGTGTGTATTCCTGGCACCGGAGAGGAGGCTGTTCCTTTTTCTAGTGAGAACCAACATCAATATACCTCAGTGCCTCCTCCTGTACCCCATCCACAGACTGTCTGCTGCAATTAAACCTCAGGAAGTAACTTGAAGCAAAAAGAAATAGGTACACGTTGGACAGGTGGTGTGAGAAACTGTACTACTAAAAGCCAGTATAAGTATCACTAAATATGTAAAATAAATTGTACAAAATTGGGTTGCCCCATCTCAGTGATGAAAAAAACCACCTGGATCTTTCTGTCTGTTCTCACCAGATCCACCTACAAACAGTTTAATGAAAACTACACTGTGTTTGGATGGTTTTGTATGGCAGTTTTATGTGCCCCATATATTGTAGTTCTGTCTGCAGTAATCAGAATTCACATCCAGAAATTCTCTTTGATCTGGTAACCTTACTGGTATTTTCTATAGGAAATTAAGGAAATCACACAGACCAAATTGGCCCTTGTGCTCTTTGAGTTGGTCTCTCCAATTTTATATAAGCAGCACTTGCACAGTTTATGTTACTTATACCCATTCAGTGGACTATCCAAAGGGTAAAACCCACATCTTTCATCAGTATAAAAACTGGTTAGGACTTCAGTCAAAAAAAAACAAACGCAGAGTATCACTGGCTTGGTGGCTTATATTCTCCCACTGACAGCCAGCTTTTAATTCAATCCTTGTTCGTGCATTCCTAAGAAAAAGAAGCTTCTGAGAGCTTGCAAATCTGGCCCAGTAGTTACAACAGTAGCTTGAGACATATGAAAGCTAGAATCTACGCTTTGCTTTGCTATTATCTTCCCTGTGATGCTTCCTTTCCCTGGAACCATTTCAGCTGTGCCCTATTTTTTGTCTGGTCACCAAGGCTCTAATGTAGTAGTCCTAATAAAAGCAACACAGTAGGTACAGGGACTGCAGGCTCATCTTTGCTCAGCAGTGCAATAGCTTCTTGGAAGCAAGCACAGGTGCAAAATATAACTAACTACCTTTCCTATCAAAATCAGCAGGAGAAGCCAAAGCTGTAGTGTCATTCTACTTAACACGAATGAGTCCTGGTGCAAAACCCTTCTGCAGTAGCCTGATCAGTACTGCTGTCTCTGTCTTAGAAAACTGAAGCTGAAGACACTGAAGCCAGGTGATCAGTCCAGGATGCACTGAGAGTCCATTTCAGAGCTGGGTTAGAACAAGAGAGTTCCCAGAACCTGGTCCTTTGGTCAGACCACAGCTCATTCTTCCTGTCCCTCCACCACAAGATACTGAGGTAAAAAATAACCCTCCAAAAAACCAGAACAGCGGTCACAAATGAAAGAGCAATTAGAAGTATTATCTGGAAGAAACCAAGTAAAATCTGCCTGTTCAATAAGAAGGGGCCGGAATATGGTTCTTTTGAGGGGTTTGGATGGGACTGCCCAAGGATGGCATTCAATCTGCCTGTGTCATGCTGTGATTTTGTTTATTGGCTTTGTTCTTTTGCTTTTTACCCTACAGCATTTGCTTTTTATTGAGTCCATCTTCTATTTTCTTATCATCTGATTAAATTCCTTTGGTCATTTAATGTCCTGTAATCTTTAGATCTAATTCTTCTGAAAGAATATTGTGTGCCTAAATAAAATATAAGTATGTATTACTAGCAATGCCTACAGTTAAGGTTGCTCAGCAATTTCTCACATACGACACTGGGAATGGGAATATGTCTTTTGCCATCTCCAGGAAAAATAATAATGTAGTAAAGTAATAGGAGGGACCAGAGTTAGAGTGGGGAGCTAAAAAGGCACAAAGAGGGTGGGAGAAAGAGCCCCAGGACTGGCTGGGAGTGCAGGGTAAAGAAGTCAGGTTATGGGCCAAGTAGATGGCAGAAGACGAGGTGTGTAGGATCAAAAGAAGGCTCAGAGGGAAAGAAAGCATGGAGTGACTACAAACTAAAAGGAAGGGAGAAAGTGAGTTGCAACTGATGGAATTTTGCTTGTTGATGGAATGAGTGAAAAAGGAGATCAGGAGAAAAGCTGGGGCAGAGTGGAAAGCTCAAGAGAAGAGAGAACTGACCGAGAGCAAGGGAACCTACAACACAGACCTGAAACTGAACCCATCCCTCCCGTGTCATCTATTGTCAGCCAGGATTGTGAAATTTCCTGACAACGTGCATCTGATTATTTCTTTGTTCTGCATCCTTTAATGTCAGGATCGTATGACATATAGCAGTATAACAATGTACCCTGTTAGTTCAAGTGATAGAAGTTTGCGCTACAGATCTGAAAAAAGCAACCTTAAACTCTAGATGCAAGAATTGCTACAAGCCTTGCTCCACTGTGGATCTAAATCTTGCTGACTGGGGAAAATCATCTCTTTGCTCTAATGAAGAGAATTATACTATAAAAGATTTTAAAGACTGTTAATATTGCAACTCCACTGATCACGAAGGCATAGGCCAGTCAGCTCCTGAAGATCATAAAAAGGGAAAGTTTGTTCAACAAACTTTGCAGCTAGGACTTAAATGTGTGCACGTGTCCATAAAACTAGAGACAAAAGGCATGGGTGCTATTCTTAGGTCTGCCAAAAGAACGGTATGACCTTGGGCAATCTATTAACCTCTCCACACCTCAACTTCCTCATCTATATAAAAGAATGAGGATGACATATTTTGTACTTGACAGGTTTGTAGATCACTAAGACCTATGAGATACACCCAAGGGTAGCTCACACTAACTAGCTAGTTCTGCACCTCTGGGCTGGAGAGCTGCCTTTTCCATTTTATGCACCACCCAGTGCAGCCAGAATTATGGTCAGAAGTCAGCTCCTGTGGTCCATTAATATACACCCTGGCATCTCTCAATGCTGCATTCGAGAACTAATCTGCCTCCAGTCTCGGCTAATTGGAAAAGGTTTTTTTCTCTATGTTATGTGGATTTCCAAAGTTAAATCTTGAGTGATAGACAGTGCTGTCACAGCAGCATTAAGTGTTTAGAGAGTGATTATTCTTGAAAGACTTTCATTTTTCAAACTTCTGCTTTCAGAAAAACCTGTGGAAATAAATGAGAACACCAAGGGCTAAACAACACTTTGAGCTTTACGACAATGATCTCCAGAAAGGGGATGCAATAGCCCAGAGCCTTGCCTATTGCATTTACAATCACAAGAACCTGCAGGTTTCCTCGTATCACTGTTGGCATTTAGGGGCTTGCATCATGTAAAATCCTATTCATAACAGTCAATGTGCTCCTGAGAGGAATCACTCTCAAAACGTCAATATACTTTTTTTGTAACCTTTCTATTTAATAAAAAAAAGAGACAGCTTCAATTAGTGAGGAATATTCCATATAAATTAGATTATTTTAAAAGTTCCAGCAATATTAAAAGATATTTTTAGTAAATGAACAGCTGTCACTTTGGCAACATTTGTAGCCTTTTACTCTTTTTTTTTTTTTTTTTGGCTTTTTTCGATTTTGATACCTGGTCACTTATTCTGTATGAGTCAAACCCACACTCATAATTTCTCAGTACAGCTAAGAGAAACTGTGCCTGCTGAGAAGATGAATAAGGAATATTCAAGTATTTATGATTCCACTGCCACCAGCAGCTAAACAGCCAGCTAGGTGGAAGCCAAAACTTTCCCCATACAGTCTGTATGTTGTTGATCCCTGGATCAGCGTAAGCGGGAGCAACTCAGTGGAAGGGCAGAGAAGGGCCGAGTTTAGAACAGCAATACACCTCAGTGTCTTGCCAGAGGACATTAGCATGTTGTGCCCTGGTGATGCACAGACAGCCCAGGCTGTAAGCACTGAGCAGTCAACCCTGCCAACGTGCCTACCAAGATGAACGGGCTAGCTGTTAGGAGATTAAATCCCAAACCTTGCTATCAGCAGAGGTGGAAAAGCAGGTCCTTTCCTAGCAGCACAGCTTTGACATATCTTTTTGTCCTCTTCCATTCTCCTGGCCTCCCATCAGTACCAGGGCTTGAACGCTTCCTTTCCTCTTATTCCCTAAAGGAATATTTAACTTGCATTTTAGAAAAAAGCTTTTATTATTAATATTATTATTATTATAATATACAGATTTATCAGTGAAACTCTTCAGGGGGAAAGCTTTTGTCATCCGTGAAAGTGCAGCACAAAGAAACCTGGCCTTATCTTACTAATTACTCCAGTGCCTCCCCAAATCCTATCAAGCTGCTTGTTATTAATCAGTTAGAAAAGTGTTGCCTGTATGGCAATATAACATATGCCAGGGTGAGATCTGTTTACAGAACTCCAGCTTTGGCAATGAGCAGGGAGATGCTGATGTCAAGAGAAGCAGTCTTGCTGCAGTCGATCAGCTGGATCAGGGACCAGCAGACACGTGAGATTTCAGGTGTTGGATCCAGAGGGCTGTGGATGCTGTGCCCTCACCACCTTTCCCACATTGTCCCTAAAATAACAGCATATTTTGAGTTAGTCTTGAGCCCAAAGAAAAATTACTGGGATAGATGTGGATATAAATCTATCAGGGGTATCAAAAACCACGGTCCACATCCGATGTCCCATGAAAAGAAAGAGGTTCTTTTGCCCTTCTACCTGCCTGCTGATTTTATACCTGCATCCCAGCAGTGCAGAGGAACTGAAAAAAATCTTACCACCAAGTTGTTTTACTGCCATCATCCTGAATTTTCTCTGTGACAATATATGGAATATATATGGGGCAAAAGTTATTCTGTGAATCCTATCCAACCAGCATCTTCTCTGGTGGAGGCTGAGAAATTCACTGACAAACTACTGGATCGAAGCCCAGAGGTACCAAGTCCTAATGCAGTGACCAGTAGCATGCTCCCTCTTCTCAGAGGAGCGTGTGCAAGCTCCTCTCAGAAGGGTTAGTGCCAGAGTCTTGATTTAGCTCTTCAAGCAAATTCCTGCTTAAGGCAAGTGAGAATTTTGCCCCAAGAAAGGCTGCTGCAGTGATGGCAGAGAGGAAAGCAAATCTGCAGCGTTCCTCTAAGACAAGTGTCTACTGAGGAAAAAGCTGCACAGATTGATGAAGAAAGTTGGACAATAAGGTTTCACTAGAAAGTGACTGATTTTCACCAAGCATAGAATGAAATGTCTAGAACAGAACTGCTTCCTTGGGGCGGGGGTGAGGAAATATATAAGAAAGAAGCGAAGTATCATGTGATCTTTCTCTTGAGACATCTTTCTACTTTATGGCAATCGGCAACTCAGCGCGAAGATGCAGTTGAATCCATCCCTCTTCCCACTTGAAAATGTCAAAACATTTTGTTAACAGTGGCGGGTCAAGTTTCACATCCGGGCTGAAAACCAACAAATTATTACTATTGCTATTTACAGGTCATGAAACAGAGACACGGAGAAATGAAAGAACTTGCCTACAGTCCATTAGTGGCAATGCTGAGAAGAGAATCCAGGAAATCTTGTGGCTGATCATCTGCTTTGTGCATCATCCCATTTTCTTCCTCCAAAAGGCAATGCACTGTTACAGGTATACTACATTCAGTAAATACTCTTTGAGCAACAGTACACAGTAATCTCACCACAGTGTTTTTCTTTATTTTCTTCAATGATCAACACATAATATTGCCTCTTTCATTTTACACGTTGCTCCTTTCCGATTCCAGGTTCGGTATTCAGAGTCTGAAAAGATACCAGTTTTTCAAGAAAACATAGAAGTAATTCTGCTGACTTCAAATACAAGCTGGTCCAAGTCTTTTATAATGAAGGAAGAATGCTGGCTAGATATATTGGGTTATCCTTGATTCAAGATGTGCTGTGGGATCTTAAATATCTATTGGGACAGGACACAAAGAGAGCAGATGGGACTGCAGTTTATCATTTATCCTAGCAGCAGCATTCAATAAGGCAGCATGTCTGAGTCCGAGCACCATCCCTAGCTTAGTAAAACCTAAGTTGACCTTCTAGCTAAGGAGTAAGAGCACTGTTGAGTCAGCCGTACAACAATGCAGAGGGAGATGGCAATGGCTCATAAATCTGTTTTGTATTTTAGCATGCCATTAATCTACTCATAATTAGGACAAAGCACAGGATGAAACCCTAGGCAGGCACTGATGATGCCCTTATTACCTGTGGATTGATTCTCCTCTCACTCATCCTGGTGTTACATCAATGATCTGTCAGTGTTTCTCTGGTTCACTTTGATGCAGTGAGGATATGAATCTGGCCCAGAGCTCTAATATCTGTTCTAATTTAATTCGTGTCTCTGTCTCCACATGGGAATTCTCATCTAGACACAGCCCCCTTTGGGCGCTGTGCTATTTCCAAATATAGGACCTTTTCCCATTTGTGCCGGATTTGGTGGGAAGCCCACCTTACTCTAGTTCATTTACAAGACTTGCGACATGTTTTAAGGTTAGATTTTTCTCTCCTCTGCCTACAGTGCATTTTAAGTACATTGCATGTTTTATTATTTTTGTGTAGTTTTCTCGCACATAAATCAATATATAATGAAGCTAAGCACTTTTACACTTGCCAAGGCACTGGCAGACATTAACTCTCCTGGACTCCTGGGAGGTGAGTAAAATAAAGAGCATTAATAGCCTCTCTATCTAGGTCTTTCCAGTGCATTCCGCAGCAGAGTAGGGACATGTCAGATTTTACAAACAGACAAAACGAGGCTGGGAGATTAAGGAGTGAACTGTACTAGGACAAGGAAAAATATGACCCAGAGAAATCAGCATGTGCTTATTGCAGCTGAAATGTGCAGAGAACCTACACCCCTGTGTACCATCAAGCTGCGCTCTCAACAACAGACTTTGGATGTAAGTTAGACACTAAGCCAAGGCAGTGGATTTACGTCGATATGACTGTCACTGCCCCACAAGGGATACGCCTTCAGAAAGCAGATGGCTCCAAAGATTTATGGGGATGATTGCTTTTTTGGGGGGCCCATGCTGAATGTTTTGGTGTGTTAGGCTAGAGATGTAGCTGTAGTGATTTGCCCAAGATAATGCAACACAATGGGCCAAAGAATTGCAATTGCAGAGGTTCTGGCTCTCAGCTCCAAGTGCAATTCAGCATTACTATCTCAGTGGTATTCTCTTCTACACTGATTGACAGGTTCACATTTAATGCATGTACGTACTTAAACTCTTGAAAGGACAAACCTGTGAAATGAACTATTTCCCTATTCCAGCAAACCCAAATGTCACAGATGACACCCCAGGGCAACACCGTTCCATGAGTAAACACCTGGGAAAGTCTAAGGAACAAACCTGTGGGGGAAGGAGGAAACAAAATGTCATGGCGTAACCTAGGGGTGAGCATTTGTTACAAGACCCCTTTGTGGCCAACCACAGAGAATATGGGCCTGCTAGAGCCTGAAGCTCACACAACAGCAGCTCACAGTTGTTAATTCTAGAGAACCAAGCTCAAACCCTGCTGTGTTGGCCAGGATGGAGGCCAATCACAACACGAGGCAAATCCTTTTAATATATTGCATATCATCGCAGTAATCCAAGACAAATCTCAGAAAAGAATATGCCTTCGCAAGAGTATTTTAGTTGCTGTGAAAATTATTCCAGTGACGAAACAGCAAAATGATCTTAGCGGCATTCAAGTTGCCTGTCAGCCTTCGAATGAGAATCTCCGTGCAGGAGTCTGAGGAGGCCGCAGCATCCAAGAGGATTCCAGGGAATGCTGCAGTTTCTGCCAACTTTTCTGCACAAAGGCAAATATGGTTGTACAGACCAAGGCAGCAAACATAGCTACACGACACAGCATCAACACAGAGTTTACTTTTCTATTCCAGAGGACTAGCTCCATTTGTTGTATGTGTGCTCATATCACAGCTTCTTTATAGCCCTTTCTGACTTCCAAGGTCTAACGGCACATGCCGAATACGTCTGCAAGCTTCTCATTTTGCAATCACCAAATTTAGAAATACACTCTCTTAAAAAATAAAAACTTAGGTTCAAATGACTCCAGATTATACCGATGTAAGAAAAACATGAAGTATTTCCAGACATAATAAAATTATGAGAAGTGTCAATACCAATGACTATTCGTTAAATAACTTACCCCAAAGCCTGCCTCAGTTGCCAAGAAAACACTGTAGATGTAATCAGAAATTTCCACATCTCTAGTGAAGCCAGGAAAATCAGTCCACTTTCACCTGTGGTAATCCATACCATTCTCAGGGTTTCTCTATTGCCATTACACAGGAGAGAGCAGTTCAGATGGAATAGGTGGATTCTGTCTCCTTTAAATACATTTTCAGAATATAAGAGTTCAAAAGCTGAAAAAAGTGATTTTTAAAAATACTTGATAAGATGCTGATTGTGAAAATCTCTGAATTAGAAGAATGCCTTACACAACAAAAAGATGCAGAAGAAACCTATAATGAACAAAGAAGTAATTTAAGATTGTTCCCCAAGGAAAATAACCCAAAGTATATCTCCTTAAAGCAGCAAAGAAATTAATGGAAACAAAGACTAATATCCCAATTTTTTGTTGGAAAACATCACTCCCATTCGCACACTGAAGACATACTGTCAGAACAGTTTGCTTTGCAAAGCATTTTGAAAAATAAAGGAGTGCTTGACACAGGATCTGGGTTATCAGTCCAGCTTTAATTTCTAATGTCTAAACTGTTAATTTTTTTATTTTGAATAAAAATCATGAACATCTTAAATAGTATCTAACACTTCTACAATACTTCTCACCATCAAAACTTTAAAAGCCTTACAAAGCTTAGAGACATTATCTGCATTTTACAAAAAGGGAAACAAGCATGGAGACCTGATTTGCCCAGACCCACCAAGCAGAGCGGGAGCATACACAGAGCCATGATCCATCCTCCTGTGTGTTCTAGTCCTGAGGAAATTAGCATTCCCTTTAATTGCATTTTTATTTCCTTTTAGCGAGCACATAGGAATATCTGGAAATTTAGTAGCAATTTTTAAAAGTGCTTTTGGGGAAAAGGAAGATTTTAGTCACTCATTATGCGACTAAATTAATGCACATAGAAAAACACTCTTATGAATATAAAGTATGGCATACACTCCACTTTCTAGGCTATTTAATATTTGCTCTGAAACTCTGAATCGAATCAAATCCCTCAACTCAGTATTGTTTACAATTTATTTCAACTTCAACCGAGACAACACAGAGGTTCACTTCAGTTTACAAGTGGCTGTGCTCTGCTAATGTCACCTTCAACAACACTTGATCAGGTCTTTTGCAGTCCTCTACCACATCCAGCTCCTGGTACTTTCTGAATATTGGTACTTATCAGTTTCAACTCTGAAGGGAAGCTCGAATCACTACCACTGCATGTTTCAATGCACGTATTTAGCACAACAATAATTTCAGAGCTCTTCCTTACCACCTTAATTCTGTCTCAACATTAACTCAATAACTTAACAACATCCATTGATTATTTGGTTACAGAGTCACTTTCCATACATTCGTATATCAGGCCTCATTTTATATATATAGAGAGAGCTACAAATCAATTTCACAAACATTTCGAGGTTTACAACAAAAAATCCCCTGCAAACTACAACCAACTTTGGGCACCTTGACAAGACAACACTGAAGCAGGAGAACACTCACCACACAAATTAAAATTACTAGCATCTAATTGTCCCTTCCATTTCCCTTTCAGTCACAGAGGTGGGAAACACACGCTCCCTGAAACATTCCCAGCTCAAGTACCAACACATTCCAGACACAGGGAAAAACTAACCCATATATTACTCTCTGGGGTAATAGTAGATATTTTAACACCGCGTACTGGAAGAAAACAGGAGAACATTTTACCAGGTAAAGCTGGCAGGAGAGCTGGAGTAGGCAGACGAGATATAATTATACTCACTGGAATTTGGCCAGAATTCTAGATCAAATACACCTAACAGTCATGTTAAAACCTTAAACAGTTGGGGACACTTTAGTTTTCTGTCTTACCTAAAAGACAGCCCTTCGTCTATATATGTAGTAACATACTGACTGGGTCACAGGGGCTTGCAGGAGAGTTTTAAGTGTGTATTAGATGTATTAGCACATACCTTCCAATATTTGAAACCAGAGCGTCAGTAGCATCTACTTAACACAAATTTGCATGAATATACAACAATTTGCATTAGTCGACATAAACACACGGTCATTTTCTCCCTGCCGCCCGCTCCACGCTGAGGCTGCGCGCCCCGTCCCTCCTGAGGGACTTCACCCCTCGGCTTCCCGCCCGCCCCCAGCACCGCTCAGGCCTCACCTCTGCCGGGGCATTTCACGGTTATTCAGCCGGGCAAACGGCCCCGGGCACCCCCGTTACCGAGCCCAGCGGCAGCTCCAGCCGCCCGGCCCCGTTCTGTGAGGGCCCAGCGCCGGGCGGGTTTCTTCTGCCGCCTCGGTGAGGGACAGCTTGACTGAGAGCCCCGGCCCCGTGAGGGGAACGGCCCCTGGGAGAGCGGGAGGGAGCTCCGGCCCCATGACGGGAACGGCCCCTGGGAGAGCGGGAGGGAGCTCCGGCCCCATGACGGGAACGGCCCCTGGGAGAGCGGGAGGGAGCCCCGGCCCCATGACGGGAACGGCCCCTGGGAGAGCGGGAGGGAGCCCCGGCCACATGGGGGGAACGGCCCCTGGAAGAGCGGGAGGGAGCCCCGGCCCCATGAGGGGAACAGTCCCCTTAGAAATAGGAAGAGAGTCCCCAAACCGTGAGGGCAAAGGCCGGTCAGAGAAAGGGAGAGCCCTGAGGGGAGCAGTCCCTTAAAGGGGTCGGCCCCGAGGCCGTGAGGCGAAAGGCCCTTTAAAGGGGGAGAGCCTCGAGGCTGGATGTGGAGTAGTTTCTCAGAGAAGGGGTGGGGGCTTTGCTCCTATGGAGGAGAGCAGCTACCCAGGAACCACCTGAGGAGAGGACAGGGGGTGCAGAGGTACTGGTGATGGAAGGGGGGCTGGTCAGGCTCATGTGGGTTTTGTGGCTGTGCTGAGGGGAAGAAGGGTCAGGGCAGAGGGAGTAGGGAAGAGCGTGCAGCAGCATGGCCAGAGGTGGGCTTCGGAGGGGCAATCCTGTGTCCTCACGTGGGTTGGGTGTGTGGAGAAGGAGTAGGGCCCTGGCTGGAAGTCTTGGTTAGAGCCTTTGAGAGGAGAAGGGGCAGTCGTCTCCCTGAGGGAAGAAATGAGATCAGCCCACCTCTCATGGGGGTTAGCTCTTCCTCCCTTGGAAATGGCACAATAATTGCACTAGACTATCTAGTGATGTTCTCTATTAGGTCTATCGATAAGTCAGTTGCTTTGTGAACCTTACCCTACCTGGAGGTGTTCTGTAGCTCATTTGGAAAAGGCCATGCTCTGTTTTGTACTGCTGGAGGGTTTTAGTGGAGCCCTTGGTTTGTGGAGCAGGGGGGAGGTCAAGAGAGACCTCGTCATGCGCTCAGAGCTCAGGGACAGTACCTGTTTGTGAGTAGTGTTTCTGTTTGAAACGCAGGGGCAGTGAGAAATCTCGACACTCAGCTCCTGAGAAAGCTCTTCTGGAGGTCAGCGGATGGGAAATGCCATAACCAGGAGGCAAATGAATAAGGTAGGCTGTGGTCAGCAGGATGCTGATCATTCTGAGCAAAATGATTGTTAGGGTTGCAGGGTTATCTCTAGGGATGCTGCGCTGAGACAGTAAAGTAGTTCTGGGCTTGTTCCAGTGTGATTAAGATCAAAGTCTCATAAAAACATTGGTTTTGTGGTTACGGCATCGGGCAGTGGCTCAGCAACTGTGTCTACAGTTCCTTTTCCCTGATTGGCGCTCTAGACAAACTGGAGTAAAGCTGTTAGTTTCTTTGTCTCACTTGCACATCTGCAAAATTTTTACTATGCCTGTTAAATCAGGGATGTCTCTTCCTATGTAAATGTACAGCATCTAGCATGGTGATGATCTACCATTCTGAGTGGGTTTCCAAGGGGGTTAAAAAGTTTTGAGGAGATTAAGTCATTTGATCAAACAAGGCTTTATAAATAATGATGTTATTTAACTGTAAATGTTTATTATGTAAGAGATTAAGGGAAGAAAATGGAAAAAATATTCATGCATAGAAATTCTTTAAATTGAAAGATTCCCAAAACCTTGTACTAGGGAGCAGTAGATATTTAAAGGGCACTGTTGAGTAATATTAAAAATAGTTTCAGTACTCGTTGCTTGTAGAAGTCTCTCACGACCCTGCAAATGATTTCTCTCTGTACTGATTTTGTCCTTTTCCCATTCACTGAGCAATGATTATTTCCCATGCTTTTAAATGAAGCTGAAATTAGCTTGGTTATTTTTGTTTAACAACAACAACCTCAATGCATGTTGTGCTTTTTATCCTGCAAAAAGAGCTTTGTTTGTTCCCTGGCATTGGAGATGATGTCAGCAAAGCTCCCGGAAGAGCAACTGCTGTTAGCTAATTGCTGGCTGCTTCACAACCAGCAAAGGCAGGAATTAAACCAAGGTACATTTGTAGGCCCTACAGAATCTAATCTGTGCATACATTCAGTGGCATAACGTTCTTCATCACAATACAGTAGCATGAAGTAAGCAAGAAGTAGTTAATATATAACCTCAATGTGTTAAGACAGTTTTCAGAATTTAAATTATTCTTCTGTTCAGTAACAATAATAGTAATATGTATACAAGTCCTGCTTTTTGTGTTTAGGGGTGCAACTTTTGAATAAAATATATGAGATTAAAGTATCTGAAAGGATAAGCCCATTTACACAATCTGGCAGAGGTTTGCAGATGGGTTTGATTTTTGTCACTTCACATAAGAACAAGGAAGTGTATTTTTGTTTGTTTTGTTCAGAGCATCATTCATCCATCTAGGACATTATCAATCTAACACATGCCTCCTGTTCCCACTAAAATCAGTGAGACAGACACTGAGAAATAAGGGCAGAGATGAATACTGTGAAGACAGAAGAAAATGTCTTCCTTAATTCCTGCTGGCAGCAGTTCATTGTGTCATGCAGAGTGCTAAGGTCTAATTGCATAGAGATGGCCAGCCCTCATACAGGAGTTTATCTCTTTTGGCAGACTAGTAACTAGGAGAATGGTGACTCCTCAACCCTGCAGTCTCATGAGCCAAAGGGTTAATTTTTATTCCTGCTGTGGTTTCTCAGACTCTCTCCTTTGATGGAATCCACATTCAGATTCTCCAGCAGTGAAGAAGAGGGCAGGTTTTTCCCTTCCAGGCTTTCATTATGTTGCAGTTTTCATGATTTTCCAGGGCTGCTGGGTTCATGAAAATTAATGCAATTCTGCCAGACTGTTTCCTTCGCTTCTGATGTGCCCTGATGCATTATGAAACCATTCAAGGGACTGAAATTTCCCTTCCACTGAGTTCAGACCAACAGGGTTTGATTCGTGCTGTTTCCAGAGACTTCTTTATGACTCTGGTATTGTTCTAAGTAGCCCAATGGAATAAATTGGAGTATTGTTCTGTGCTTGGGACCCTTCCCTCCAAAGTTTCTTCCCATTTGATGGCTTCAGCTCGCTTTGCTGGGAAGTGTTACATCTACTCAACAGGCAGATTTGCAGATATGTCTGTTCTGTAGAATTTCAAATACACTTTTCCTTACTTTTCATTTAATTCCTGGGCAAGGTAAGGGAAACAGACAATGGACAGGGAATATTTAGCAGATGGAGTTTTCAAAGGCAACCAGAGACTGATGCAATTGGTGTAATGATAACTGAATACTTTCTTCTCTAATGTATACTTTTAAGTCCTCTAGTGATGGCATCTGAGGTGATGGTAAGCTCAATTTTAGCTGTGGGAATTTCCACTGAAAGCTTGGGTTTACTCTAGTGCTTTATTGATTGCTATAAAGTAGTTCTGTATTTCAGAGAAAATCTTCTGTCAGGTGCTCATAGTTTGGATTTCTTGATTATGTCATGCCTGTGTCTCGTGGCAGAAAAAGTAAACCTTGAAAAAGAGAAAAGTTGATTTTTGAATGTAAAGGAACATGAAAAATCAGGACTGATCCTGATCATAGGTACTAGAGAGGAATACAGGTTTCACTAAGAGCTGTCAAGTAAACCCATGTGAGGTGTTCATGCTGACTATAAGGGTGATTGGTAGCTATAAGCTATGTTGAAAATGAGCCAATATGTATATATTGGCATGCCATGATGGCACATCCTGGAAGGTCAAATGAATATGATGATAAGCTTTTATTTTTGTATTTTTCAGTGTATGCTGTGAATATATAGGTTCCATCCTGAATCTTTTCCCTTCCTTTTGACGGTGGTGTATAGGCGTAACCAAGGCATTTTCAACCAGATGGCAGTCAAAATGGGGGCACGATGCTGGCTTTTCACAGGAGACTCCCATCTTTAATTAATAAAGAGATGCATAGGATAAAGCCAGGCTGTGCTTCTGAGTCTGCATTGCTTTTGCTATGCATGCTGTCTAAATTTGAACTAGCTGAAGGATGCCAGTATGTGCTGCAATCACATTCCTGATTACACTGTAGACATACCTGCAGAGAGGGACTAGCTCGGGAGAGTCCCAACCCCGTCATTCACATGGCAACATCAGGTGGAGAAAGGGCTCTTCCAAGGAGCTCTCCCCTGCCTTACTTTTCTGCATTATTGGATTTCTGTCTAGTGGTTCAGTAACCTGCAAAAAATGGCCAAGGGGCAACTTACCTCCTTTCCCCTCTCCTGTTCTCTCCTAACCATTTGCTGAAAGGACAGATAGAAATTCCAGTGAGTATCTCCTCATAAACTCATAGATAAAGATTAAAGTGGGTAAGGAACCTCTTCAGGCTCCTTGTTCATTTCTTAGTGGTTTCCTCAACAGCCCCAAAACATTTTTTTGTGGTTTTTCAAGTATGTAAATGAGCCAATTTCTGTCTCTTCAGATACTTCCAAGTAGGAGTCAGGCAAGCACCACCTATTCCAATGATTATATGCCTATTCTGTACTGTGATCCCTTTCTCATCCCACTGGGACACCTCATATTGTTTAGCAGTGTGTGAATAGCAGGGTGCTTATGACATGCTGACATCTACTTACATCTTGCAGCTGAAAACCCTGGTTCTACAGAGAAAATCGCGGTAATTTCAGGTGTAAATGCATGAAAATTCTTGGTGTCAGTACTGTACTGTCTTTATAATGGTGCCTGATGCTTTTTCTGGAGGAGTGGGGTAAAACTGTGTAAGTAGAAAGTCAGAGGGGTTATTTGGTGGTTGAGTAAGTGTCCATTGGGTAAACTGTAGATAAAGCATCTAGAACATTAGCTGCATGCACAAATATAAGTATCCTGGTACAGCTGGCAGAAAATGACTAGCTGGATAAAACTGCAATAGTAATGGCTAGCCTCAGCCTTTTCTCTGTCCTGGGACACACAGGCAGTGTCACAGTGGGCTGCTGTAACAATGAGCTATGCCTCCAGCAGCTGCTGTGATGAATCTACCGGAGGACATTGCCCACAGCGGGCCATCAGCCTGCGGTGAGACTGCAGCCCAAGCACCAGCAAGCTGCAGTTGCCTGTTGTCCTGACCCAGCAATGTAACACTGGTGTCCTGGTATGTTAGCACAACGTCTTGATAGCAAAGTCTGAACTTGAATGAAGATGCCATTCAGCAGCATTCCTTCCTTCCTCTTCCTTGCTATTCCAGCACTTACATTTCTTCACAAGTTTAACTGCTTCACACGTTCTACTTTCTTCGTGGCATCAAAGGATCAATAGGGAACCATCAAAGAAATGGTGTAAGGACTTGTTCATTTCCAAAGTCGTTTCTTTTTTTGTCATTGTTAATTGGATTGCTCATAGCCGGTGGGCTTTTGGTCTACTTAGTTGCCCCCATGGCAGGGGAATGGAGAAGAAAGGAGAAAGTATTTTAAATGCTATAAATCACTCAGAGGTGCAGAATGGTTTATAATGATCAATAAAACAAACAATTATCCTGTCATTACCCAATACACTGTCATGATGGCTTCAAGCACTGGCAAGGAAAATATAAATAATAATAATGTGCATAAAAAGGAAAAAATCAGAAGCCTCATTGCTGATGATAAAATGCACAGACCAGTAAATTGGGCCTCTCAGTTTAAAGCATATCTGAGGTGGCAGGCAGAACTCACCTGGAATTATTTAATACCGGTTTTACTTATGTTTGAGCAACACCTTTAGGTCTTTAGCTCAGATCAGGGCTCTGACCACACTCATCATCGCACAGAGTGAGAGACGGTCCCTGCTCTGGAGTGTTTCAACTTAAGCAGAAGCAACAACAGCCAATATTCTTCCAGGGACTAGGTTTTTTTCACTATGGGAGGCACTGATGATTGAGGACTACAGTTAGCTTCTGTTTCCACTGAGTGCACAAGCTCAGGCTGAGATTTTCCTCTCTTTGGGCTCAGAAAAGAGACTCCATGGATGCCTGTTGGACTTGAAGTGTCTTTCCAAAATATAAGTTGGTGGCAAAACTTTTTCTGGTTTCAAATAGCACATATTTAATTCATCATTTTATAGACACTGCTTGCACCAACACAGCCGAAACAGAAACGAAAGAGCTTTTTTAATACAAGCACAACTGAAAAACAGGGGATTGCCAAGCGATGGTACTGTCCCAAGGCAGGCTCTCCTCACACCCTGCCCTTGTAGTGCCTGTGCCACTGTATAGCCTCTGCCTCTTCCCCTGCCGTACCTGCAGCTGCCCTAATAATTGACTAAATGAAAGATTCCCAGTGGGATTAGGCACTTTGCTGAGAAGTTTAATGGGACACAAGGTGGAGTTATAGCCACAGCACCAGTCCCTTTGCCTGCAATTAGGAAGCAGCTATACAGTGACAATATTGTCCCATTTTACAGCATGACGATGGATTCTATCTCTACAAATCCATTGCCAATGGCCCTGGATCCAATTAGATAACACGTGCCTGCCATGTTGGCAAACAAGCAAGATGTATCCTTTTAGTAAAAGGTCACCCCCACTGGACATCTGTCATGGTAAAATAGATGCTTTTGTACCAACAAACAGCCTGCATGCATCCTGAACGTTCCCCTGCTTTCTGTGGAAATCTGCCAGCCCAGCAGTGGGAAAAAAGTTAATGCAATTGAATGCAGAGAAGAAAAAGCATTGAACTTTTCAGGGGTATTTTTCTGTTTCATTTTTTTAAATGCAAGTGCTTAGAACGATATATTTATAACAGCTGGAGGAGTTTTATAGCGCTGTAAAATGCAGAGTTTTACAGACTTATAACCTGTTGTGTAAGGGGTGTGGGGGGGGTGTTGCTATGTAACAAAAATAATGATGTCACATTATTAGTACTTTTGCCTTCCATGTACCTGGCTGCTGGAAAATTACAGTGTTTGCAATAGACATTACAAAGATAAACACCCAAAATTTGGAACAAGAGCCACATGGTAACTTGTTAAAAAATTAAACCCACCTACAGGAGTAATTTCTTTGTTCTTGCATCTCCTGTGGTAGAGGAATACAAATGGCTTGATGCTCATGATCAACCCTGTGTTCACACAGGACATGTTCCAAGCTTCGCTCACTTTCTCTTCATTCAGCCCATCTTCAGGAAATACATGGGCCTAATCTTCTTGAATCCACTGTGCAGGTGTGGCTATTTGGTTTTACATGGTCTTTAACAAATTGATCTTACTTGAGCTCTGTCAGAGGAGATGGATCTGGAAGAGAGTCTCTTGAAGACAGAATGGGAGTGAGAACAGAATATTTGGGTGATGTCTGTCTCCATATTGCCATTAGACTGGGATTAACCCTGTGCGTGGGTGTTTCTCTATAGTCATTGCTATTTTTACTTTGACATTTCCTGAATGTCCTGGTTGGGCTCAGGACTTGCACTCTACCTATATGTATTCACATCTCCCTCATCAGGAGCAAAAGAGGGCTAGAATGCTCCAGACATTTGAAATTCCTAAATAATACCATTGCTTCCAGGTGTGAGCTGACTTTCGCAGAGCTGGCTCCAGCATTGCTGCACTGCCTTCTCAAGTACATCTGTATCAAGGGGATCTCATTTAGCAGGGCACAGCTCTATGCAAAAACATAGGGACAATCTGCTGCTGAAGTGATCTTGCTTCCTTAGTACAATGCTATGCTTCAACTACTGCGCCTATGACAGGGTCCAGTAGAGCTTATTGCATGTGCTCAGTGCACGTGGCTATTCTGGACGCAGGCTAGACTGTTTACAAACAGTAGAGATAGCCTGCATCTATAATACAGTTTTTCTGCAATTCAGAGAAACATTTCATGGCTGATGTAGAGTTGTCAACAATAAGTGGAAACCTCAACCCCCGAAAGCTTACGCTTTAAATAGAAAGCAAGGGCAAAGGAATGATTATTCATCCTCCATTTGCAGATGAGTAGCTGGTGCATATTGAAACTAAATGTCTCGTCTAAGATTATGCAGGAAATCTATGAATGAGCTGAGAACCGAACTCAGACTTCCTTTGTCCCAGCCTAGTACTGTCTTTCCTCTGCTACTTGCAGGTTGTTGTTTTGCTTTCTTGATATAGCTACCTAGTTCTAGGTTCAAAGTTGTCAGTGATTGAGATCTTTCTTACATATTAAGATGTGTTTTGGGAAGAGCTAAGTGCAAGGGAGAAGTCTAACAACAAACATTTCTTGGCCATACAGGCAATTAAGACACCACCCATTCTCTCGCATGGGGTTAACCACTGCCTGCTGCAATCCATGGGCGTCTATTTATTGATTTCATCAGGTGCTTGGTAAAGCCTTTATTAGGCTGTCTAAGGTGCTTAAGCTAGAATGCATCAATATAGGTTAGAATATATGAGTGCTTGCATTGTTTAACATACTTATACTTGTGATATTTCTCTTGGCAGGACAGTTTTGCTGTTTCACCTAACAGAGGGAGAACTGAGGCACAGAGAGACTAGGTGACTTGTATCAAAGTACACACAAAGTCAGTGGCAGAGAGGCGAGCTAGATCTGGCACTCTGAAGTCCCAGGCTTGTACCTTCAGCAGCCATTGACCCCTCAACCTGCCTGTCTATTTCTTCTAGCAGTTCCACCTCACTGAGGGAATTGCTCAGAGGCAGCAGAGTGGGTGGTTATCCAGAGACGATGGGATGGACGACCTGCAGATATGGATGCTTGCATATGTTCTCTAGGATGTTTATAACCAGGCACAACCTAAAGTGAGAAAGTCCATCTATATATTTGAGTATATAGATTTTGTGGAGGAAGGAAGGCATTGGTTTTGTGCCCTGAGAATGGGCTAGCCCCTGTTACAACCTGTCAGTTCCTCAGCCTGCATGTTCTGTAATTTATCATTTCCTTTAGCTGCTGAAGAGATGTCAGTTTTTATGAACTGTACGTGTTGGGTGATACACGAATATGATCCATTTGACACATCAGTGCATAATTTTGCTTTTTGTGTAGCGTAGGTGTGACTTGTCACATATGTTATGTGGTAATTTTCCTGTGACACTGATTGTGACAGCTTGAGAATAGCTACCAAGAGTTGGGAACACCTTAAAGGGTAAACAAGTCCAAGTCAGGGCCAAAAGTATCCCCCATTGGGAGTAAGAAAGAAAAACTACGTGAGGAGTCCTTCGAAGTGAAGGAGACGTTCTGAAAAGTCTATTCCAACTGGGATATTTCACAGTGGACATCTGTAACGTCATAAAACAGGTTACAAATAAATCTCTACTAGTTTGGGCACTTCAAAGCTATACCAGGAATGGCAGAGGGTCAGCATGAATGAAGATCTGGCCTGCTCTTGCAGACACACAGAGTCCAGGCTGTACAGCACCTTTGACACACGATTTATCTGTCTGGGGTTTATCCAGTAGGGGGGGGTGTTGTATACTGACCTGGAGATGGTATTTGTTTCTAGGTGGTACGATCATTGCACAGTTCTCATCCTCCTTGCTTTTTGTGGCATTTAAAAGCAATTGATATTTTTTTTTGACAGAGGTCTCATGATCGGATTACTGTGCTCATTATTTACAAAGGAAACATGTTGTTGCTGATGCTTTAACTAGTGCTGTTTGTAGTGATTGTATCCCTTTAAACTGTAAATCCCAGATGACCTTGCAAATGGGAAAGGTTTGGGATGTGGCGTACCAAAAGCTCAGGAAATAAAAGTACATTATGGTGGAATTGGGGGTGATAATGCAGGATTAGGCATAGGCCTGAGTGATTCTGTATTGAATAGAAACCAAACCAGATCTGTAGAGGGTGATCTGTTATTGTAGAGATGTCTTGCAGCTGAGAAATAAGGTATCTGTAATCATTCTTATAGCAGTGAATACCTGGGTATGCTGTGAACATTTGTATTTGTCTACTTAGGTTCACACTTTAGTTTTGGTCAGGTGGCTCATTTCTTCTCCTGTCTAGTCCTAAACTGGTGTATATTGCTGCAGTGTACTGCTAAATAGATGTCTTGCTTCACTACAGAGCAAGTTTCCTGTCAGTTCTAGGTAAAGTTCTTCTTGCATGCATTTAAAAAAAAAAACAAATTTAAAAATCTGTGGAACTATTGTGGTCCAAAAGTAAAGGTATAACTGTTGTTATTCCTGAGGATATCCTGAGTTAGTAGTGACTAACTGCATATAGTATGTTGACAACTCGTGAAAAGGAAGGGCTTTTGGATGCCCTACTATAAGGAGGAAGAGCTGGAGACCATTTATCATCACCAAGCAAAAGATAAATGTGCCATGACTTGTCCTCCAGAGAAGTCAGCAAGAATTAGATAGACCCTTGGACTTTCTGTATGAATTGAGTCAAATTGGCTAAGGAAAGTAATACATTTGAATCTAACAGCACAGCTTCCTCCATGTGACTGTATTTCAGGTCACTAGCTCTGTGGGAATGACTCCAAACAGGACCTAATGAAGTATACTTTTCCTTGTCCAATTTCTTGTCTTCCCACCATCTTTTTGGTCTCAAAAGAATTCCCAAGAAGGGGAGCAGAATCCAGGATCAAAGAAAAATGCTCTTTGTGGAAGTATTGAGGAAACCCACAGGAACAGATTCTGTTTTAGTTTGGCAAGATAAATCAGAATGAACTCACCTGCGGTAAAAGGAGTCAGATTAAATCATGCCTTTGGAGTCCTGTCCAAATGGAACCAGCACAGAGATGATGTTCTAGCAGCAGACAATGAAAGTAGGATGATAATGCCCAGAAACAAGCCTGTTTTGGACACCTCATGAATGTACCTGGAGAAGAGTCAAGATATCAACCTCCTTGCTTTCATTCTGGTTCCTTTCCTAGAAGAAAGCTGAAAAAAAGTAAGAAAAACTACAACTTAAAACAAGTAAAACAGAGCTGTAGCAGCTGAAGAATCCCACTTCCTCCTGAGATTTGTGAGTTATTCCTCGGAATTCAATTAAGAGGGCTTTGGGTTAAGTCTGTTGGCAGTGAACTTGATTCTGATCCAGGCTTAGGCAGCTAGCTACCTGTCACATGGCCTTGCCCATGCCAATATATCCCACTGTGCCTTGGTTTATGCAGATACAAAATGTGGATTACACTGCCCAAGTGAGAAGAAAAGCCCCTTTCAGTTCATTAGTGTGTCTAAGGCACCAAAAGAGATGGACAAAAAAGGTAAATTATAACTTCCCGTAAGTGCACAGGTTTATGAAGTAAATGGGATTACTACCATGGAGGATGCAGAATTGGAGCTTTAGGGACCAACATATTTTGGCAAGTTGTAATCCTAAGAGGGGCTGCTTTTTGCCTGATAATTCCTTGGACCTATCCCTGAAGCTTTGTCATGAGATGAAACACTCCTTTATGATGCACAGCTGGAAATACTTTATCCCCTTATAGATTTCTTCTATTGCCTGATATTTCCTACAGCATCATGCACTATACAGTATAGTAAATCTCTCCTCCATCAGACGGACAGATACAAAACAGAAAGTGATTTATTATTCTGTCCCATTATGCCTGTTTTCATAGAAACTAATTATTCTGCATTGTTGTATTAGATACTTTAAGAAAGATTACATTTTCTTACTTTTGGCTGATAAAAAAAATTAAATCCATCAGTTTTCCTAAACACATTAGAGTAAAGACAGAATTTCTGGTCCTAATTATTAATCAGTCGGATTTGAGGACACAGAATATTTGACTTAAGCTCAATATATGCACGAACAATGTCCCAATATCACATTTTGTATTGAAACAATTTTTCACTTTATTAAAATCTTTAGGAGAGGAACCCAAGCTGCAGCTCTCGCTCAAGGTCGTGGGAGCTTAATGCAGCCTCGTTGGTGTAACAAAGCTTAAACGTTATCTCCAACTTTACAGGCACTACAGGCATCTTCTTCCCTCCCCTCCAAGCCCCTGGTTATGCTTTAGTGTTGTAGGGATGAGATAAGGGAGAGGGAAGCTATCCGTTATGCCTGGAGCCTGGGTGGGAATGCTTCTGTAGAAAGAAGAGAGACCGGGGGCTTGGGGTGGAGTTAAGGTGGGATAGAACATTTCATGATGATTTTTATAGATGTGATTCTGGAATTCAGCCATGATTTGGCAAACAGCATACATGTGTGCTTAGACCTTAGCACCTAAATCATCCTACTGCATGTACAGCAATAGGCAAAGTGAAGCATGGGTCTAAATATTTTCCTGAATCTGATCTACTGTCAAGGACAAGGAGGTAGATTGGAGAATGGCTCTGATGCTGTAACCATCTCGCCACTTCCTGGTGGAGCACAGGGGAGTTATCAGGCTGTGAGCTAGCCCCTATGCACTGATAGAGCCTCATGGACCCATCCCACCAAGCTTCTGCATGTGGAATTGGGAAGCTCTGCAAGGCCTCTCGGCTGGGAGGGTGCAGCTCTTTGCTCTTACAGTTGTGTTTCTCCTTCATGCAATACTAGTGCATTAAGTTTGTTGCTGCCTTTCGCTGTGTAAGCAGATCTTGTACTGAGGAAAGGGGAAAAAATGGCTGAATTTTATTTTATTTTTAGCTTGAACTTCCTTGCAGTCTTCCTGTATTTTTTTGTTAAAAAGAAAAATTTTCATAAGCAGTTTAAGGGTTGGAAGAGGTGGTGATTTCAGGAAAATCACAAATAGTTTAAACATTTTTCCACTCCCCATTCAGGATTGTGGTTCTGGGGGAGGACTGAGGATACCTGACTTGCAGAGACAGGTCTGGCACAGACCCTAATCGAAGCCAGGATGAGTTTGGGCTACTCCGGTTCTGGAGTGGATGATAGATAACCTCCTTACTAAAGGATTACCGAGCTTTTAAAATATCTGCCCCTCCCAAAAAGGAGATTTAATGGTGTTATCCCAAGAAAGGGACTTTCAACAGAACTCAGTAAGGAAGTAGACCAGAGAAGAGAGTTCTTGGCCTGCCTTTGAGGCTTAGCTTTAAACCAGTGGGTGGGTACTGTTAAAATGAGTGGAAAGGGCTTGTGTCATTGCTGTAGCATTCCTCAGAGACCCCAGGATGTTTGATGTGAATTAACCCTTCCATAGGCTTGGAACAATACTCTGTTCAATGCATACCTTTTCCTGAAGGTGAACTTCTCCATTCAGCCACTCCACGGCAGTTAGAAAAAGATCTCATCTCATAGGTCTCATTTTCTAATCAACTATGCTCCATTTGTGAGCATCACTTGTGTACACAATTATGGTACAGTCAGTAACAGCGTAAGGTAGTTACGTGATTTGCAGGCACCTGCATCAAGCATTTGAATAAACTCATGGTAATGTCACATCAAATTTCCATTTTCGTGGCAAAAATTTATTGCACACACAGTCATACAAGTATTTTTCTGAAACTGGGCTCTCTGTCCAACAAGTGGCAGTACAAGATCTTGTCTTTTTTCTGAGATACCAAGAGGCCTGTAATTCACTATGTTACGCCCGTGTTCAGAACCATGTTTGCCTCTATAATAACAATGGCAAAAAAACCCGCAACCCCATGTCTTTTCAGGCTCCCCCCACAAAAGCCCACTGTCAATATAAAATGTAGGGCATCAAGATTAATGGCAGAGTTATGCACAGAGATGTCATTTCCATTTTAATTCTAATCAGCGTTTAGCATGGCAAGTGTCAGTGTAATACGGCATATGAAAGCTGACACTTTGTCATCGCTATCATGTGCAAGGGATCGTGGGGAATAGTCCAAAAGCTAGGGCCTTGCTCTGTTATTTTCTTCCGGTTAAATATCACATTGCAGCAAATTAACTTTATTTTGTTGTCACATGCTCTTCTGTAGCTGCTTTCTTAACATTGCTGACTGCAAGCTTGAAAGAGTAAGTGCTAGCGGTTGGAGAGGGGTGGTTTCGGGCTCCTTCAGCTTTTCGATGGCACTGAAACATGTGTCATGGACGTGACATAGAAGGAAACAGAAAGAGCAGGGATAGAACTGAGAAATGTTCATTACCATCTCCAAATTTGTGCAAAATATTTTGCTGTTTCTTTTTTTCTTTAGCATTTCAGTGACTCAGAAATACGTTATGAAACAACAAGCCTCCGGCCTTTTCTCTGAGGCACTCTGTAGTGAGTGCCTCAGCCTGAGCCAGGCCCCTCAGGGAGCTTTGTCTGGGGCTCTGGAGACTAAACGTGTCTGCCTTTTGTTTCTCTAGAACACGGCACTGCACATATATCAGGTCACACACATTGTGTGTGTCACTCATTTGGCCTCCTCGTGCTGCTGTCATTGAATCTGCATCTCTTGCTTTTGCAGCACAGCACCTTTGTGTATCTCCTGCTCTGTGGCAGGTTTGTGACTTGTCGAACAGTTGAAATTCTTCAATGAGGTCTCAGAGCAGAAGAGAGGACAAGGGGGTTGCGCTGCGTTTGGGGTGTGCAGTTGAATGAGGCACCTCTATTCCAGGAACTCTGCTGAAAATCCCCCATCTCAGCTGAGGCTCAGCTAAAAACTTTTCCCCAGCTCTGTTTTTCTGGATCCTCCTATCCTTTAACATTCAGGACTCTGTTTATTCTTGTAAATACGAGCAACTGCAGGAGAGATAGCTGATTGTATCTGTAATTTTTCTTCCCTTCTGCAGGCTCCCAGTTTTGACTAACTATTTTCTAAAAAGAATAAATAGCCCTTGGGAACATGTGAACTGGAAACCAAGATCTCATGGCAGTGAAATGTGCCTGTGTAGCTCATATATACTTCCTTGATAATCCTTTTCCTGACTGCCGTTCTCCAGGGCAGATAATGATTTTATCTGTAGTTGTCACTCCTAGAATATCCACAAGTTGTATTCTTGAATGAATTTTCAAAATCATCCCATTGCCTCATTTGGCTCTGCAAAGTACTTGACCTTGATCTGTCATTTCATGCCTTAGGACAGTCCTTGTGCCCCTTTCTCAAAGCAGAAAGGGAAGGGGTGGCCACTGGCCTCTAGGCAGGCTTTCCAGGATGGGGTAAGGCTCCATAAGGACCTTTCTTCCATAGTCACATGGGACTTTCTGTCATATTTACACTGGGTCTGCTACAGCAGAGTCACCACTGCTTGGGTTTACTCCATTCTTCATCAGGAGCCTGACCCAGTAGAACTAAGTCACTGCTGACAGTTGTGATGAGTCCCCATCATGACATACACCGTTCACTGCTGTGTCTGCCTCTCACTGTGCTTCCCATGCAAGTCCTGTGGTTCTCATAGACCCAGAAAAGGGGCAGGGAGGTCAAATACTGCATCTGGTTTATGGACAGAGCTGACAAATATAATTTGTCCTCTTTTTCTATTTTATTATTCCAGAGGAGGCAGCCTAATCTTTCTAGGTTGGTTTTTTTGTTTTTTTTTTTTTTTTTAAATTACAACAGAATCCTCTCCTGGCCACAAAGCAGCATATCCAAGAGATTATAGTTTCCACTTTGTCATCTCTGTTGTAAAAAGCTTATCAACTGGATGTTTGCACTACACTTAGATTGCAGGCAATGTGTTCTCATGGATGGGACTGTGACTTAGGACTCATCTCCGAGTCTCATCTCTGCTACTGGTTTGCTACATGCCCTTGCAAAAATCACTGCATGGCTGTCTCCCTTCTATTATTCAACTGTTAAATTTATCAGCTTTTGTAGAAAAAAATCTCGCTCTTCTCATAGATACAAAATCCAGTAAGTGGGGTTGCCCCACTCACCATGAAAACTGTTCAGCAATTGCCCAATACCTGTTCTGCTGAGATATCCCAGCGTCCTTCTGGCCTCTGAGGTTGTCTCAGCCTTGAAGAGGGTCGACACAGGTTTTCCTGAAGGGTGTGACAGAATTGTGCTAGATTAAGGTCAGACAACTTTAAGTGGTTACCTCCTCTGTCTTTCTTCCCTTCTCCTCTGACTGACTGTGCTGCCCTCAAGACATGAGTGTCTGATCTGCTTGTGAATCAACTCCTGAACCACCACAGTTTTCAGCCTGGCATCTTAAGGTAGAATGACTTTGCAATTGGGTGGGGATGATAATTTCACTAACCTGATTTTAATTTGCCACCAAATGCAGTCATTAGATGAAGGAAAGAAGAGTTCCCAGAATGAATGTGTAGTATATAGCATCAAATTTTTATTTTTTAAGCATTGAAAAGTGTTTCTAGTACTGCCATTCCTCAAAAAACTTGATGACCATGTCCAATAGGATTGCATCGCTGTTGCTGTACTGGCACAAAGCAAGTATCAGCAATCTTGGACATCGCAAAAATCTCAAAATAAGAACAAAAGTTCACAAACGTGAGCTTAACAGCCCTGTGCCCTGCCACTTCTCAGTCAAAAACTGCCTTGCTATTCAGACCGGATTGGAGGGGGTAACTTCTTTTAAACAGATCTCCGGCTCCCTTTATTGTGAATAAGGCTTTGCAGAAGCAACCTTTGATTTCTGTGGCTTGCTTAGAGGACTGATGCACCAATGTCAGATGGTATAAAAATACACAGTGCCACTGAGTCTGTATGTAGCCACCTAAAAGGAAGACACAGAGATGAATTTTTAGCTGGAGAGGGAGTCTTTTAAATATGAGCTTTCAGACATACTCCTGTTTTTCCTGACAAGGATAGAAGAGCACCGTCAAAAGCTTCTAAGAAACATTTCTACAGCACGCATCTATCTGTCTGTCTTCTCCCTTTCCCCCTATACATGCCTGTCTACTATATATAGACTCATCGCTCTCATGATTTATATTGCTACTTGACATCTTCAATAGAAGTGCTGGCTTGTAGCATGCGTGACTTGGGATGTGTTTTAGAAAGACCGAATTTGAAAGCAAAGCTTGAGCAGAGCCTTCCACTCTTGCAGCAGTCCCTGAGCTCCCTGTCTTTCTTAAATGTAAATATTGGGCTGATGAGTTTTTGGACAGAACAAATACTATAGGGGTAGGGTTCTGTCACCCAGTGCCACCTTACAGCTGAGCCTCCATCATGCTCAGGGTAGACAGAAGGAAGCTCAGCCTTCATGGCTGAGGTGTTCATTGGTGTCTCTACTAAGGATAACAGCAAAGAAGTCGTGCTGGTTTGGCTGGGACTATTCTGAATTTTGACATACTTCACTGGAAGACTGATGCCTTGGCCAGTGTCCCAGACCTGTAGGTTAGAGTCCTTTCCTCAGCTCCCTGCTTATCTGGTTCTCTTCCCCAAAGACTCCCATATTTCTCTCTGTAAATAGGCATGGTTCTGTCTGCATATTGGGAGTCAAGAAAAAATAATACTAAAGCCCGATGAGGCACAGCTGGAAAAGAGAGGTACAGCCTGCAGGGAAGAATGGAGCTTGTTTTCAGAGAAAAGCACAGATCTGTTCAGGGATGGTGCTGGGGAAAAGGAAGGGCTGCGGGGTGAGGAGTTAGGTAGAAGAGGGCTGAAACCAAGGAGCATAGGCAATGGCTGAAGCAGATTGTTGTTGATGAGAGGACTCCCTCTCTTAATAGGCAAGCAGCAGTAAGGGAGCCTATGCTCACTTACATCATGGAAATTAGAGGGTAGCGCACTGATTGCTCTTCCCCATTACCTGCAATGCTGAACTAGCAAAATTACATTGTTTCCCCAAAAACAGGAAAGGAACCGAGGCAGCAACCTCATCAGTATACCACACAAGACAACTGATACAAAGCATTCCCCAGTTAGTACCATTCAAAGAATCTTTAGAAGATATTTCTTTTCTGTTTTGTAGCAATCTCTTCAGCTCTTGCTGATCCCTAGGGGAAAAAAAAAAAAAAAAAACAACAAAAAACCACAACCTAGCTCTGAAAACAAAAACAAAAAATAACCCCCAGCAGACATCACAGGACTGGGATCAAGAGATAACAGCAGAGAATTCCTCTCCTGCATGCAGGTTAATTAAATGACACAGATAACCTTGTGCATGCCCAGGAAAAGTGTGTTTTCCTTCTGAAATCATATCAATCATTTAATTATCCCACTTCTCACGCTGCCATTATCTAGAGCTAAAGGCTGCACAATTATTTCTTGATTTAATTTTTTAAACTCACCTTTTTTCTTTCAAAGCCTGAGTTATCACTCAGTGAAAGATACATGTGGGCACTCTAGCCCAGATCTGACCTCCCAGCTTATTTTTTCGAAGTTCTTGCATTTCATTTCTCATCACAGTATATGCTAACAACTTCTTAGTGGTGTATGCAGCAAGTTAATTGGTATTTGTCACGCATGGTAAAGTAAGATGCTCAAAGTCATAGAGTAGGTCAGTGTCAGGGAAGGGGTTCATTCCCAAGCTAATGAACTCTTTCTGCAGCCTGCTTTTGTCTTACCTTGTTGGCTTTAAGAAACAAAGATGGTCTTTAGGCTTTGAATGCCCTCTATCTCGATTAAAAATAGGTTTAATTAGTATCTCGAATCAAAGGGAGAAAAAATTGCTCATCTTCTCTGGTGATAAATACGCTGTGAATGCATCAGTACAGGTGTACTGCAAACAACACACCACATAGTTTGGCCATAGCTGACTGACTTTGATCAAAATAAAATGACTTCTAGAACACTTGAGGGTGTTGCAAGGAAGAACTGGATTTACATCATCTATGTGGTGCAGAACTGAAAAACAGGGGAAGCTTCAGGGCAGAACTGAGTGAAATCAGCTGAACTGCATCGGATTGCAGGACAGGAATGGCAGGTGGAGCTGTGAGTGTGTGAAATACATTTACAGAGCTGGATGGGAGCCTGAGGCTGCCATGGCAGTGGGGGTCTGCAGGACAGGACCGTGTACATTTTTCTGGTCTACGAGCTGTTTTCGCGGAACACTAGTTCTCAAGTCCCAAACCCTGCATGAACCACCAAACTTGCAAACCTGCAGTGTGCGCCAGAGCCCACTCTCCACTCTTCACCCCATGGTTGTATTGCAGGCCAAGGTGTGTATGGGCAGCATGTCTCCTGAGATTTTTCAGTCCACAGGTAGCTGCTTTTGCGCTACCGAAAGCAGGATGGTGGGAGGCCAAGAAGTAGTGTGTGGAGAAGCTGGAGTGATGGAGAGAACTTCCTGTGCATTAGGAGGAAATTCTTAGTGGCTTTGACTGCAATTTGTGCCTTGACAGCCTGGGTCCCTCGCCAGCTGTTTTTCCTGCGCTGAGTGCTCTGTTTGCTCTTGTTCACATTGCATTCTCCAGGACCGTATTATTTTTTTTCCTTAACCAAAGAGCTGCCAGCTGGTGTTGTTGATCACACCCCCAGCAGCAGGCACAAAGGCCAGCACACACTTTACACAACACTCCTTCTCTTTCCCATTCTATTTTAGCACTAATAAAAACATTGTCATTTTAAACAAGCAGCTGGGAGTGTCACTAATTTCAGTCTTTTCATTAAGGTGGTTTGGCAGAGCTTTCTTAGTACAGCTCTTCTTGCCCCAGAGCTATGGCTGGGCAGGGGTTGGCCAGAGTCCAACCCTGCTCCGCATGCCAGGTGCCAAACCCTCAGTCTGCAGCAGTTTGTAACCCTAACTTATCCACGGTGCAAAAGCAGCCCTCATCAGCTGTGTCCTCCCTTCCTTGAACCCCCCCAGAGCCTCTCCATGTTATCCTCTGCTGACAATTGTCCCCAACCACATTATTCACTCTGCTGAGCTTCTGAGTCCTTCCTCCCTCCATTGGCAGTCATTGCTGTCCCCCTGTTAAGGGCACAAATCCCAAACCTATCCACTCTTCCTCATACAGAGTTAGTCAACAGCAGTCACCCCATTCCAGCAGCCTAACCTGCCTGAAAACCTAGAGTTTGAAAAAGAAGGAATTTGATGGAAAATTATGTGCGTTTTTGGATTCTTATTGAGAATTTTTCCTAAGGTTGAGGAGTATGAAAGAGCTTGCTTGTAAATATAGTGAATGAGCAGTGGGCTTTGGCACCGTGGGCAAACCAAAGGGGAGAATCTGCCTGTCAGAAGTGATGGAGAGAAGGTAGCCTGCAAGGTGAAATCAGGGAATACTGATCTAGATTCATCCCACCTAACTTTGGGCACATACCTGAGGTGCTTCAACTCGGAATGAGGTTATCCTGGGTTCTTTATATGGTCCATGGAAAGCAAGAGGCTATTAAAGATCTGCTTTACACTCCCCTTACTGCAGAGGGAGCCTAGCATGATAAGGTTTCCATCTCAGATGCTGAATTTAAGGAGCTGAAATTGAGTGCAATCAATCTGGGCTTTTGAAATCTGCCACTATTCACAGTGGCAGACTCATGAGTCTCATATGTCTGTCTTATAGAAGGCATCTTTTTTTCATTCGGTACCTGTGTAGCTACCTGTCTAATACAAAGAAGTTGAGTACGTAACTTGTGCTAGGAGTGACCTCATGCAGTGCTGAGGTCTAGATGTCCAAAGTAAACACACCTACCACTGACTTTTTCAAGATACAAGATTAACCTGCGTCACTGACTTTTCCTCTCTCTGATGGATATCCTTTCCATACCCTTTCCATTTCCATTATATCTATATCAGCATGCATGAGGGAGAAAAAGTGTAAATAGAGTCAGGGCACATGATAAAGAGCAAGGTAATGCATTTTTTATTCCCACCAGTTAGGGATGACAGCATCTCATATTTACTCTCAGTGAGTTGTGGATGTTTGCTTCTAACAAATGTAAATCAGGAGCATGGTACTACACCATCCGTCACTCAGTATTTTTATACCATTCCAGAGTTGCAGAGGTTGTACCTGAAGTCACTGATGTTATTAATAGGGGTGGCAGTGATAACAAGATGCTTTGATACCTCATTTCCCAGTGGGGTTCAGTCCTGCAGAGTGTGTGTGTGTGTGTATTCTGTATCTGTATTTTTCGAGCCTTGACTTGTCGTCTTGCCCCTCTGGTGTTTGAGTGACAGCTTTCATTGTAAGCATCTTAAGAGAAGCAATGACCGTTTTCATCACCTGCACTTGCAGTTGCCCACTTTGTCTTTCAGCCTTCCTAAGGATCCAGGTAGTGACCCATCACATCCCTTTGAGTGGCTCCGAACAAGCAGACAGAGCAGCACATCTGGCTAAGCTTCAGTAACACAGGAGGGGAAAGCCAGCATCTGAAGGTCTCTTTTGTCGCACAGTGTGCTGGGCACTGCTGTGTACTAGCAGGAGGTGGGAGGGGAATAAGGAAGAAGAAAGCAGGTGATTGATTTAGAGAGATGGCTGTCTGCTGTCAGAAGCCTGTCACTGCAGAGCAGGTACAAGGGGATGAAAGCAGCCTGTAGGGCCACTCAGTCACCTTCTCTCTCTCTTTCTCTTCATTCCTCCCACTCGGAGGGCAGAGGCAATAGGGTGCATGGCCATGCAGTCAGCCTCTCTGGGGGTTCACTGCTAGCTGCAGTTCAGCACAAAAAAAGAAGGTGGAATGTCTCCATATTTGCTCATATTTTAAAACAACACTAGCGAAACCCCACCCTAAACAATTACTGGTCTCTCCACCTACTCTCCCACTCTCCATTGTTCCTGCACAGAACTTGTCAGCCTTCCATCCCTAAGAGAGACGAACTGCAGGCAGAGAGGAGGGGTGAGGGAAGGCTGGGGGCTGGAGCCATTTAAGCTGTCACCAACTCTATCAGTGCATTTAAATCACTGACACAGAATTACAATGGCACATATTGCAGTTCAAAAACAACCAGCACCAAAATTCCCATCAGTGTAGCATCCTTCCTTCAGGATAATGCATTTTCTAACTTTATAGTATATTGGTATACGAAGAGCAGAGCAGACTCTGGGTCTGGATAGTGTAGCAAGGATCTATACATGGAACTTTTTTCTGCTGCTGGGTAAATCAAATTCAAACAGCACAAGCCATTTATGCTCTCCTCTTTCTTCCTATTTAAATGGGTTACTGCTGGTAAGCGCCATAATAGTTAAGGATCTGTCAGCAATTCCAATACAAAGAAGAGCAATCACACCTTTAAGCAGACTCTCAGTGATGGGCTATAGACTATCAAAGTTAAATAGATTCTTAAAATCCTAGCCGTTAGGGCTGGGAAATCTTTCAGCACTAATAGTGCATGACTGTTCCCTGCAATGAAACCATCATGGTAAGTGGTTTAGCCCCTGCTTCTCAAGAACAGCTCATCATGCCCTTCTGGCCACCCCCCTTCAGGTCAGGTATCCCATCATCTAATCTGCATCAATTTTAGAACTTGTCCCCTCAAGGCACTTTCAGTCAGCAGAGATGCCCCTACATTTTCAGGGATCTGTGGTTTTGGGGGTTAGTACTGATGCTGGACTATCTGTCTCAGTACTTAGTGTATCAATTTTTGCCCTGCCAAATCTCTGGCTTTGCCTGTGATTACAGTGGCTGACCCTCAGAGAAGGTAAGGGGCTGTGGTTAGTGCTGGCTAGTAGAGGTCTCCCTTAACTGTGATTTATAGAGTAATTGCCTGTCTGCAGCACATGGATACACTGTTGGGCATGCCTTTGTTCTCCTTCAATTCCTCTTGAATGCACTATATACTAAGCATTATCCTCTCTCCCCATGGGTTGCCTTCTCAGAGATACACTTTTCCATTCCCTGAAACTAATATCAAAGCCAGTAGTTATGAATTTTTGCATCAGCTCTGCTGCACCTTTTCTGGATTCTCTGCAATTTATTTACATCTCCCTTGTGTTACCTAATGTGTCTTCTGTGTGTGTTTGACTGGTTCTTCTCTGACAGTAGTCTGTAGCAAACTGCTAGGGAACAATACAGGAAACAGGGCATGTACTGAGTGATCTTTCTCTTGATATGTTCTCCCAATTCTCAACAATTGGTGATGTAAACACTTATGGAGACAGAGTTTGGGACAGGAACAGTAAGACTAGGGGAAATAGCTAGCATCTTCATTGCTTGACAGCCTCTTCTGAGGTGGGACAGAGATAATTTTTTTTCCTGACAGTCATTTGATGAGATACTGTAGGAGAACAGTCTGTTCTGATGTGTAGAACTCTATGTTTTCTATATAAATTCCAATGAGAACATAAAAAGAAATATCTACGGAGCCGCTTGATTTTAGGCCATATTATATTTAGTTAAAAGTGGGAGTCAAAGTAAATAGACTTTCTCTTCTTACTGGGACACTGATAAATGAAGATTCAAAACCCTTGGTTTCATTGAGAAAAGACTGGTTGCAGCAAGAGGGTTCAGAATGTGTGAACAGAAACTCCCCCAAATGTGCTAACACCTTATTTTGACACAAGTTGACTTAGTAAATGAGAGGAGCAAAATAAGATCTTTAAGATGTTCCAGTTTGCCTTTATGATTCCTCTTCCAACAGTTACTGCCACCACAGCTTACAGGGCAAACAAAGTCCAGCAGTTTTGCCTAAGAGCTGCCTAAAGTGTACAAAGTCAATGGCTTTGCGCTGAAGCAGGCTAAGCAGTTCCCACCAATTCTGCTGCAAACCTTGCCTCCTTTGGCAGAGGGAGGGTGACAAACAGCTTGAGAGTAGAAGCCTCTCGCACTACTCCAGCCATTTGCCAAGTGAATGTATGTAAGCCCTCGCATGTCGAGCAAACCACCCTAATGTTGTGCCCTGATGTTGTTCCATTTCGTCTCATCCTGTAAAAGAGTGAAATCACTGATACTCTCCGCTCCACAACTAGTGTAATAGCTGTTGCTGCAGCAGATTAGTTGTATTTGTCCTCGTGGAAAGTGAAGAATTGGACTGCTCCCTATCCTATACTCTTTTATTTCTGGCTGCTTTGTATATTGTTTTTTACTTGACACTTGACACATTCTGGTCGTTTTCATTTAGTGAAGGTAATTGACCTCCAACAAAGCCATTGTAAGTAGGGAAGGACAGTGCTTAAGAGAGAATAATGCAGAACAAAATACATTAGTGCTATGATGTACCCAGATTCCTTTCACAAAAATTGAAACCTCAACCCTCTCATCCTCTCCAGCAGTGGAGACGCTAATGGCTTCGCACATGTACCTGTGTGTGTTAGAGATGTCCTAACACATGAGTTTCAAGTTGTGTGTTATGTTCCTGTAAGTCTTAGGGTAGATTCCTCTGGGTTCATTTCACTTCCACCGAAGCTCACAGTGCTTAGCATTTATTTGAGTCCTGCAGAATCACCTCAAACCAAAGTAGCCCTTACCTTATTTCTCTGCTTTTGTTTTCTTTAAGTCAGAGGTATTATGTAGGACTCACGTCCTGAGTGTGGAAAATATAGCAGGAAGTACACTTGGTATTACTACTCTCCTGGGTATAATGATTACTCAGCAAACTATGAGATGTGAATTTAGTCGTCTTGCATCAGTTCCTAGCAAGGCAGGGCCCCACTGAAATCACTACATGGCTGGTCTTTGTCACAAAACGGTGCTGAAAATGACCTTGCACACCTAAAGGTATCCTTTCTGAACACAAATGATACGCAAAAATGCAGTATGGGCTATGCCATGCCCAGCTGGGGAATCTTCTCTAATGGTGCCTTTCCCAGGGGGTGGTTAGACTTTAAGTAGTCATATCCTCCTGAGCAGAGAGAGGCATAGTTTTTCCTCATTCAACACAACTTTAAAATACTAAGCTGCATGTGTTTCTGGGAACAGGTATTTGCTGTTCCTTGAGCAGGATTGTAATTCTTCTGTAGAGCATGAGAGCCATGATTAGGAAGCCAGGATTGCTCTGCTCACAGGAATCCTGCCATTGTCTTTGATTGCATGGTATTAACTGTAAATTATACCCTTTTGGAGACCGCATGTAAAAATAAAATAAAAAAAAATTGTCGAAAGACAGAGAAAATATTGATTCCGGAGGTAGCAGAAACTATGGCTTGGTTAAATTAGAACCTTAAAAAAATAGTAACAAATGAACATTTATGAGGGTGAAAGAGGGACTAGGAAAAGAGGGCCAGGATTTTCCCCTTAGACATACGCAAATTTCAAGTAGCCCCATTTCAGGCAATGAAATGTCACTGGTTTAAGTAAGACTCTGGCTCAAGGTATCAGGAAGAAGGTACAGGGCATGGATAACAGGGTTGTTACGAAGGTGCTGGTGAACTGGGAGCCAATTTAATTAAAAGAACAATATATAAATAAAAATGGAAGAAGCTACAGCCTGAGACTGCTGTTAAAACCTCTCAGATTTCTGAAGCCACTTCTAGCTATTAGTGACACAAGTTTCCATGTCGGCTTGTTCTCAAGAGTTGGCTCTGTCTGTTGTTCTACGCTGATGACAGATAACATTGCAATCAGGCAGTCTACAATTTAACTGGTAAACTGGAATTGCAACTGGACTTTGTCTCGCTCCGGTCCCTGGAGGCCTCCCTGCAAAAGCTTTGGAGGTGCAAAATGGTGGTAGAATTATAATCACTAAAACTCTTCAAGTCTGAGGCTGTTGAAAGCTGACTATAGATAGCCTGGAGAGATAATGGGCTTGCAGAAAAAGCAAAGCATAGAACAGATGGGTTTTTTTCCATAGATTCATAGATTTTAAAGCCAGAAGTGTCTATTAGATCATTGAGTCTGGCTTGTTGCATGGCATAGGCCAGAGGATTTCACCCAGAAATTCCTGTTTCAAGCCCATAACTTCTGGCTGAGCTAAACTGTATATCTTTGCAGAACACATGCTGTGGATGCAATTCAGACCTAACAATTCTATGAATCTATTTATCTTTACCAGTTAGGGGACATTGCCTGACTGTCCCAGCCTTGTCTGTTAAAAAGCCTAAATGAAGGTCACTGGGAAAAGACTGAAAAGAAGAAAAACAGCTTAGCAAAGCTTTGAATGAATATCCAGGACAATGACTGCAATTTAATACCTGTTGGTGAACTGTTTCAACTCCTGCACCATGCACTGAGTGAGTACAGTATTCATTCTGTAGGTTTCTGCTCCTTCATCCTTCTTGGAGTCTGGTTTTATCGGAAGCTCAGCACACAAACACAACCAAAATCCCCATTTTACTATTCCTCTGCCACACTTTGCTGTTCTTAGAGTTCACCTCTAAGATTGCCAAAGTCCTAGATCTCTGACTGAAACAGCGATCTTCTCACTCATACAAAGTTGGTTGGAGGCCCTTTTCCATCCATACCAGCTTTGTCTCTGTAGTAATTACTCAGATTTTTTTATGTGGAGTTCTAGCAGAGACCACTCCTTTTTTCTGGGCAGCATCTGCCACCACTTCAGTCCAAGATGGATTAGCACTTGCATCCTTTTGCCTTGAGAATCCATGCGTAAATCTGTATGTCTCCCATTATCTTTTATGCCCCAAGCACATATTAGTTCCACAAAGATTATTTTATTTTTACCTTTCCGAGTTCTACAATGCAAAGCCCAGATTAGCCATCTTATTGTCCTGAATTTTTCCCATCCAAATCTTCTTAGCTGCCTGATTGTTGCTGATATTTCAGGAAAGGAACACTACAGAGATCATTCAAGGGGGGATAATGCAGTGTTTTCTGGGGTGCTAGTCATAGGATTTTAAGAGATTTATATGACATATTACTTATGATTCAAGGGAATGGATTTCGTGACCTAGGAGATCCATCTGTTAATATCACCTTTTTCTTTTTTTTTTTGATGGGGAAAAGTAGGCCAGGGACCTTTACAGACTTTGTCTCTTCTCTTTCAGTGATGTTCTCTCCTTTTCGAGAGCCTGTTTATCTCACTGGAAATCATACAGCCATAGGAGGCAGACTGAGACTTCCTTTTGCACTTTATCCCAATACTGCCGGGAAATCTAGAGGGTCCCTGCAGAGGATCCCCTGATCCGGGGGACAAACCAGGCTGTTATTCCACTCCTTGTCACAGAAATAGAAGGCATTTTTCATGTGACAGTGTAGCCAAATCACCTCACTATCCGCAGTTAACTACTGTATGCTTCTGTTAAGAGATATTCTCATGGAAAAGTTATGATAAAAGAGTTGGGAAGGAAGGGAAAGAATTACAGTGGATGGTGAGAGTGAGAGGCACAAGTAACCTGAGCATGACACGTTCTTACAAAGCCTGTCTTTTATTTCCTATGTTTAGAGAAAACAGTTCTCAGTTTATGGCTTTTCAGAGTTCAATCAGAGAGAAAATGAGCTATAAAAGCAGAGTTAGGAAGGAGTTAACCAATTTCCAATTCAGTGTGTTACAATTTGCTTCAGTAATAATAATAAAAAAAGAACAATACTGGGAAACATAATTTTTAAAATGAAGACTACTAAATCAATAGGCACTACATGACTAATCATTTTCTGTTTTCTTGGTGGAGGAAGGTAGAGCTGTGATCAGAAATCAAAAGCAGAAGTCCCCAGCTTCTCTGCAATTCTGACAAATTCTGCTTTACTGTAATCCACAAGAAAGGAGATTTTCACATGAGCATAAACTAATGCTGGTAAATGGCATTAGAATCACTGCCTACTGGCATCATCTCATTTTGTGGAAAGATAATGAAATCCATTTGATGCTAGATGAGTTAATTCCCAAAATACCCACAGTTGTTGGCAACTGAGTGTTTCAGCTTGAGACACAGAGGTCAGGGGTGACTTCATCACTTATACAATCTTCAGTTGTGGTGGGACTTCACATAATAGCTACTTAAGCATGTGTTTGACTTGAAGCATGTGAGTAGTCCTGCCAGCCTTAGTGAGACCACAGACTCTGTAAAAAAGGCAGGTGTTTCAGTGCTTCTTGAACCTGCCACTCCAGTAGTAATTTGTAAAATCATATTTGTACAAATAGTTCTCAAAGTAGTGAACAACAGTGAGCAAATACTCTCTCTTTAGACGCTGAATATCCCAGAAGCACACAGCATCAGTAAAAGACCGGGAGGAGATGTTCAAGAATGGGATTTCAGTGTGCACTGCAGTTCCTCAAATTACTTTGAAAATTTCAACCCAGATTTCATAACATCTGAGCCTCCATAACCCTCTGGCACTTAACCTCCCCTTTGCTCTTCTTGGGTTTGATAGTAGATATCTTTGATACTGTAGCTTCTTAGAAGTAAATGAAAGTGTACTGGCTAATGGTTGTAGTGCAGTGTTTTACGCCCTGAAGGAGTCAGCACAGCTGTCATAGTTGAATGCATCCCAATACAAGGTGGAGTGCAATAGTTGTTTAACAGGATGAAGCAACCAACTTAAAAGTTTTAAGTTCAACAGTTTTAACATGGCATCCTCCCCACTCACAGAGACCATTTGGTGTACGGACAAGATACTGCACAGACAGTGGAGAGATTATATGCAGAACTGGCTCATTGGGTCACTGCTTTGGGGGACTGGGGAACGAAAGGGCATACGTGTCAGGGAAATTGTCACCTAACTGAAGTGTCTGTAGTGCTGTGCGTTTTCTACTCCAATTCTGTTCAGTATTGGAAGAGGTAAATGCCATTCACACCTAGAATCACCGTATGCCAGGCTGTGCAGTACACAATCTCCCTTTGTCAGCACAGTTTTACAGAGGTCCGTAGTGTAAAACATATCACTGAAAAGATACAGGTTAGTCACGTTGTGGAACAACATGGTTCCACAAATGAGGACATGGTGAAGGGTGGTGTATGGGACAGGCACGAGTGACTCACAGAACGTTACATTCTGGTACAAGAACTGTCTAAGCTACATTCTCCACCAGGGGCTGTGTGATAGGGAAACTGCACTCAGCCTGTCATGGGTGGGTGACAGCAAACCGAGCAGCACTAACCATATGAGTGATGTCATCTAAGCAGATCAAAACCCACCATTGCATCTGAACAGTGGTGGAGCAATTGGAGCAATTGACATAAACAAAAGGAATTTTGATTTGACAGAAAGTCCTGAGGTGTATTTTCTAGCACATGCTCAAATACCAACTGAAAGTTGCTGGGCCATAGGCAAGAAAAAACAAACTTTGGTTGAGCAAAATTCTTTTTGCAATGGAGCCTGTGTTTTGAAGGTGCCTGCTTTAGTATACAAGTGTTTGTGGGAGATTAGTACTTATTAACTAATAACCCTTGATTATGTTTACTCCCATAGCTGATTTGCTAGGTGTTTGTCACATAGAAGTAGAAATAAGCTTCAGTGACACAGCTTGTTCATGGTTCAGTCTGCAGAGTTTTATAATTTCTTGGCAACTAAGTGATGGATTACTATTTTCTGTAAAAATCTCTTTCCTGAAAGGCCTTTCATGCAAAGACTCTGGGGTAATTAGAAAAATAATAACCTTGCAATACCCTCTTGATCTGTTTTTAATGAAATGAAGTGTGGGAAGGGTAGGTGCTTTGTCCATAATCAAATAATGAGTAAGTGGCAGAACTGAGAACAGAACCCAGGAGTCCTAGTTTTCACTCTTTGCCTCTAAGAAGCACTTCCAGTACCCATTGGTTTATCAGATGTTTAAAGAGTATCTGTCTTTCTTTTTGTACAGGACTGAAAAAAATAAATATAGTGTACAGGGAAATCTTGCACTGGCAGAAGCTGGACCAGATTAATTAGCAGACTTATGCTGGGTCTTCAGTTAGTTTTCTGCAACTCAATCATGGTTTATTGAGCACATCAGTCATTTGTGAATGTTAACTTTAAAACAACCTGATGAAGTATCACCTCCATTTTAAGAACAGGGAAATAAAAGCACAGAGTAGTTGAAGTTACTTGCCCAAACTCACAGAGGAAATCTTGGATGCACCTGTGAATTTTACTGGCAGCTTTTGTTTTCCCTCAGAAAAGTTTCTTCTCTGTTAGACTGCACTGTTTTCAGAGTTAAGAATATGCATCCCTGATACGGCATTAAAACCCAAATGGAGTTTCTGGATACATGAATGAGTAGCTTCCAGGATCTCAGTCTTGAATTAAAAAAAAAGCAAGTTTATAAAACAACAATAGAAATCTGGCAAATGCCAGAAGCTGCCAGTCTGATACTAATCTTTTGAAAAGGCGACATTACCTCCTTACAACTCGGTGGGGGCTATATGCAGCACCACTGTAGACCTTAAGAAGTCAAAACTGAGCTGTCCATGTACCTGTGCATCAGAATATATCAGGAAGGAGAGGTAATAAGGTAATAGAAAATATTGCACGGACGCACCTGAGTTTCTAGAGAAGCTTGCGAGATTAGAGAGATGCTTCTAGAGAAGATTGTAATATTTGCCCTTGTAGAAGGGCAAAAAGTTCTGTGCAACAGCATGTGCAACCATTCAGTTGCCTTCGGTTTAGCTGCAGGGGTTTTCCTTTAAAAAGGGAGTGGGGGAAAAATCTGTAGCTCTTGAAAGACAGCATTAGATCTTCTTTCTTACCCTTCATTTCTACATCCCCTGAACCTCTGATTTTTTATTTCCTGGACTATAACTATAAGCTGCCTGAATTGCTGGTTTTCAGTCCAATTTCCACTAGTCCTGTCACAAAATCTGAAAGACAAAATACCCTTTTCTTAGTACAGTTGGCACCAGGTTGAAAGCAATGAAGGTGAAGTCCTGCTTGTACGCTTTGAGCTGGCATTCCTTGGGTAATGTCACTGCAAGCTTTCTGAACTTTACTGCACCCAATTGTCTCATTGTCCTAGAGGAGTCATCTTTAGGATTCACTCTTGGTGGTCTGTTTGTAGTGATACTTCCTGGCCAGGTCATCATCTCATCTGAGGAGAATGAAACCAGAACCTCTGGTTTAAAAACAAAAGACTTCATTTGAACCAGAGACTCGATAATTTATTAACAGAGTCATTTTCCTGTACAGGTCCTGACTTCACTGTCTTTCATAGAACATTTAATGTAAGTTTGATGGAAAGATCTGTCTGTTTGTAATTGGAGTGCTACTGTCAGTTCTTTACATACATGCCTTTGTATCATAAGCCAGGTATCACTGTTTGCAGAGTCTTGCTGGTCTGTGTTGATTTTCTATCAAACAGTACAAGAATCTTCATCCCATTCCCATCTCATCCATCTCTAACTGTGTCAAAGTGGGTAACATTGCTTTTTTGCTGGAGGGAAAAAAAAGAAGTCTTCACAGCTCAGATCCCGTCTGTCAAAGGTAAATAAGAATGTCCACCTCTACGTTTGTGAATGAAATTGTATTCAGGATGTTGGAGAGACACGTTATGTTGCTGGGCAATGAAGTGAGGAGACTACTATCTACTTACATGTATTAAGATCCTTGTGGCTGAAGCAGGGAGGAGCAAAACTGCTCTAGGCAGAGCAAATGTGCTTTCATATGTCACCATCGTGACACGCAGCAGCTCCGAGGCATACCATTGTGTCTGCCTGCTACAGACCCATACAGACACGTGTGCAGTCATACAGCCATACACAAACATCATGACACAGCAAATACTGTCTGCAAAGAGAGCTAAAAAAAGGCTGATAGAATGATAACAGTATCCAAACTTCCTGCTGGAATGTGCCGTGGGTGGCAGAAGAAATCTTCTTCTTCCCCTCTGGGAGCAGCTGCCTGCTGGAGAGAACTAGGCAGTGTATTAGCATTGCATTGCAGTTTATTAGCAGAGGGATCCTGGACAAGGATGTTTCTTAATAAACTGATCAGAGCAATAAGACAGCCATTCCAGTGCTGGAAGCAGAGGACTTGCTGAACAGTTTCCTTGTTCACAGAGATTTGGTAGAAGAGGAGGCAGCTAAGAGAGATTCTCTTTAGCTGTGGAAAGAAAAAGGACCGGGAGTTATACGCCAGTTGGTTTGTGAGGAACTTTAATTGCTCACAGGAAAAGGAATGTTTTCTGGAAAACAATTCTTCACTCTTTTATTTGACTTTGTTGGGAAGACAGGAAGGACCATTCCACTGCTCACTTGCCAAGGTGTCTCCAAGCTTGTGCTCGTTGTTACGTAGAAGTTAGTAGCATCCCTATGGTATACTTAGACTATAGCTGTGTGCCCAGTCGAACCTTGTCTCCCCAGTGTTCCCCGCTAACAGAGCCCTGCTGTTTCCACTGCAGAGAGCCTTTGTCTGGCTTAGCCATAATAAGGACATCCTCATTCAAGTCACCTAAGTCTGGTACCATGCTGAGCAGCAGGTCTTGCCATGTTGCCTATTATCCAGCTGCACGTGATAGTCTACTACATGACAAAATAAACTTCAGACTGCAAAAAAAAAAAGGTATTTGCTCTTTTCATAAAATTCCCCACTTATGTGGGGAAAGTCTAATGAGATTTGAAAGGTTGGAGCGCTGAGTTTCTATCATAGGCCCTGCTCTGCTCCAGTCCTACAATGCAGCTCAGCAGAGTCCAGCATTTTGCAGTGACCTCATAAGGATTAATTGTATCAATCAGTCAATAGTGGCTGTGGGAAAGGCTGAGTCAAGCTCTGAGAATTGCTCTCGCAGTGAGTTTGTCTCAGCAGAGTGGGTCAAGAGCACCTTGTGCAAAGGTTTGCCAGGCAAAATGACTTATACAAAAAGAAGAGCCTTACACAAAACATCAGTCCATCATGGTTTATTGAGCTTCCTATTTCTTATGAATCTTTCCATGTCATTTCAGTTAACTTTTTAAAAATTAAAAGACTTATTAAAATGATACCAAAATTATTATCAAGTATTCTATGCACTGTGAATATGTTTTAGTAAACAAAACATTTGATAATTTTATGTATCGGGTTTTATTTACTGAATATATAGTATTCAGCAAATAAAAGTTCAGATGTGTTTTCAAGACAAAAATTGTAGAAAAGTATTGACAAAAATGTCATGGGCACTCTCTTGACAAAGAAGAAATGGGTCTATTTCAAACCCTATGAGAAGGAGAGACTTAAAATGTCATTCAAGATGGACTTATGTGCCCAAAAGCTTATTTTTTTTCTTTCCCAGCTATACTGATTGGTCTTCTAAAAGATATTAGCCTTATTGACATCCTTAGATATTCACAGCACACAACTGCCACAATCTTCTCTCTAGATTTCAAGCAGCATGTTGTGAGTGCACTTGGCTGGAGTCTCTGCCACTGTGCCATATCCTCAGGGTGGCTGCTGGAGGTTTGGAGCCTGGCCCCACTTGTGCCGTAGCTCTCACGCAGTCCAGGGGCAGCTCTCCCCATGCACTGCAGATTCACAGCTCTTTCTCAGCCCTCTCCAGAGCTTCCTCACACATTCTGTTACCTTAGTGCTTATGCTGTGGGGAAAGGGCCAGATGTCCTCTGTGAGAACATAAGAAACGGACAGGATGACTTTTCTGGGAAGAGACTTCCCTCCTCCTGCTCTCCCTCCTTCTGTGTGTGCTATGGCTCAGAATGCTCAGTCCTGAAACAGACATTTATTTGCATAAATGCTAGGTCTGGTGTAAGGCAAGTTGCTGTCGTTCTGCTCTCAGTATGCCCTGTGTGTGAGGACTTGAGGTGTGCCTTACGGTGTGGTGGGCCTTTAACAACGTTAACATTTCTTGTGACCCTTAGAGTAAAACTTGGTTGATAACCAGATTTTATACAAAGAGATGCTAATTCCTGTTTAATTTTCTCCCTTTTATTACTAATCATATCACTGCAAAACGTAGTTTACAGCAATATAAATAGGATCCATTGCTGGAGGGAATTGTGCAGCTTCTGTCAATTTTTCAGCACCCAAATGTGAAACAGACGCAATTAAACTCTGAGGGGAAAAAAGTAACAGTGTGGAACACATCAGAAATCGGGTCATGAATTCACACAGATGGGAAAGCCAGGAAGCAGTGGGAAAGCAGGATTTTGATTGACTCACCGTCAACAGTAAATGAGCCATTGGCAGTTTACTGTCAATTTTTTGCCTTTTAATCTGCAAGTTCCAGAGGTGATGGCACTCTCCTCGACCTGCTGCTTGAGGATGGGAGGGGTGGGGAAAGTGGGACAGAGAAAGCAATGCCAGGAGTTTAGGTGAGGACAAGGAATGGGTCAGCATCACAGAGAGAGGAAGGCAGTTTTATCATTCTCTAAATCTGATGTGGGGAGTTAAAATGAAATAATATCCAGGCAATAGTCATGGGCGTTCAAAATATGCCACCCAAAAGGGATCGTGAGGTCTCTGCAGATTAAATAATAATAGGGTTGCAGTAGTAATGAGAGGCATTGACCAGATCCAAACCCTGTTGTAGGAATTGCTATACAAATACAGCTAAAGATAGTTCTTGCTCCGAAAAATTTATAAAGCGGAGAGGAGAGAGGAAGGAGCAGAAGACAGAGGCAATGGGACCATAATAGGGCTTCAGCATTATTTAGGAACGTGCATGGTGCAGAGAGGGATTGCTCTTTTGTTTGCTTTTATAGAGCATCTGCTGAATAGGCTGAGAGGGAAGAGAGGTGTGATGTTCAAATCACTCCATGCCAATGCTTGTCCAGTTTTCTCCAGTGGAAATCCAAGACGCAACCACAAGACTGTGGGGCCCACCAGGATACCTCACAAGCTACAAGAAGACTGTTTGCCCTTGCTAGCTAGGATGTGCCCATGGCCTGAACTAAGTTCAGTGGGATTTGTGGGATTTTCATACCACACAAGAAATTACGAGACCTTGGAAACCATGGGGTATTTTAGCATGCAGAAGCTCAGTATATATTTTCTTTTCAAGCAGCAGCACAGCACTTCTGAGAATGAAACAATCAGTTATAAAAGTAACCTTGCAGCAAAGCTCCAAGGGGGAGTTATATATGCCGGCACATTTTCACTGTTTATTCATTCTAGACATACTTATAGACTAATTCTCCTCTTACTCTGATTTTATATCAATTATTCGCCATTGATTGAGTGGAGTTAATTTAAATTTACAGCAGTGTAAGTGAGGAAAAGCGGCTCGTAATCAGTAGCAAGTTGATTCTGCCACCTTTACTCACCATGAATAGTACCTTACTCATTGAATAATCCTATAAATTCCTCTTGGGGTTTCTCACAGAATGGGATAGTATGTGATCTGAGTAAGGATGGCAAATACTTTTCATACTTTTCACATCAATTACTCCACTGGACTGGACTAGGCGATATAGCACCAGATTCTGTGTGCACACCCAGGATTTCTAGAGAAAAATAACCTGGTATTGTGTGGTCTGTAAAAAAGTAATAAGGCTGTACTATGATTTATACCCTTGAGTCAGAGTTCACACAAAGAATTTGAAATTAATCTGAGAGTATCAGATGTTCAGCTGTGCATTGTAAATAATTTTCTGATGTGTGTCTTATTATGACATTTCCTACCTACCATGTTGTTCGGAGTTTGGGAGAGGTGTGATGTAAGAAAGGAGCAAAAATGCTGTAACAGCACTATTTGGACATTCGCCAACAGAAAACTCCTTACCGTGAGAGACAATCACCTATTTAAATTGCTTATTTTCTTGTGCTTCTGAAGAGACTTCTTGATTTCCTCTTAATGGAAGATAATGAATATGAAATGGTACTAAAGCAGGGTAATAACTTGCTAAATTTTTCACTAAGAAACCAAGTTTACTATTGCAATCCTCGTTCAGCCTATGCATGTGCCAAAGGGATTTGCTAGATCAGGACTAGCCTTGATAGGCGTGGCCTATTGACATTCTGAACTATGACAAAAAATTAGAGATTAAACTCGTCAAGCACAGAGAGTGACTTTATTTAAAAGACTTCTAATTTTTTGAAGTCCAAACCAGTCATTTATAACACTGTCAGAGATGTACTCAGGATCCCTCAATGGTGGCTCAGCTCTGTATTCCCATTTTAGCACAGCTGTTAAATGAAAGCTCAGAAATTTAAAAAGTAATAATAATTTTTAAATGGTATATTTTACTTCTTTTTTCTTACCAAAACCAATAGAATCTTGTTATCACTCAGAAAACATAGATAAAATTATAAAATAATTAACTATGCATTTATTAATCTTTTGAGGATGATTTATCTTGGAGACAAGCACTCAGTAAGCAAAAATTATATTAAATTGTTAAGCAAACAAAATAGAGGCTTAGAATGGAAACCCTTCTGGGGGTTATCTATTGTGATCTATACGAGGAAACCGGATCTGTGCCTCTGCAGAGGGATGTATATTCTCTCTGCTGAGACAACCATTTTGCCAGTGGATAGGCCTGTGCTTAAAATTACAAGCTTTTATTTTTTAGCCAAATAAAAAGGGTCAGGAGAGGAAACAAAGAGTAGGAACCAGCAGTGGAGATATGAAGGACAAGTCCGAGAGATGTGCATTTCCTTGATGTTGGCAAGCAAGACAGACCCCACAAAAGGGGATACATTAAGACTGTGATACAGTGTCCGTGCACTTAGTTATGTTTTTGCGGTATTAAAGGAGCAAGCTCTCATTCATACCTGCTTTGCCAGTTTTGCTAGAATGACTTGGGTGAATGATAAGGAGAGGGAATGTCCTATCATGCAGATGGAAGGAGTGATGGGTGCATGTCAGGCAAAAAGCACTCCTGGCCCAGTCCTTGAGGGCAGAAAGCAGCTGAGGCTGCTTGACAGGATTTCACAGCCTCCGCCTGGATCTGGATATTGTGTGACAAACCAGAATTGCTTGTCTCTACCTGACTGCATGTATTTCCACTTGATGGGTTTTATATTTACATGTCTCCAATGGAGAAATGCACAAGCATGGAAGTGCTGAAATTTTCAGGACATCTAAGTAACCTGGCTTGTTTTTTAAAAGAAAGAAAGTTTGTGATGTAAGCTGGCTTTTTTTTTTTAAAAAAAGAAAGTTTGTGATTCATTCTATGACGGTAAAAATATTTTTTTTTCACCCAGTGAAAGTCTCTCCATGAATAAGAGAGGTGCAAGGATGTTTCAATAACTGAGATGGCTGCATATCAATGAAAACACTGGAGCCTCATTAGTCTCAGTGGTGATACGGATAACAGCATGTATTGGCAATGAGATGCAGAGTCAGCCCTAATTCTGTATCAAACCCAGGTAGTCGATGAAAATTGTAGGGCAATTTTTGTGTCTTGAAGCCAAAGCATAGATTTTGTTTGTGTGGAAAGACAGTGGATGTGATTGACACGTAGATCCATGCACATTTGTGGTGGGCAAGTTGAGAAACTGCAAATAGGAATTTGTTTACATTTGGGAGTAGTGTAAATGCAGTGGATGCTGGGGACCTGCTGGAAAACCGGGGATTCCTGGCACTGCTATTGATCTGCTTTATGATTTACTCGACCTTCTGCTTCGCTGCAGTGTCACTCATTGTCTTACCTACTTAGACTGTAAACCTTTCAGAAAAAGGATTATTCCTAGCCTGGAGGATCCTTGGTATTATTTGAATCTCTCGATGCTTCTGGGATAATAATAGTAAAGAAGATAGAAAACCTGTTTTAAATACATGGTAGTATGTACTTGTGAGAGAAAAGCTATGGGAACACCAGAAGAAATGGGGTAACCTCGCTATGGATACTTTTAAGCTGGAAATACTAAGATTTTGAGAGAAGAGTTAGGGAACAGCTATGTAAGAAAGAGGGTCAAACAACCTAGCTACATTTAAGGTTATACTTATTAAAAAGAAATTTACAAAAGGGAGTTTTGTTCTGGTTGTGGGCAATAGTGGGGACTGTACTCAGTGGCCAGGGAATTGCTGTCCTATGGTCTCGGGTCCGGAGTACATAGGGTAAGGACACGAAGTCAGTGAATTGCATGATAAGAGCATCCAGAATTATTTTTTTATGTAACCGTATTATTACATTCTGCCTTAGTTGAGAACCAAGTAGATTGACTGAAGCAGCAAATAAAAGCAGCATTATAAATTTTGTAGGGGAGAGCTATTTGACAGAGATGAAGCAACTTCACCATGCAAAGAAAAGCTGTGCTTCACTAATCATCAACCACATTTTCATTCTCCTGTCTGCAAAAATGAAGCCAGGGGAAATCAAGCAACGTAATTTACTTGTATATTCAAAAAATTAAGGTGTAGAAAATGGAGGGGTCAACATAAAATGCGTTATTAATTTTGAACATTAAAAGGTTTCCAGAAGCAGGGAGCTGCCAGTTGTGTAATGGAAACAATGTTATTCTGTGTTTCTTAGTGAGCCGCAGGCCAGGTGATCAATTTTGCAGTTGGGGTCCAAATTTGCAGCAAGCGATTCAGAGTTGAGATGACCACAGATGATAAAGCGGAATGTTAAAGTTGTGTAACCAAACAAATAAATAATCAGCCCAACAGCATCTGAAATTTACCTGAAGAGATGTTTTCAGGGTAGTGAATGATTAAAGCTACTACCACATACTACTGTTCGCAATCCTATATGTAACACAAATAACCTGTAAACCCGGATTATTACAAATTCAAGTTCCATTGAGTAAGAACTATGTTGTAAATAATTGATATATGAGAGGTATAAGCCTGCATGTTTCAAAACATGAAACACACCTACTGGTTCAAGATCAAGAGGAGCTCGTAGATTTACTTTGTACGTGTTTTGCGGTAAATCCCTATTACAAGGAGAGGCCATCTTTCTCTGAGCCAAGAAACAATTTTGGTAGCCCTCCCAATGCCTATGTTATCCGGTTATATAATCCAGCTTGGTTTCCGGGGCATAAGAAAAGTAAATTCTACGTAGCTACAAAAAAGACAATTTCTTGATTCAGTTTTCTGGCTACTTGATTCTGCTTCGTTCAGAACGTCCTTTTTAGGACAATTTACTTGTTCTTCCCAATCAGCACTTCAGTTGGGTTCAGAGGCCTCCCAGATCTTTTTTGTTCAGAACGCTTCAGGTCCTCAGAGTTTTAAAGTCAGCATTTTATGTGTTCCTTTTCTTGACAGAAAACATAGTCACTTCAGAGCTGATTAACATTTTTTCACAGAAATGTTTTCCCATCAGACAATGTGGTTTCACCTAAACTGAAATTTCCAATAAGAAAATGTCAGTTCTGAAAAAAAAATAAAAAATGGGTTTCCAACTGGGAGAAACATAACAAAATATTTTGTTTAGGGTTGACATTTCAACATAAAATCACTTTTTTTTGTTCGTTTGAAAGTGTTGATTCAAAATTAAAAATGCTGTAACAGAATGACATGTTGGATCATTCTGTTTTGATATAAAATGTCTAGATCTTAACATTTATACTTTTCCCTAGATTTTTGACTTTTTGTTCAAGTTTGAAATGAAGAATTATTTTGAAATTCCCTATGGGAGGAAAATTCCATTTCCTCCTCTGCCCTCACATTAAGAGGAGAAACTGTTCTGAAACCGAAGGAGCAGGTAGGAGGGTTGGGCAGCCTCAGTTTTATATCCTGTTTTGTATGTCATAGCTTAGCTGCGTTCATTTGGCCAAACTATTTCACTTCTTAAGGCCCCCAATTAGTTGGGTGGATTGTCGGGTTTTTTGTTAAAATGGTAAAGAATCATAGAATCATAGGGTGGTTCGGGTTGGAACGGACCTTAAAGATCATCTAGTTCCAAGCCCCCTGCCCTGGGCAGGGACACCCCCCATGAGACCAGGTTGCTCAAAGCCCCATCCAGCCTGGTCTTCAACACCTCCAGGGATGGGGCCCTGGGCAACCTGTTCCACCGCCTCACCGCCCTCACAGGAAAGAATCTCTTCCTACTATCCAATCGGAATCTCCCCTCTTTCAGTTTGAGGCTTTTACCCCGTGTCCTATCATTACACTCCCTGATCAAGAGTCCCTCCCCATCTTTCCTGTAGGCCCCCTTCAGGTACTGTAAGGCTGCCATAAGGTCTCCCCGGAGCCTTCTCTTCTCCAGCCCGAACAACCCCAACTCTCTCAGCCTGTCCTCACAGCAGAGGTGCTCCAGCCTCTGGTGCTCTGATCATCTTTGTGGCCCTCCGCTGGACCCGTTCCAACAGGTCCATGTCCTTCTTGTGCTGAGGACTCCAGAGCTGGACGCAATACTTGACTACATCCCCAGCAATGCTTTGGAGAATCCTCAAATCCAGTTTGTAAATTAGGAATAACAGTACTTGCCTGTCTCACATGGAGGGGCTGGGAGTCTTAATTAATTGGTCTTTATGAAATTCTCTCAGATTCTTGAAAGATCTGTAGAAATCTGAAATCATATTTACTGAAATTAGTTATTCGGGTGACTTAGGTACAAGTGCTGAGCAAACCCAGCTGTTACTTTTAACAAGTGCGAATTATTTGGTTTGAACAGTGCCTCTAATCTTCTCTGCCAGGTTCTGAGCTCCCTTCTTTGGATTCTTTTCCTCACTCTGCATTTTTATGCATAAATGTAAAGCAGCACTTTTCAGTAAGCTCCACACTAATACTAATTACAAGGATAGCATCTTCTGCTGTTGATGGTCCACTGAGATGCACAAGAAGTTTCCATACTGTGTTGCACTTCCAGCCAGATAATCACGCCTCTGTCCCGTTCCTTTATTTTCTCTATTATTGATATGATCTCTAACTCATCATAGAATCATAGAATGGTTCGGGTTGGAAAGAACATTAAAGATCATCTGGTTCCAACCCCCCTGCCCTGGGCAGGGACACCTCCCACTAGACCAGGCTGCTCAAAGCCTCATCCAGCCTGGCCTTGAACACCTCCGGGGATGGGGCCTCCACAGCTTCTCTGGGCAGCCTGTGCTGGTGTTTCTCTCTGGGCAACCTGTGCCGGTGTTTCATCACCCTCATAGTGAAAAATTTCTTCATGATATCTGATCTAAATCTACCCTTTTCCAGTTTGAAACCATTTCCCCTTGTGCTATCACTACATGCCCTTGTAAAAAGTCCCTCCCCATCTTTCCTGTAGGCCCCCTTCAGGTACTGGAAGGCTGCCATAAGGTCTCCCCGGAGCCTTCTCTTCTCCAGCCTGAACAACCCCAACTCTCTCAGCCTGTCCTCACAGCAGAGGTGCTCCAGCCCTCGGATCATCTTTGTGGCCCTCCGCTGGACCCGTTCCAACAGGTCCATGTCCTTCTTGTGCTGAGGACTCCAGAGCTGCACGCAGTACTCCAGGTGGGGTCTCACCAGAGTGAAGCAGAGGGGCAGAATCACCTCCCTCCACCTGCTGGCCATGCTTCTTTTGATGCAGCCCAGGATGTGGTTGGCCTTCTGGGCTGCAAGTGCACATTGCCGGGTCATGTTGAGCTTCCCATCAACCAACACCCCCAAGTCCTTCTCATGCACCTAGACACAGAGTGGTAAAAGTTGTGGGATCAAGAGGACAGAAAATGCTGCAAACCAAAGTGGTTAAAGTAGGAGCTTTTGTCCAAGGCTCCTTTAGCCAAGGCTCTGCTTGATGTTCAGACATTTAAAATTATTTTCCACAGAGTGTTAAAATGTAGACCACAGCAGTTCAAGGGGAAGAAGATAGCCCAAGATTCTTGATCGCATTGTACTGTAAGTTCTTGCTGTCTCCAGTTCAAGGCTCTTCATGCCAGTAGCTTGCACTGAGACCAAGCCAGTTCTTTAGACTCTAGTGTCAAGAGTGCTGATGTCTTCACTCCATGTTTGCACTCTCATAAAAGCATGAACACCACTCCTATCAAATTCAGCGGGATTTGGATGAAGTCTTTTGTTTTCAGTAATCCTCTTTTTTTTTTTTTTTTTTCTTTCTGTCTCTCCTTTTCTGGCTCCCTCAGGACCTCTCCGCCTTTCTGAGTTTTCATCTGGATTTCATCATTCATGGGACAAGCATGCTCTGTTCTGCAGCACCTGCCATTCAGCCACACCACCAAATACCACCCCTCCCAACATATCTCTGCCTCTCCCAGCTGAAAATGAACCTCGTCTTTCATATCCCCAGCTCTTTTTAGGCTGCTGTTTGTCTGGTAAATTTCTGTCTGCTTGCTGTTTAATCTCTTTATTGCTCTGTCTGATCCTCACCAGCTGCATCCTTACTCTCCATATTCTCCTGAGACTTTGAGCTTCTTTACTGCCAGGTCCAGAAGGACAGCAGTGTGTATTTTCTTGCAGCTTGGGCTGTAGCAACTCCTGGAAAACATCATACAAGAGCAATTGTGCCAGCATACCCATGATAATGTAGGCACAGGCAAAAGAGTGCTTTTCCCAAGAGGCCTTTTAACTCTTTACCAAATGAAATTAATGTGAAAGAACTCACAAGTCTCTTTGTTTAATTTTTTATGTCATTGTATTTCCTTTCTTGCTAGTGTAATGGCCTCCATAAACAAGCTTAAGCTAGTGTACAAAAATCACGCTACTCACTAACCGTTATTTAACAAATTTCTGGCACAGAAACCAGCAATGTCTGGTTTGGGTATCCTGCAACTGCGTCTCCAGTAAGGTGGTACGTGAGTTAAAAAAGAGCATGCATACAGCTTGTGTTTGTACTATTATTCTCCCCAACTAACTAGTAGCTTTGCTGTTACTGATAGCTGCTCTTTGCTTTTCTGGTGATTTGGTTGACAGAGTAACCGCCCTTGGTGATGGTGGCACTTCAGTCGTGGCTGTTGTTGCACAAAATATGATGAGACAGGCTTACGTGCACAATGTTTTTTGGCAGGGTCTGTAGCTGATGGCATACATCACCTCTAACAAATCTACTTTAGGAGTGAATAAAAAACAAAGATAGAGAAAGGGAAGGGGAAAACTTTCCAGGGGTCGGCCCGGAAGGGCAGCAATGAGGTCCCAGATTCTCATAGCAGGTGCAAGGGCATGAGAGCAACAGTACAAGAGTAACAGCACGAGAACAACAACGGAAAAAAGAACGAGAATAGCAGCATGGGAACAATACAGGGAAAATACTGCCTCTGACACTCTGGAAAAGCAGACAGCTCAACAGCTTACGTGAAGGGTTATAGAGCTGCAAATAGCAGGCCCTTGGCATTACTAAAGCACTAATGTATTTGAGGCCTTCTGTAGCACTGTGAATGCTCTGCTTTGTTTCCCCGTCCTCTTGCCACCTAGTCTATAATACATCTTTTCTGATTTCCTGGTTGGGGAATCCCCAGGTAAGAAGGGCAAGGTGAAGCATTGCTGTAAATCTCATGTCTGGGCAGCTTCAACCTACTGGTAAGGGCTTCAGTTTAGCTGTAGCCCCCAGAAAAAAAGAAAAAAGGTTACCTCAGCTATAAAACAGTGCAGGTGCATCCCATGAGTGTGTCAGACCACGTCATTAATAATCACTGCCAGGACAACAGAACCTCGTCAGCTATTCATTTCTTCATTACGTTTCAATGCGTTAGTCCTTCCCTGTGGCATTCACGTGGAAAGTGTCCCTGTTATACATTACATGGAGACATGGGGAGTAAAGACTTGTACCCAGGATTTTCAAAGGGAGCTAAGTGGATTAGGTACTCAAATACCTTAGAATTTCAGTGGCTAAATTTCAATTTTAGCAACTCAAAACAAAGCTATTGAGGAATGACTGGTAAATTAATGACATAATAATATTTAATATGATTCGTTCTCATTTATGTTCCTGTCTCTGAGTCTACCAGTCCCAAGAACTGGATTATCTGTCCTAGTTCTCTCTGTGTCCTGTCTGCACCTTCCTTGTGTCTGGTCACATTTGTCTCATGCTTGGTGTCATCTCTCCAGTGACTAATTTTCTCTGGCTCTTCTCCTGCACCCTCACCTTTACTTAGGAAGGCCAGAAATGTTTATCTGCATGTGGCATCCAGGGCCCTTGCATTGAGCACTTCCTCTGCACTGTAACATCTTTGTTTCCCCATCAAGAAGCATAATATCCTCCTTACATTCAGGCGAGGAAGAAAAGCAAAACCAGTAAACAGGCACAGTAATTAGATCTGATGCCTAGGCTCTGGAGAGGAAATTGGGAGATAAATTAAAAGTTGGTCCCATTGGAAGGTTCCCCAATGGATATTGATCAGGCTCAGGTGAACTAGAAACAGTTCAAGGAGAATTTATTAATTAGAAGCTGACAACCAATTGTTTCTTCCACTCTCTGTTTTGAGGTTGTAGTTTTTGTTTGCCTGCTTCTCTGATAGAGGCAGCAGGTAAATTCCTTTAACTGTGCTCCTTTGTCTATGTCCAAGGGGCAGCGGAGTGGAAGCACAAAGGCTGGCAAAGCTCATTAAAGCCAGGAGCACAGAAATGGACTGCAGGTCTTGCCATTGCTTTCCCCAGAGATGCTCAGGGTTGCTCTGTATTCCCTTCTGAGACCCTGACCTCTTGTCCTTCAGATTACACAGTTGGTTAGCTGAAACCTTTGCTCTTGGATTTCTAACTCTCTGGCACAGACAGCATTCCTGTGGAAAACACACATATCTCTGCTGAGGAGAGGAGGGAGGCAAATAGGCACAGATAACCCTGAGAGGCATTTATCTGCCTTGTCAGCAGACCTAGCTAAGAATTCAGAGGGAGAAAGGGTGTTTTTCTCTGACTGCAGAAGCCACCTGTGGTTTAAAAGTGAGTTACCAGTTTGCCTCTCACCACTGTTTTAACAGTTTACTACTGTTAATAGATTCCAATACCGCTGTAATCTAATGGAATTAGGGACCCAATTCTGAATATAATCCTGCTCAGGGTAATGCAGAAACACTCCTGCACATAGGTATATACTCTTCTATGACCACCTTAAAACTGCAAAGGAAGCTTCAAATCTTCGGCAATGTCAAATGCAAAGTTAGCAAACACAAGCTTGAGTCTTCTCTTGGGTATACAGTAAAATCTTTAAATGCATCTCCTCATAGTACTTTTTACCCAGCCGCTCTGTCTCAGGACAGTGCACAGAATAGATGGAGCTTTATGAATAAGTAGCTAGTCAATATTTTATTTCCTTCTCATTGTTTGGCATATGGCTCCAGGCTTTATTGGGTGGACAGAATTCAAACCCTACTCTGGAGAGAAATTATTAATTTTCTCGCAGATATCTTTTGAGGCACACATCAGTATAATGGCTAGCTGCTGTACAAACGTTAACTAACTTAGTACTACAACATCTCTTGTTGATGAGGGCATACTATTGTATTGGGTTCCTGTTTGGGAAACTGAGGCAGAGACATTGCAGTAGGGAGTTTTAAAGCAGTTCACACATTTAAACAACAGCTCCCATCTTTGTTTGTTGTAGACAGGTATGTCCAGGATTTCTGTAAATCACAGCACAGGCCTCAAGTCAGGAATCAAGAAAACAGGGCATACTCGGTTAGTGAGTGACCTTTCATGGTACTTGGTTTAAGCGTCTTTGCTTAAACCAAGACATTTGTACAAATGACATCTGTATTAGCAGGCAGGAGAAAATTCATCCCTCTAGACATTCAGCTACGTTAATCTTGAGGCCCACCTCTTCTTTCCTCTCAGTTCCTTGCCTCATTTACTGTACACCTTTCCATCTTGGCAATAAATGAGTAGAGATCCTAAAGACAACATCCTCACATCCTCCTTCAGTATAACCTCCTGTTCTGCTGAAGAATAGGTCTGCCTTGTGCAATGTGTAAGTCAGTCTTCTATCAGCAAATAGTATGTGATAGCATAAGAAAGGACCAGATCACCAGAAATATGTTCAAAGGAACTGGATTTACTACGTCTTCATGTTAAATTTGCACCTGCTATTTCCTATCTTCTAAATACATGACTTACCAGTATCAGCAATTTTTCCAATGCCTTGCTTCTCTTATGTATGTATCTGTGCATGTGTTTAACAAAAAAAAAGCAAATGGAAACTTCATAAATTCCGTCGTCTGAGTTCAGATTCATTCCTAGGTGATTCATCAGTAACGTGGAAACATTTATACATGCTGTATAGACCTCTACTACCCAGGTTGTGGGAGTAACTGATAGCAGAAGTACATAGTTATCTTCCTTGTAGGTCAGCATACAGAGGGGAACGAGGCGAACATTTTGCATCTGGCTTTTACAGATGCTTGCTAACAACAAGAGATAGTGAGACTCTTGAATCCTGGATTATATTCTGGGGTCTGACAGGGAGTTTATGCTACTAGATACAGACTTTTCTGCTTTTTCTCCCCAGAGTGGTCGTAGGCATCCTCTTCTCTACAATTTAGCTGCATACTCTATCTTCTCTAACTTTGCTAAGCTCATACCCTTAGGAGGTGTGAATGCAAACTCGGACAATACAAGGTTGCTACTGAAATGTCAAAATTCTGTAACAGCTTTACAGCTTAACATAAGGGATATGATAATTTTTTGTGGTTTATTGATGTAGGGAAAGGTGCATTGTATAGATAATATAATACTGACTGATATTTGCTGCTGAATTTGAAGAAAAAACAGCAAATAACCTGCTTTCCCCTATTTCTTCTCTCTTAGAGTAAAATCTGCAAAACTCCAGGAAGATTTTTCCTAGATTTATCTCCAATGGGTTAGTAGCCGCTAGGCTATGACGTTTCCCTATGTGATTTATATGTCTTTTCACTGGTCCTGGGAGTTAATGTTTCCCCCCTAGGTGTTGGCCATTTGTAGCATAGCTTGAAAGAATGAAATAGTGTTTTAAACTCTCCTTTCCGTCTCAAAGTTGGTCTTTCAACTTCAAAAATTGATTAACTTTGGGTGAAAGGTCCTGGCTTGAAGGGTTCTGGGGAATGAGGTTCTTTATTTAGTGACAGAACTTGTGCATCAGGGACAGGAAAAGGAGACACTTCCCGATCACCATCTCTTCTTCCAACGTGACTTGCTCCTGAACTAGAGGTATCTGCTGTAGGGGTGAATTGAGAGGTATCTTTTAAAGCTCTGGTCAGTCTCTCTACTCTCTAGTTTTGATGGTGGCTTTCTGTGGTATAGATCCTTTTCTAGGAAGTGCTAGATGGGGATTGCTGGCATATTGCACATAGACCATTCTGCCACGGTTATATTTGATAAAGTTGAGCTGAGGTCACATTGACACATAGACCCTGGATGAAATGGGTTTATACCCCATCTCCAGCCTCTTGGCAGATTGATTCTCTCAGGAATTTGTTTTGCAGCTTGGCAAAATATAAAGCTTGATGAAATGCAATTTTGAAATATATGTATTTGGTAAATTAATGAACTAGCACTGACTAAATGAAATTATCAAGAGCAATCAAAACTCAGAAGAGAAATTTTTTCAGGTGATTATAATGAGCTTCTCTCTTCCCATGGACAGAAAGTTCTATGTGAAATCAGTGTTTCATAGCAGAAAGCTTCACTTTTAGCATCTGTAATAAGAAAGCACCATATAAAAGAAGGTACATAAGAAAATCCAGAGTGTTCAGATCCATTTCACCAGTTTCAAATTTGTTGAGTTCAAATTAATATTAGAAGAACAGGATCAGACAGGATGTTATTGATGTCCCCATGCTCCTTTTGCAGTTAGGAGGACTGCTCCTATGGGTTCTACTTATCTGCGGCAATTTATTATTCAGTGAAAAGCTTCTGATCCTGTGCGCCTTGACAGCAAGTAAGTGAAGAACAGAAACCAGGTGGGAGACATGAAATTCTGGTGTAACTGGAACTAATACCAAATCTTCCATTGGCATCAGTAGAGACAAGGTTTCTCTCTGGGAGTTTAGCTTAAGCCAATGTGTGTTAGCAATTTACTGTCGTAAAGGAGTTCATCCCACTGGCGACTAGGGCCTGGGTGAGTCTTAAGGATGTGCTCAGTTTCAAGAAGCTGGGCTCTAACTTGTGGAAACTTAGCCTCTGGAAAACAGTGATCTGGGGGTGTCTTTCTCATGTAGACTGTGTTTTATCCTGTGTTTTCTCAAATTTCTTGTGCAAACATAGATGCCTTGCCGTACAGTGAGGAAGATATGTCCTCATCCTCCCCTGCAGACAATTCCTAATGTTCTCCATTCTCTTGAAAAGAGGACAGGATAAGGGCATATCAGACAGATGGATTGATCCAAAAGACAGTCAAGAAATGGTGCCAGAGTTTTGACTTCCCTCCTCTCCCGATCGTGGCCTCATGCTTTCAGCATGTCCAGTGGAAATATGCCTGAGAATATGTCTGAATTTCTGCTGTAAAGCTCAGTAAAAACAGAGTGCCAAATTCATCTCTGATGTAAGCCGTTTGACTTCAGCAAGCTTACTCTGGGGAGAGATTTGGTCCTGTGTACTTGATGTGTACTAAATGGAAAAGTGAGGTTTTCTGTTAATGCTCTCTGCTATGGTTAGGCTAAAAAAGATGCTGTAGCACTGTTTTTCCAGTGAAACAAGAATACATACTTATGTATCTATATCTCCACAGCTGTCTCTATATCTATTTATTTGTAAAATTAAAATATTAGATAATGAAAGTGGTCTTAGAACCTGAGGTAATTATTATGCAGGCTTTTTACTCATAACAGCAGGCTTGCGTTCAGGTTTTGAGAGTCAAGTATGGGCAAAGTTGGGTGGACATTTGCAGGACTGGAAGAGCAGGAGCAGTTCTGGGTTAGGACATTGCGTGCAGGACATTGGCAGGGCTGTTGGGAGATCAAGGCAGGCCCAGCAATGGGATGGTGCAGGCCAGGACTATGGACCATGGGCAGGAGTCACAGGTGCCTGCAGTGAATAGTTCCAGACAAAGTCATCAGATCTTTCTTTTCAGAAGTAGCAAAGTTAATCTAGGGGAACGGTTTCAATGCTGAGGTGGAAACTATTCATGATTTATAAAAGAATTGCAGGGGAACTGAAATGAAAGCTGTTGCCCAGCTTCGGGTTTTTTTATCTGTGACTTAGGAAGACATAAGGAGTAGAGGGAGGCTACCAGGGCCAACAGCTTCCCATCAGTGCTACCTCGTGCAGAGTTTGCCCCATGGAGTGTGAGTTGCATAGGTGTCCTCCCAGCGCCATCCTGCATCCTCTCAGAGCCACAGTGCTGTAAGACTGCACATGCCATCCTCTCCTCAGGGAAGACAAGAGCAAAGATGGATATAGTTCTGTCTCTCTCATTTGAGTTAGCGTGTTCCTACCTCAGTGGAAGAACAGTAGGCAAACAAGGGATTCAATCACTCACACCAGGGCTCCTGAGGAGTGACAGCATTATGGCCCTCCTGGGCTGCTTCTCTGCAAAGCCAACCACTAAGAAAAAAGGAAGGCAGGAAGGAACATGGACAAGTTTATTCTCCTCTGTGTAGCATCCTGCAAGTCTGTATAATGACATTTACTAATGCTGCCCACATATTTCTGTCTCAGAGGAGTCTGGAATAGAGGTTAGACTTTGTAGGTCACCATTAAAAAACCTGCTTCACAGCTCTCCACTGACTGTCTGTGATGCTGGACAAAAAACTTCTACCCTTCTGTCCCTCATTCTGACCCAGTGATGCCAGCTCTCCTCCAGGAAGGTTTGGATGGCTGAGAGCCATAGCATTCCTGTGGGAGAATGGTGTCTTGGGTTTGTTCAGTGGCTGCGCTGAGTAAATCCAGAATATCACAGAGGAAAGTAGGCTGTTCTTACTCAGAAACCCTCTCTGCCCCTCATTGACGATCTTCCTTGTGTTTCTGTGCTTCCTGGTAAAAACACAAGGTGGCACTGAGTCAGCGGGACCTTGGCTGACAGTTGCCTCTGCATTTCTCTCTATTTATACACAATTATGGCAATTTACAAGATCTCCTGTGGGTAGGCTGCAATCTCCCAGTTCTCCCATCGTCTTGTGAGGACAGTGCCAGTGACCACCCTGACTCATTTATTGCAGGAGTTATTGTATAGTCATTTTACGTAATGTACTGACAACTCTATTAGGATATGTGGTGCCAGAGTAACACAGCAAATGGACAGTCTCAAGGACTATATTCTTACTCTGTAAGAAAAAAAATAACGGTATGAGAAAATTAAAGGAAACAGGAAGCTGTCTCAAGGAATCCAGGGATCACCTGAATAGTAATCTACCGTCAGGCCCAGACTCCTTATCACTGATGATATTTCTGCTAGAGAGAGAGGCCTAAATTGCAAGACTCCATCTCAGCTCCCTGCAGGATGGATGTGCCTTATGAGTTCTACTCTTTGCTAGCAGCAAGCAATTATCAAATGTTATTTGTGGATCAGCTCTCCGAGCCCTCTGTTTGCAGTGGCCTCGGGCAAGTCTCTTTGGATTTAGGGAAGTGTTTGCATCCTGCCCGTTCCCCACTGCCTGTGCTTCCCCACCTTGCTCCTTGGCTCTATGGAGATCCTTTCCCAATCCTTTGCCCACAGAACAGTTTATTTAACCTTGAAGTTCTATTATCAGCTGCATCACCCTGCTGTAGCTGCAAGACCTAAATTGTTTTCCATTGTCCGTGAGCTGAATGGGGCCAGGCCTTCAGAGAGCACAGGCTTGGAAGCACTTTAAATTAGGCAGTTTGAGATGGAAATGCTGAAGGTAACAAGGAAAAGTAAAGAAGCCCCATCCTTCTCCCGAGGCCCTCTGCTCCTTAAATGCCCAGTGGCTATATGGGAGCCCCAGCCCAACTCTCAGGAGAGTTGTGCGCGACACATGGCTCTTAATTAAATACGTATTTCTGTGCAATGGGAAGTGAGAGGAGGTTGTTACCAGTGCAGACCAGCAAGCTCCTCCTCTGTGACCTGTAATCCCCAAATTCTCTCCTCACTGCCATGCCGTTACTCTGCAACAACCCTTGCTCTTAAACTCTTGGACCCCAAGTGTGGAACTACACATGTAACGCGGGCACAGTCCCACAGCACCCCAAGTACTGTGGGTTTTCCCTAGTCTGAGCTTGTGTGTGATAGGTCCTTTCAAAAACCCAATAGGACCAAGCCTGCTGCTCGATCTGTGGTGAGCTGAGGCATGGGAAGCAGAGGACAGGCTGAATGACAAGTGCATTGACCACCAGACACAGCTGTTTTATAGGTAGAGGGAAGGGAGCAATGCAGCGTGGCATCTATGTGCTGCATCAAGTGGTGCTAAGAGTGAAATTGCAGTCAGCTTTGTCTCCCTGGGGACAGAAATTGTGCGTGTTCCTAAACTGGTGCAATATAATTTGCACGATTAAGGCTACGCTTGCAGCACGTATCTGCAATGGGAATGTAAGGTGCAGCATATGCAAACATATGCAAGCTTGCTTGTATGCCAGCAGTGCAGGGTACAAAGTAGGGCAGCTGCCCAAATTTATCTTTAGGACTTGTACAATGGATGTGTGGAGTCCATGCCATCACATCTTCACCTGGCTTACTTCTAAACAGGGCACGAAGCTGTGCTTTGCACAAAACCAGTTTGACTTGACGTTGGAAAAAGCACAAAGTGGAAGGGATGGCAGTTTGTCCTGAAAATTTCCCTTAACTTTCTGGCCTGTCCTCAGTCACAGGAGCACGTACCTCTTCCTTCAAGTGGAATGGCGTGCCTTTACTCTTTCACTTTTACACTTTCACTGCAGTCTTGTGTGGTGATTAAATGACTAAAGGTCATTTAATCACTTAGGGTCCCCTAGGACTGCAGATTGAATGCAAAAAGAGATTGTGTCTTGTATGTCTTTGATGATCTTTCTTGCATTTGGATTTCAAGTTTCTACTCATTTTGCAAGTGATTTTTGAGCGTAAGTGTGTTTTTGGTTTCAGTTATCACCGAGTTTGACATGGTCCATAAGAAACCAGGATGAATTCTGTAAGAATGGTTTACCTGGCTGCACAATTGTTCTTGGACATCAGAAGTAGCTGCCCTCCATCTTCACACGTGCCCCAAAAGGTTTATTCAACATCTGAGCTGCATATGAAAAATAATTATTTCATTAACATTGGAAAATATTAATTCCTTACAGTATAGGAAGCCCATGATAGGACTGGTGGCACAACTGTGTTCATGGGAGCTCCCGTGCAGAATGCTCCAAGCACAGTGTTGTCACTAGAGTTACAGGATTTATAATGATGTGCAGCTGCTAACACCGGTCTCTGCAATGGAGGGCATGTGGCTTAAAATGTCAGGAGCAGAGCTGGGAAGATGATGAATCTGTTGGTTCTGTGGCTCAACCAAAAAACACTAAAATTGAAATTTTGGATTTGTGTGAGCCAAACAACATTTTTCTTTAGTTTTCAGTTTATTTATTTGTCCATTTCTCCTGGGTTGTTTTTTTTACCCTTTCTTTTTTAGTTCAAATAAATTTCTTAAGCAAAAAAATTTTTAAAGCAAAAAGGAAATGTTTTGTACAAAAAGAGATAAAAATGAAGTGTTTTGACACTTCCAAAACTCCCCTCTTGTTTTCTGCAAATATTGCTCAGCAAACTCAGTGCAATCTCATCAATAGCTTCATTCTCTTAATATTCTGCTAAAATGCTATTTTGTGCAAACTTACTGTCTGACAAGAAAAATAGTGATGTATTTCTTCTGGGAAGGAAGAAATTAGGACTATTAGCGAGGACTTCAGACACCTGAGCCCCTTCCCCTGTCTGTCAGTGGCATTTTGTGTGGTCCTAGAAGGTCAGTGCACTTCTCTGCTTGTTTCCTCTTTCTCTGGATGGCAAGTTCTTAGTCAAGTAATGCTACTCAGCGTGTATCCATCCAGCGCAGATTTGTGAGGGGAACTGATGCTGATTGTGATTCTGGGTGTTACTTTGATAATAATTTCTATTACAGCTTCTGTTCATGCAGTGAACAGGTTGTGGTGTGTGGTTCCAGGTTGAGGAAATGCATTTCATTTTACAAAATACAACAGAGCTTCATCTGCATGAAATCCTAATTGCATCCTTTGGCTTTACTTTAAGCAAGCGAAGAAAATTACAACCAAAGCAAATGCTATATATATTTAGAAATTGCAAATACCTTTCCATTTTAAGCCAAACACTGGGAAGTGTTTGTTCATCTTCTTTTATTAGTGTGTCTCGTACTACATAAAGGATACCATATTGGACCTCCCACCTTCAAACCCAGCCCAGTCCAGCCTGCCTCATCCTGCCCCTTCAGACTCTTTGAGGGTAGACAGGCAGTTTAGACTCCTGATTTTGCACTAGCTTAGCAATCTTTTCTGAGGATTTGTAAGCACTGGATAATGAGGGGCAATACTGTCAACCCTATTTCACACAGAGTGTCTTCACCCCAGAGGTAAGTGGTTTGCAGAAGATCATGCTGTGAATCAGAGTCAGAACTAGACTCCTGGACTCAGTCTGCTGTTACACAGCTGCCCTTCATTGACAGCAACATGACTCAGAAAGCGCCTGTGCATATGGTTCCTAAAATAACTAGTAATCAGCAAAATTCACAGCCCTTTTACTCAGTCACTTCTCTTGAAAGAGTCTTGTTAGGCCAAATTCCTTTTTTCCCCTCCGTTATACAAGTGCTGCTCCATTGAAGCTAATGCATTTGTTTGGGTATAACAGAGAACAAGATAACCGTTGTGTTGTTCAGGAGGCATTTTATTGGTGTAAGGATTTGGCCAATTACTATTATTTAGTTACAGGCATGTTGGTGTTTTGCTAACCATAAAGGAAAGCAAATCTTTTTCATTAGATCTAATCAACACAAAAAGCTAGTTTAAAAGAGAGGTGAAAAGAGAACCAATTTCAAGCTGGAAATGCAGTGTGGGAACCTTTGGATATTTCTTCATGCAGCTCCACCATGCCAAACCACAAAACTTGAGCTAGCTCTGCGTAAGCCACCTTACGGAGCAGCAGTAGTGCAGCTATGATAATTCCACTGAGACTCGCACCCTGCTGAGATGCTGTGTTTGGCCCAGGCAGACCATAACCTTCCAATATTAACAGAGGTTTCTGTTCTTTGTAACACCCCAGCAAACACAAATACTTAGAAGTCTGGTATTTTCATGTTTTTTCCTCCTGCGGCTTGCTAATAGTAAAAAATTAAAGGTTATGCTGATGTTTAAAAAGCTGTGTCATATGACTAAACTGACCAACTGTACATCTATTAAAGAAGCAGTAAACCTGGATAATTTTAAAACAGTTTTTTAAGGTTCATGAGAACTTTCTCCATTTATGGAAGGAAACCAAATCATGTATATAAGTTGTACCACAGCGTGCATAAAGCAGAAAGCACTTGGCATCACCCAAGCCTATCTTGGGCTATTCCTTTACCCTGTACAAGCTGTTGATTCATGAAGTTGCTGCTTTGGTCTTTGTCATCCTGCCCCTGGCTTGACCTCTTGATTTAATCTGGGAGTTGTTTAGGGAGCTTTCTACCTAGCATTCTCAAAACATGGCAGGGGAAGTCTGCCTTCTCTCTAGCATTTGTGCCGCTCTGAATAAATTTCTCCTGCTCCAGCACTTCACCTGTGCTACCACTTCGCTCTGAGTATCACATGCATCATCCATTAGCTTGACTTGCTGTATCATGACTCTGCAGCTGTGGTTGTACTGGAGATTTACAGTTCATGCTGATGTGGAAGGTATCAGACGCCCAAGGAGCAACCCTTGCACAAATTGTCGTATCCCAGTTCAGTCTCTGACCTCAGGAACAGTGCTGCCTCAGGGAGGTCAATTTATTGACAGGTTCTTGACTTCTGTTTCCAGAGAGATCACTATATGACCTTTCAGAACCTGTGCTTTTGACTTGTTAATAAAGTACTAATTGTTTGGGGTTTTTTGCTATGTTGTCAGACTTTAGCTACTCTACTTTTAGGAAAAGTGTCAGAGAAAATGCTGAAGAAAAGATCATCTGTGATGTTTACTGTTAAAAAGGTAATCTTTCTTACTTTGATTTCTTTCTTTAAACAGCTGTTCCAGGCTAGAGACAACAGACATGTTTTTAATCTATTTTTTCCAGCAGGTGGTCAACCAGAATGCAGAGCCACCTGGTGCATATGGCTAACCACACAGCCTTCAGGCAACGGTGTTTGTCACGATGGGAACTAAACTCTAGTACTGTCTTACCTGCCCCCTTCCAATAATGGGCAGAAATTGCATGGGGAGATTTGCCCTAGACTCCCACACAACAAAAGGGACTCAGCACCATTGGCAGTCTCATTTCCCGAGAGGCCTCCAGTTGAGTCCAGTGGTGATCCCCAAGCTTGTGAGTGCAGCATGGATGAGAAAAGTGGCCTGCAACGATGGCTTCTGCCGAGGGCATCCACCTGTATCTCCATGAGACCAGCCTCCGTTGTCTCCTAGTCAAACTTTCAGACTACCATCTCAGTGTTGTCTCCTCTGCTGCTCTTCACATGTGAGAGTTCCTTCGTGTAAGCATTCAGAGAGCCATGTCATTATTCTCCTTTGTTCCCCACCTTACAACTCTCCTTTATCTCCTGCAAGGTGATGCAATGCTGACACCTTTACCTGCATTGCTGACAAATGTTTTATCCCACCACTGTATGACATTTTCCAGCTTTTGTCTTTCATCTTTAGACTAGAAGTTTTTTGGGGCAGGGAGTGGTGTCTTGCTTGGTAGAGGACAGTGGATTCTATAGTTAATGTCCCTATATACTGTATATGATATTAAAGTATACCATGCTAAATGTTTTTAGCAGAGTCCACCTACTAATCCAGTCCACCTGAGTAATAAAAGTTATGAGTTGCCTTACAAAACAAGCAGAAGACCTAATATATGAATAATGGAAATCACATGCACATCAGCCCAGGGAGCACAGGCATTGCTAGCAGGCAAGGGGTTAATCCAGTCTTTTTTTTTTTTTTTCCTGAGTCCCTGCCGGGTGGATGAAAATGAATCACATTTCATTCTGCTCTCAGTCAGCCGAGATTGCTCTATAATTTTGTTTTTAGTCATTCGTGACTGAGACCTTCTCTGGCAAATTTAGTCACCGAATGTTTTTGCTGTTTAGCCCCAGTCGTTTGAAATCTCGGGGGAGAATGGGTTTCATATTGCGACAGCTGAGAGATGAGCAAGGGGAAAGCTGATGGATGTTGATAGTTCAGGCTGATGATATTCAGTATCGTTTCCATATCCCACATGGCCAGGCAGTGATACTCAATTCATTTATTCATGATCATATACAAAGGATTTTAGTCTTCAACATCATAATAGCTTGTGACCTTAAAGGGACACAGTCAAGTACTTTTTGGGCCAGAATTTAACCTACTGTAGAAACTGCTATTTGCTGAAAGAGATATATAATACCTGCAACCATTGCCATTCATCCTGCCATCTCTACATACCACACACACATTACTAGTGAAATGAATTTCACAACCATTAGAAGAGATGGAATTATCATTTTCCCTTTTAACAGAAGGAGAAACTGAGGCCCAAAGAAGTTACAGAGTCAAGGACAAAATTACATGTAGGATTGAGGTCTTCTGTTCCTGTTATGAATAGGCAAGCAATGTCTTACACATGCTGAACAGTTCATTTATATCATTAATCCATCCTTAGCTCTTGAAGGAAAGTTTTGTAAAGAATTTGAGAAAGAATAAAAAAAGAATTTCCTAAAATGCAAAAGCTCCCTTTGTTGGCTGTGCTTTAGCAGCAGTTAGCAAAGAACTACTTCCACTATCTCCAGTGTTTTATCAATGGCATTGACAATGCTTCTGATGCACAAAGAGGAAACCAAATAAAACTGAGACATGAAAGTATTCCTGCTCCATTCCGAGAAAGATGGATGGGGAAAGACTCAACTGGGATGAGCCTGAAAGGCAGAAGGGGAAGGCAGAGACATGTGCATCCATGAGCTTATGTGTGCAGGACACAATGGCAATCAGTCTGATGAGAGACATTTTGTTCCCCATTTTCCAAGAGGAAGTTAGGAGCACCGCAGAGTCATGCAGCCTCGCTGAATGGGGTCCCGGTTCGCTTGTCATGATCAGGAAATAAGCCTGTAGCAGGATTGCAAAGGGCTGTGGCACAGCTGAGACATCCAGTCGAGTTAGTGTGGTGAGACCCTATGGCTTCTGTGGAATGGTGCTGACTGTTGACAATAGGGGCTGATGGAGAAGGCATTTCCATGAAGTTAATGGCTGGCTGGTGGAGGTTAGGGCCTGAGGCCATTATTACCATTGTAAGTTCTGGAAATATAAAAATGCAGAGAGAAAAAATAAAGAAAATTGCCTTTTTATATATCAGAGAGTTTAAAGTTGAGCTGCCTGTTGCCATGGCTACAATATTCAGTTTGCAGGCTTTAGTTATTTAAGACCAAGGGCTCGATCTTGCTGAATCAGTGAACTCAGTGGAAACATGTCACCCAGCCTCAGCAGGGGAAGAACAAAACCACAGTAGCGTGGTAGGAAAGGAGAACCCATTCCCATCCCAGTAGAGACCACATCCCCTGTGCTCCAGGAGGCTTTCTGAGGTGCGGGAGCGGTGCCTCTGTGAGGAGGTGGGAATGGAGGCAGGCAGTTCCTTCTGAGTTCACAGGCCAGGACGCTCCACACTGAATCTCAGTTCCTCATAGGGCATCTTGGGGAATGGAAATGACTGGGAGTAGGGCTGATAACCCCTGTTTGTAAACTGCCAACAACTACATAAATATATGGACTATATTAATAATTTTTAAGATCAAGATTTCTTAAAAGGAGACATAATTTTTCACTGGCAGTTAGACATGCCTCAGATGTTCACCTTATTCCCAGAATGTGCTTTTTCATGGTTCATCCAGCAATGACATCGTTTGTGTTTATGATGGAGAACTGAAGTTTTCCCAGTGTGGATGTTTAAATTCCTGCTATACTGGATTGGGATCCTTTAAAGATCCCTGTCTACTTGGCTTCATCTCTGAAGTCAAATGAGACCATGGTAGAATACCAAGAAAATACAACCAGCAGATTTTCTTCCCCGTCTTTGGTTCTCTTCCAGTAGATTCCTAGTGGGACATGTTACCAAACAACATCTTGTGTTGCAAAGCACTGTCTTAGAAAAAGGTGTGTCCTGACTATGTGCCTTGATGTCATTCTTCTGTTTCTCCACTTGCCAAAGAAGAACCAGAAAGATTTCACAATCTTTAGAGAAGGAAATGAGAAACAAAAGTACACAATAAAATTCTTCAGGTCAGAGACAGCACAGCGTGCATGTCCACTGTAGCAGGCTGCCCCAGCCTCACAAATTAGCTGCCTTTCTGTACAGACAACAAGTATGTTACAGGTTTCGATGCAACTGAGAAACACAAATGCCTTACAGTTGCAGAACTGACTACCACATCATAAACCGAGGTGAAAATGTTTGGATATGATTCTCTGAGTTGTGTCTGTCTCCTAAAGCATATCTATCTGTCTGTGTGTCTGTCTGTGTAAACACATTATCTCACAAATGAACACAGTAGCTTACTTTTTACTATAATGCTGCCATGTCCCAAAGCTGCATTGCAATGCCCAGGATTTGTCTGTGGATCTCTGTCCCCAAAATTCATCTTGCAGGCTGATCCTAGGGATATTCAAACAGTTCCCTATATCTGTAGGTTGGCTGTGTCCCTGCCTTTCTGATATATTATACACATTCCTTATTGCCTTGAGAATAATGACTGTCATACGTCCCCTCTGAGATATCTGGTTGCTATGTGCTGTGGTCGCTGGCTTTTCCTCCTCGCCAGAGGGGAGGTAGAGCACTCCCCGGATCAGCTTCGGAGCTTCTGCTGCCCCCAGGTGAGACTAGATAAGAGTGCCCCACATTGAGACAGAGGCAGGAGAGTTTTATCAGGGAGGAACATGAACCAAATGAAAGCTTTGGGATTTCACTTCAAAAGGAGGACGCCATTAGCAGCCCCCTTTGTGTTTGGCTGCATGGGTGGGCAGGCATTTTATTAATGTCCTGAGCAAGCAACAGGGAATAGCTGCCTGCATGTGGTTAGTAAACAGCACAGGGAAACTACATTAGTGTGAGGTTAAAGGATTCTGGAGGGGAAAGGGAGGTTTCCAGGAAATTTAAATGCACCCAGATGACCAAGGATAGGTCTTGTCTCCTTAGGGAGAGCTACACTAGTGTCATCAAAAACTCTGGAAGATGAGTGAGAGGTCTCTCCAAGAGCTAGCCACATCCTATTCACCACCAGCGTCACTCCATGCTTCCGCCCAGCTCCTCTCACAACTACAGAGCCCTTACACACCTCCAGCCTCTTTCCACAATGGAAACTGTGCCAAGTCTCCCCTTTGGTCATAACATGAAATATGATCCAAGTTTCCAGTTTAGAGCTGAAAGGGAGACTCAGATTATAAGCAGAACACCCCACACCCTGTGAAAGAACAGGGGGTTGCTCACACTTTCCTCTTCCTCCCATGAGGATGCTTTCCAGGGTGTGTTAGCAGCAGTTCCCAGCATTTCTGTTAACATTTCTCCCTCCGCTTTCCAATGATGCAGGATCCATTTGAAGAAATAAGTGTGCTAGGAAGTAGGGAAGGGATGATTTCCCCATTCATTAAATCAAAACCACTTGTATTGGGAAATATTGAATTTTTACTTAAGATGGATGATGCAATTGAGCTTCCTTTTATAAATGAGTTATTTTTTCTTGACTGCTGCTGCCATTGTGTGTGAATCTTAAGACTTACAAACTGCTAGATAATATTGGTTAGACCTACGTATGGTAGTGAGCAAGGTTGTCGAGACTCCTTGGGAGAGGTCTTTCTCCTGCGTCAGCTCTGTCCCTCTCCTAGAGGCTTTCTACCAGGGAAGATAAGTTTCAGTACAGATCACTCTGCTGTGCGCTGTGTGGACTGATGTTTGCTGGAGGCTCAACTGTTTTGTGGGTCACAAGCAGGGACGCAGTCATCCCTTCATCACCATTGTTTATGCTGTGTAAATCTGGATTTGATATAGCAAGGTCACCCCCAGACTCACCACAGAGCAGGAGGAGGCTTGGGATATTGGCCCACATAATTTCCTGTCCCTAATGCGTGACTTAATATGCTGCCTTAGTGTATCTTGTCACATCTGCACAGGTATTTTATAAATTTACATGTTGATAGGTAATTTCTTTTCTCCTTGTGTCCCAATCCTGAATTTCCTTTTCCTTTCTCTCACCCTTCTTCTCTCCTTCCTTCTCTTTCCCTGAGCTGTCAGTACTAATGAACACAGAAACATCTTTATCTAACCCCTCACGACATCTTCTGCATCTGAACTCCCTGCTAATGGCTTATGGGAACCTTCCATTGATTGGGTTAATAGAGAATAAAATTGCCTCGTAACTGTATTTCACTTTGATTTTAAAATTATGCCCCCTACCCCCATCTCTGGGGAGGAGTTGTTAACCCCTTCATTGTTCCAGTCCTGATGTAGCTACCATTGCCTTCTCTGGTTGCTACCCAGTTTGGAGCTGGGGTGGTTGGGTGGAAATTAATAAAATCCCTAAGGGAAATATGTGGAATTTCTGTGGAGACAGTGAAAATGATCTGAATAGAAGAAATATCATGAAGGAAACTATGCATACATTGTAAAATGTTGCTGACAGAGCGTGGATTACTGGGTTGCTGTATTTCAACCACTCATATTAAGAACTCAGCCCCTTTTCCATGAGACCCATATTGTTCACCTGTGTTAAAGCAAATGGAGACTGTTGTCGTCTTATGACTTCTCTATTATCTAGGTTTTGTCAAAATGTTAGAGAAATGTAAAATGTTGCCTGGCTCTGCTGCCACCCATTGGAATTATGCTTTTCTGTGTGCATGGTTTGTGCAGCAATTGTGTGGGTATATCTCTTGGTCTGAACTTTTTTCAAGATCTTTGTGAAGTGCACAGTGAGGATTTCCTTCCTTCTCTGTACTGCCTGTGCCCATTGCAACAGTGGATGAATACGGACTTATTCTGGTCACCAAACCAAATTACCAAAGAGCAATCCAACTGGCAAAATAGTCTGCAGCACATGTAAGAGTTTTAGATACCTTTGAGATATCTTTCCTCTATCTAACTTCATTACTACCCTCATGTCCGGTCTTTAACAACTTGTCACAGTGGTAGATGGTAACAATGACATCCTTTCTTATGGTAAATGTATGCGCTTTCATCTTACAGTTTCCAAGGGTGCTTTGCCAATGTGTGTGGCAATAACCACTACTCCCTGGCTGTGGAACATCTATTTGAAAGCACTGGGAAATGTATGTGTAAGTATGAAGAAAGGAACAGCACGGTGTTCTTTTGAAATTATTGTACAGATGAGATGAAGGAGGGATATTTCATAGTGGTGGGAAGTAATTCTCAAATGTTAATGTGATAGGGGCAAACGGGATAGATACCCCATCATGGCACAAGGGTCTTTCGTGCCAACAGTAATTAAGGATATCAGCATTTTAATTTCTTTTTTAGCATTGCTAGAAGCACAGCTCCCTTTAATTCTGCTGCAGGATTGGTTCAGCACCAACTCTGAGAGAAGAGCACTCCCTCAGAATAATAAATACTGTTTTCTGAGGCTCTCTGCCTCTTCTGCAGGTCCCTTCCGTGGACCAGCAAGGCCTGTTAGTAAATAGGTGATGAGATTTGACAAGATCACAACACAGACGGATATGGCTGCAGGTTTCTGCCTCAGTTTTCAATTAGTATTTATCTGAGCAAAACAGCTCCTCCGGTACATTGTAGTGGTTCACAGGATAATTTTTCAAATGAACATTTTAGCTAATATCCCATAATGGCCCAAATATGCAGACTGAACCTCCTAAAAGATTTAGATGTTTATGGTATTTACCTGTAATAGCTCCAGCTCTTGGACTGATTCCACAGTCGTGCCTCTTTCCAGACTGGTTCAGGGCAGACTATGACAACCATCACAGCGCTCATTCTTTCTGTCTCAGGAGCGGGTTCCCACAGTTGATACAAATGCTTTGTCTGTCTGCTATTAATTTGCTGCAGATGGAGACCCTTCTTAGATAGCAGAGAGCCTGCTCTAGTGACAGCATTCACATCCCAAGCAGCACAGTGTCCTTGGGAAAACAATTTGTGCACAACTTTTGTCATTATTTTTTGTACCCAGACTTGCCCAAAAACATGGCTTGAAAACAGTCTCAAGCCATTTCTCTGCAGGTGAGTATCTTACAGCTTGGGACAGTCCCACCTACTGCTGTGAGAGAACAGACTCTGAGATCAGATAACTACTTTTTTGTGAAAGCTTGGCATAGACGTCAATACAAGCACTAAAGAATATACCATTACAGTCCTGATTTGGGCTATACTGCTCATGATTTTCTCCTGCATGTCATTTACACTCTTCTTATACATTGCTGGCGGTGATGGGGGTATGAATCACATTACTGCAGCTGGTAATTTTAGAAACACTGCCTGGGAATGCTGCTAAATATAGAGAGGGGTGAGTAAAAGGCCTTCGTCTTATCAGGCATCAGTGTTGGTTCTTGGCATCTCATAGACACAGGTTGTATCGTTCCTGATTTAAGGCTCTGGAGAACCTTTGATGAAGCCATGCCTGTCCGTCATAGAGCAGAAAGCTGCCTGGAGCTAGCAGTACGTGAAACAGAATGAAAGGTCTCCCAGGGCCAGGCAGCACATTGGCAGTTTATCAGGTAGGGCTCTGCTGATGAGCATTGCCACTGAAGGTTTAATTTGAGACCTGCTCTGTGTTATTTACAGGGGATCTTGAGGCTAAATAGGAAGGAGGATACGCTTGCGTCTGTATCCACAAGCTGAGGGGTAAAATACACAAGCTGCAGTGGGTGGAGGAGAAGGAAGTAGAGACAGTGTAGACCTCTAGGCAGTACAAGCCTCCACAGAAGGAAGAATTAAAAACACCATTAAAAGCCAAATAATAAAACCATAATGTAGCTCATGGCTGACAGCTTGGCTATGAGGCCTTTGGTTGCCATACAAGAGATGCTGATGCAAAGATCCTTTCAGACGTCAGCAGTTGTAACTCGCGATCATAGTGACACTCTCCCTCAAATGGTGGAGAGCAAGAAGGAGTTCTGCCAGTACTACTTCTGAGAAGAAAACCAGGACACTCGCATTTACTAAGACGATCTCTTTCTAAGTGAAGAGTTTCCTGTCTGATTATCACATGCAAATGGCTTCCTGAGCAGTCACTGTGCGACAATGCCAGCAGGAAGGTGAAGGTAGGATCTTGCAGTCAGTAGGACTGCACTGAGTGGGAGTGAGAGTAAGAATAAACTTCCAAGTGTCCCTGCAGTGCCAAAGTAACGCAACTTTACTGGTGTGAAGCCACAGCCCGCTCTTGCTGGCAAAGGGAGAAAGATTACAAAGTCTCCGTGTTTACAAGCTTTGGATTCCTCCAGGACCAAGAAGTCACCCTGCAGTGAGTTCTCGCAAGTGTTTCTTCATCTGACTACAAGTGCAGGTGGTTGGAGAATTATTGTTTGCCCACAACTTGTATTTTTGCCTAGAATTTATGTTTTCATTTTTCAGGTTTTTCCCCCTAAGACCCAAAGTACAGTCCTTTGCCAAGTACAACTAAGCAAGTGTCAGCATTTTGCTAAAAAATGGCCATTCCCAAATTGGTTTTCTGCCCCAAAAATGTCAGTAGAATTATCTCAACCAGTTCCATTTATACTGGCAGAAAAAAACCAACAAGATGCCAATATACATCTCCATGCAAATGACATCTTGCAGCCCTGTGATAACCAAGACTTGGAACATTCTTGTACATGGAAAGGGAAAAGAAATGGTGTGTGTGTTTGTGTTTGGTGGGTGACAGAAAGGAGAGCCCATACAGAAAAGACCTCACAAGCCAGAGCAGAAGAGATCTTTCATCTCCTTCCAAATAGAAAAGAGTTTGCATATCAACTGTAGAACAGAGGTTCAATTTCCATGCCAATACCAAAGGAATCCTGCATGCCAGTGCAGAAGGAAATTTACAGGTCAATACAAGAGAGCTTTTCAGCTGAATCACACTACAAAAAAAGGTGCTTATACTGACCTAAAAGCAAGCGCTTTTTTTCCCAAATTAGCCCAGAAGAGAGCTTGCCTACCAATGGAAAAGAACCTGCCTAAAAAATCCCTTGTAGCTGCCCTAGGAGAAAAAGAATGACAGAACCAGTCTTTTCAAACCTAGACCAATTAGCAAGGTAAAAGAAAAAGTCCTATGATAATTAAAAATTAAAACCAACAAGACAACAGAGTAAAAAATGGAAGAAATGAATAAAAACAATTAGCAGAGATGAAAAAACAGGGATGGGAATGATATAAATTGAACCTATTATAAGGCACTAATGACATTTGAAAACCTAATTTTTACATTGTCAAACCATTTTGATTAAGTGTTAAACGCTGCTCTTATGAACTTGGCATATATTGTGCAAGAGCAGTAATTTCTGCCTTTATCTTTTTCGCTTTCTCTGAAAAGGTGCTCGTGTGCTGAAAGAGGCAGCAAGAGCTCATGAGTTATCAGTACTCTTTTCCCTTCCTTTGTACATGCCAGGAAGCCCAAGCCCTGCCTGAAAATGGCTATCTTCATGTTCATGGGGAGTGGGCCCTGAGGAGGGCTGGGGGGCAATGAGGAGAAAGAGATGAGAAATGATGAAGACATTGGGTGCTGATGAGAAAAACAGACGCCTTTATAACGAGGAAACTTTTCTCCTTTTTTTTTCCTTTTTTCCCTTTTTTTTTTCAAAAACGGAATAAGCAAAATAATTGAAAGAAAGAAAATTGACTTTTTATTGCTTTTTAAGTGCTTAACATGAAGTTTCATCTAGTAAAATTATTGTTATTTTTATCTTTAGCTGCGTCGTTCATGCTTCTCCTTAAAGAAGATATTTCTCCAGTTCAGGATGCCAGCTGCAAGGAGCCGCACAGAGAATGACAATGGCCTATGCAAATACAATGCATCAGCTATAAAGCCTGTTCCAGAGCACCCGCCCCTGCTGAAGCAGAGCTGCCGGCGGCACAGAATGCGGCAGACAGGCAAGGCCTGGCCCTGAGATGTGCTGGGTGGCTGAGGCTCCATTTGCTGCAACTGGGAGGAGAGAATGCTCCACACCTGGTAGGAGTCCCTTAGTATTACCAGCACCACGCAGCAGGGAGTGACCAGCAAGGAAAAAATGTTGGATTCACTTACACATCAGGAAGGGGCAGGGAGGCCAAATGTGGTTATTAATTTGGAATTTGTGACTCTAGATCACCACAATCTTGTATTTCTAAAGAGTCACTTCACTACCCCCATCGCATCAGTCCTCAAGGAGCTGAATGTCTGTGTAATTGCCAGTTGCCTCATTTCAGAGCGTGGGGTTGTCCTTTCGGTCCATGTCTCCTCTGCAAAATCTCACTGATCAAGATTCAGGGAGACAATACACCAGGCCCTAGCAGACTTGTGCAAGGGCTTGCTACTCCAGAATTGGTCAGAAAGGTGAGAATGGAGGCAAATTTCCATTGGGAAATTAGGAATTTTCAGCAAGAAAAATAACAACAAAAAAGAATTATTTTACTTCAAAACAGAGAAGGGGCCAGGAAAGCACTTTGCAGGTAGGAATAAGTATATGGCAATTTGGACTGTTCCCTGGGTCCTGTGCTCTCCTCAGCTCTGTCCATAAGATAGTGACAGACTTGTAAATGATAGATCGGGGCTAGGTGTCAGACCAGAAGAACCCTAATCCAGCATGATGGTCCACATGCAGCAGTACGTAACAATATGCTCCTCCCCAGCACCTGTGGATCAGCCAGTCGCAGTAACTCGGACAGGGACATGGGGGTGTTGTGACCAAGGGCAACAATCATATGAAAGGTGGTAACACAGAAACTAAATTTGGCTCAAGAGGGTGGCACATCTGGAAATTATGGTGCAGAAAGAATCTTTCTGCTTTGGCAGGGCACAAAGTCTTTTTACAGAGACATTGCATCCCTCAGGATAAAAGATTTGATCACAACTCAGTTGGGGCCAACCTGACACAGAAGAAAAATTATACATTACAAAATGCTAAAACACAGCTAAAAGGAAGGAGTCAGAAGAGGGGATAGAGAAACAAAAATAAATCAGAATCACCGTAGAGAAAACAGACTGAAGATAGAGTGAAAATATAGAAGAACTTTTGGAAGGTAAAGATTTTAGAAAGAAACAAATATTGAAGAAAAAAGGGGAGATGGGGAGGCATAAAAAGCCAGGACATAAAGCCAGGCAGCGTGGTCAGTGTCCTTTATATCAATTTTTAGTGCTCCTTTTCAGCTGCCCTAGGAATAGTTCATAAACCACAGCATTTATTGTAGGGGTGGTGTCACACACTGCAAACCTATTTTGTGAATGTTACCACTGGGGGAGCACATGTTGAACTGGCCTCCATTGCAGTTGACAGGCTCAATAAATTCAAAAAGATCAAGAAGAACACAGGTGACAGAATGTATTTGGAATGTGCGTGTTCTTCTCTCTTTTTGTTCCACAAAGAAAGGAATGCGAATCCCCCATGCTACAAGCCACCACAGTTTTATTGTAAGCCTTGTAAAATCTGATGTTAAAGCCTAAGCTCTTGGGTCATGTAATTATGTGAGTCTCTGCTTTAATTTTTAAAAATGTCAGTTTCTAACCTCTCTACCTGTAGAGAAACACTTGGAAGCACAAACACATACAGACTCAAAGCCAACTAATTATTGATTTTTTTTTTTTAATGTCTTGATGCTGGGATTCTTGATTTTGAATTTCCGGAATACAGACAACAGGCAAAATGGCTTTCTTGCAGGCAGCACCAAGGCAGATGTGAAGTTCTTACCATATTCCTCCACTTGAGAGATCTAGTATCTCAGTGAACTGCCTTTTGAAAAACCCGTAGGTCTTGGTGTGAGTTGTACGGTCTTGATCAACCTTTAATTTCTAGCGAGTGCCTCACAGAAGCGAGCTAATAGAACTAAAGTCTACAAAGCTTCGCTAGTTTTTATTACATGGAGATACATTCCTCATCTTTAGTATTTATCATATTTATCTGCTCTTTTTATTTAATGTGGCAGGTTTCTGGGAGTGAGCATCCATTATATCCTATCAAAACTGGATACAGCTCCACAGTGCTAAGAAGAATCATGATGTCAAGGATTCTGGACTGAAAAAGCCAGATTGGGCTTCCATTCAAGAATTCATTTAATGATGTAAGGGAAAGAAGGAGCAGCAATTCAGTAAATCAGAAGGAGGGAATGCAGACAGCTGGATCATACATTGCATGAAAAAGAGTAGCAAGATAGTTTAAAACCCTTCTGGTATGTTTCCAGGTGCTGCAGCTATCCTGGATGATGGTGTAGACATAGTAAAATGTATGATTTGAAAAAAGAGGAGAACTCATATAAGAAAGAGCTGATTGCTTTGAAGAAGGCCACTACAGCATAGCAAGGATTCCTCTGTTAGCCATTCTCTCAGCAGGTACCAGGTAGCCCTGTTGTCTCATGACAAAGAACAGAGGAAGCGAAGATTCACTGAGACTTAGGAGGACTTAATCTCCCCTTTCTCGTTACCTCCAGCTCTTGTATTTCTGCCTTGCTGCGGCAACTTGCTGCTTGTTTCTCCGGTGCTGTGCTACAGCTTGTCTCCAGCTGTGCACTAGGAATACAAATCATGCCAGTGCTGCAGCAGGGCAGAAGAGATGGGAATATTCCTCATGCGAAGGCTCTTCCGGGCACTCGTGCAGATTCTCTGCTCCAGCTTCCCTCTGCAACCGCAGCTGCTGAAGCCATGGTGCTGCTCCCTTCAGGGCTGCGACGCAGAGCTATGTGGCAGCAAAACCGCTATGCAACCTGGTCTCCATGGAGCGTGCAGCATCTGATCCATGCATGGTTTCTGTTTGTGGAGAAAAAGGGAACCGAGGTTGCAGCTTCTTCTGCCAATGTGCCCTTTGCTATTTACAGTGTAAGTACTGTGGAAAATTTGGAAGCACAGACAAGCAGAGGCTGAAAGGTTGAGTTGTTTACAGAGTCAAACCTTGGGAAGAAGCAGATTTCAGAGAGTTATACAGGTCTGTGTCATCCACATAAGGACTCCATTTGTTTGCAGGATCTGGTAGCCAAAGAACTTACATTGAGGAGGGATGTAGATTTAGCCATACGAGCTGACAGAAGTCCAGATGCCCAGATTTTGCAGACAGGAGGAGTGTGTGTACATGTCCACATCTGCCTGTGTGTGTGTGCTTGCAGGATAGAGCAAGCCAGCTAACGAGATGTTCCATCTTCTACCACCCTCCTGGTTCTTGTTAACTTAGTTTAAATTTTTCTGCTTTCTTCCCTCTCCACCCTCCTACTTGTCTGATTACTTCTGCCCTAGCTGTAGTGCAGGCTAATTGCATTCAGTGCTTTGGCAATGGAGATCGCTGGCTTGAGGTTAGAGAGGGTGAAGCAGCTGCTGGCTGGTACTCTCATCCTCAGTCCCTCGGTGGCAGCTACGTGCGGGCTCTGACAGTGCCAGTCATGGGTACTCTGCTTCAAAGTGCAGAGTGTGGGCCTCATGGCCTGAGGAAAAACATCTGTCAGGAATGTATTGGACTAAAAGAATTTGTCACCACTGAAGGGCCAGTGCAAGTTGTGGAGCTGGGCTCTAAGAGGGAGAAGAAACAAGGCTTAGGAAAGAGAAAAAGAAAACTAAATTAACAGCATGGTCAGATTCCATCTTGTAGGACAAACTGGTGCTAGACATTCTCAGACTCAGCAACTTCATTCTTTTCCTGACAAGAGAGAAGTCAAAGATGTTACGAAAAAAACATTTCTAATGTTGCTGGCCTTGAGGTGTGAAGAAGTCAGGCCTGGGATTTCCCAACTGGTTACCTATTGCCTGATCATCCCTAATGTTGGATTCAATGTTCTTGGCTCCTCTGCCTAAGCAGAAACTGGAACATTAACTCTTCATAGATTTATTCTTCAAAATCTGTCACAGGAGAGTTGAAGGGAACAGAAGAAAGACAGTGTTGTCTACCTAATAAGAAGAAAAAGGCAGCAAGGAGTCTGGGTTTATTAGCATATCTGCCACTGACTCATTGTACGGTTTGGTATGGTTTTGTCTTTTGCTTCTTCACAGCACTCTTGTAAATATGGTGGGTGTATGTAAATAGCCTTGATATGCTTGGATGGAAGCCATGCAAGAAAGGAATTTATAAGAGCATAGCATGATACTACAGAGCCTTAGCCAAAAAACTGGAAAGACATGGCTTCCCTGGAGTCACTATGAGATATTTTCATTTGTCCTTTGGCACAGCAGCTTCAAGCCCTGACATTTAGATGTCCCTCCTGTGGCTGGCTCCTACCGTGCTGTAAAAGGACTGTGAGAAGTGCACCCCTGGGATGGGGCAGAGTCCTGCAGAGCAGGCAGCAGTGGATTTGGAAGCAAGGAGAGAGAGATTTCCACTGTTCCCAAGTGGGGGCCGGTGCAAAGAGAGACATATTGCTAGAGGCCACTTCTGTCGAAGGGGAGTCTGACAGGAGGAAGGTCATACAGTGAAATATCCTTTTGTGTTGCTGACACTCAAACTTTTTCTGGGTCCCCTAATTATAGCGTTCTCCCTCTCCCAAAGTCAGGTTACAATTGTGAAGTTCATCTTTCTTTTAAAAATGTAATTACATTTCTAGTACCTCTGTTGCAGACGAAAAATTGAAAACGTAAATCCCAGTGTTTTGGGGTTTTTTTAAAAGAAGACGGAAATAAGAATCATGTGACTTTTTAAAAGAGAAGACGCTCAGATTTTTGGTATCTTACTCATGACTCTTGAAGGCCTGAGACTAGCATTACTAAGTGGGTTAGTACTACCAGTATCTCAGATTATTACAGATAGAAACTGAAAACTAATTAGGAGTTCAGGTTGGTTTTTTTCTCTAATGTTCCACTCAGCTGGTCGGAGTGATACCAGCCTGTTTAATTTCCTTTCTTCCCACTTGTCAGTTCTACTGTCTGTTTTTCATATTGGTAGCAGAAAGCTCCTGGGTTCGTGACATATTTCAGGGAGGGAAGTCATCTGTCATTACCTGGTGATTCTCCATCTTCGTTTAAATAAAGTGAATAGGATATTACAAATGCATTTTTTTGCTGGTGGTTCCAAATTTCTAAAGCTTACATTTTTGCAGATATGTAAACGCTTATAGGGGATCCAGACAGCTAGTTGGGGCCACTCTCTACAGTTGCTGTATTCATTATCCCACTCTTTCCAGTCTGTTTTTTCTCTATCTTCCTCTTACCTTCCCTTAGACATGCTTACTTTTTCCTTTGTCTTCCCTGCAATGTTGTCTTTCTCATGCTGCCTATACTAGCCATGCCCTTTTTACCCTGAATGCCTCCTCCCCTGCAGCTGTGACTTCACACCGCATTGTGTGTACCCCATTCTGCCTGCTGTGCTTCCATCTTTGCTCTTCTGCTCTACTCCTTCTCTCCTGTACCTCTCAATTTTTCTCTCTGCCTTTGTCTCCTGCTGCCTCATTCTTCTGTCTCCCAAGGGCTGCTTTCCCAAGAGAAGCTAAGTCGAATTGATCTGCCATTTAATTACCTGATGTGTTCATTGCCTGTGCCTGCTGTTTGCAAATAGGCCTGCCTGAAAGTCCCTGGAGGAGGTGAGGTTTTGTGGCAATGGGGGAGGCGGATAGATGGGCTGGCAGCATCTCAGCCAGAAGGCAGCTTCCTCAGAAACAAAACACCTGCCAGTAACACCTGTGCTCGTAAATGTTTGCTGCCATCCTTGGTCGGGCCCCAACACTCGGAGAATGAATGTGTCTATTCCATGGCATCAAACCAAGGCAGTTTTCTGGCACGTGTGAAAGCTTCTAACTAGCACTTACACCGAGCACACTACATTCAGGTGGAGAAATGCAAGCCAACAGGGACACACCTCTGTAATTAAGGATACAGTCATACTGTGGGTCCTCCTTCCAGCCCAGTAGTTTCTGCTCCAATGGGCCACGTCATTGCACCTCCCCATGGGGTGGGTGGTCACACAGAGCTGTGGACAAGGGAGGACCATGACTTTGTCTTGTTCTAAAACCTTTCACTACAGAATTTCAAAGGACTTGGTCAGAATACCTAGCTGCAACCCTTATGGTCTCACGTGCAGGCAAGTAAGGCTCCCTCTTCCCTATCTAACAGGCATCAGAAAGTCATTGACTCATCTAAGGTCATTGCAATGATTTCTAGTTGCAGTTCAGATGAAATCCATGTCTTCTTCTTCTGGATTGCAGACTCAGTCTTCTTCTCCCAAAGGGATTTAAAGAGGGACTATGGTATGAATAGTAGCAGACCTATTTAAGGGATGTCCTTGCAGAAATCCCACCTGTGAATTGAGCTGGTTTGAATTTAACACTACTGAGTTGATTGAAGAATATGAAAAGATTAAACATCAAGACAATTGGTCTTGCCAGGGAGGCATAACTAAGGATTTTTGCACTGAGCATGGCGGAGATGTCCTTCCCTTACCACATATTTGTGCACATTTACCTAACTTGTTTGTCACAGAAGGAAAATTGCAAGCTCCATCCCTTTACAAACACCCTGGAGGCTTCGCTTCACCTCGGTGTAACAGCTGGATGAATGCCCTAGGCTCCAAAGGCTTTGCCAATTAATAGACTTTTTCTCCTCTCTTTAAACACCCCATGTGACTTCTTAAGCTTTAGGCAGCAAAGCATTCATGGAATGGGCAGACCATTCACTGGCACCAGTCACTCTGATTTTTGCTGCTTTCCTAACCACTGTCCACGCTGACCCTTGCTGCTACCAGAGTGACACAAATTCTTGTTAAGGGAATAGGAACAGATTATAGTGTGTGTATGGAAGAGAGTATTATGTCTGCCTCGCCTGTTCAGACATAAGAAATAAAGGAATAAGTTAAAACTGAATATTAATACATAAGAAACACAGAGCCAATCTGAATTATCCGTAGCAAGGGCTGGACAGTTGTCTTCATTGCTTTTGTGAAGCAATTTCATTATTTTCTCTGCAGCGTCTAGCTAATAGTATTGCAGACGTACTCAATTAATATGGGTAGGGGCCCTTCTGGTGGGCAGGGCTGCACACACAAATCTGTATCCTTGAATTGTTTCTGCTGGGTTTTAGGTGCATGTATTCAAAAAAAGAAATACTATCTGTCTGTTTTTTACTATCTCCCTTTCTCAGACTCCCTTTCTGTCCTTAAAGGCCTTGAGCTTTCTCTGTTTTATTCCTCTGTTCTCTTTCTCTCAGCATTCATTAAGTCAGCAAGCTCTTTGAGAAAGAAGCTAGTTTTTCATTCTGCATGTGAAGCGTGGCCCTGGCCCTGTTTGGATCCTGGAACTGCTGCTGATCATGTGCAACTGTGCGTGTGCTGTGCACCAGGGAGCACAAGATGGCTGATGGCTGTGCAGGGATGTTTCTGTGAGCTGTGCCCATGCAGGCAACAAGTCAGGATGTGTGCTTGGTACGGGGCAAAGTCTGAGGATCCCTTTTCATTTTTCTCCTTATACCGAGGATTACATTAGGAAAAAAGATAGTGTGTGGCATAGACAGAGGCTGACTTAGGAGATGCATCTTAGGGAAGAAGATTCTTGGGCTGCAGATGAAACACAGAGCTATGAGTGCCTCTTCCTAGTAGCTGGGATAGCAGGATGACTGTGTATGTCCACCCATGCAGAGCTGGCCAGCTCTGTCCTCCCAGTCCTCCTTGCTTCTGACCTTGAACTCTAAACACAGAATATTGTTCAGTTCAGTAAAGCACCCTGATTCAAAAAAAGCATTTAAGCTTGTACCTCGGTCTCACTGAAATCAATGAGATTTAAACACATGCTTAACCTTAATCATGTTCTTGAATATTCTTCCGAACTGGGCCTTTTACAAGGGTATGAGTCCCTGGAAACTTGTGTGAGTTTTGCCTTCTTGCATGCTGCTCCTCATATACTATTGATGTAACAATCTGTTACTCATTAATGCTGCAGATTAAGCCATTTTGCCTGAATCTGATTTTTCAGTAGACATTTTAACTGCTCGTCTTATATGATGTATTTATTTGATTTCCAGTGCCTAGTTATAATATGACAGCAAATCTGGAGTAGGTTTAATAACTATTTATTCTGTCTCCTCAGGCATACATTGACTGCAGGAGGTGGCATGAACTCAGTGTTAAGCTACAGCAGTGATGGCCATCCTACAAAATGAAACACTGAGACAGAGAATGAAAAATCTCCAGTTGCAAATTGTCGTCACGTAGATGTGAAAGGTATGAATCACATCCACTGGAGTTTCAAGGACAGATTTCACAGAAATCTGTCAGGAAGGTTCAGGGCCCTTTCAGCTGCTAAGTGGACTATTCTTTGTATCTTTCTGGAGGAGAAGGGGTACAATCTCATGATTAAGGGAATTAGTTTATCACTGAGAACGGCTGAATAGGAGCCCCAGATATACCCCAGGGAGATCAAATTATGTCAGTGTGTACACCGTTACCCCGGAGCTACTAGTCTGCCTGCCTGGGATGTGGCTTTGCGATTGATGAATATGTGTAAAGGATATTGGACACCGTGGAGGTGACAGCGTTGGTCCTTCCTCCTCCTTGTGGGGATTAGGGGTTTTCTGAGCATTACCAACAGATCGGGCCCTGTTGTGAGGCTCTCCACACTTGTCACTCCTCACTTATCACTCCACACTTGTCACTCCTTGTTTGTCACTCTGTCTGTCATGGTGTCATTCCTTTTCACCCCCTGGCAGGAAGTTAGGAGGGTTTCCTTTGGCAGCTGCTTTTTGTGCTGGCTCCCTGGAGAGCAGTGATCCCTCTGTGCATCTGCACGCAGCTCACCTCCCATTGCCCAGAGTCTGTCCTCTCGGAGGCTGGACTTCTGTGTGCTCAGGACACCAGTTTTACACTGGGGTATGTGTCAAGTGAGCTACTAAAAAGTGTGCCATTCACTTTAGACCAAGGTCTGCAAAGTCAGGGGATTACTGGTTACCAAAGACCCCTTCGCTGAACTGAGGGAGAAAAATGTCTGTACAGGTGGTCCAAAGAAGTTCTGCTGCTGGACAAAGAGTAACAGGACACAGGAAAGCCTTCAAAACAGGTTTGCTGAGAGGTCACAATTAAAACTGAACAACATAAACAAATTCACTATGGGAGCATGTCCCAGCATTACAGCTTTTTTTTTGGAGTCTGGTTTAGTAAATCGCTGTGAAAGTACACTATTCCTTGGTCCCTACCATTGCTCTAGTGCATTCAGAGCCTGGTGCGTCTGAGCTAGGGAGCTCTGCCAGTCCCATTGTAATGACTGCCCTTTCCAGAAAATCTCTCCTGCGAGGTATTTAAAAACAGCCGTACAGCTATTAATCCAACTGTAAATCCCTTGCTGCACCGCATGCCAAGAGAGCCTCTTCTGAGGCAGGTGTCTCCCTGATTATAATCAGCAGAGAGGATACAGGCATGGCTGAGAGCAGCGAAGGATACAACCTTTCCGTCTGATCACAGATGGCAAGGACTGCCCTTCACCATTGTGGCGTAGGCAAAAACCATCCCTCTGGATGCTCAGGAACAGTTAGGGAAGCAGCTGCTCTGGACACCATGTGAGAGAAAGCGCCAGAGCCATTTCAAGCGTTTTATCATGCTCTCACCATGCCTGGCCCCTCATGGAGGCACAGCCCTGATGGTTTCATATTCATTGTCTTGTAGAAAGAAGGTTAAGGATAGGAAAGCGGCTGTTTGCAAGAGCTCAGGAGTCGATTAGTGGTTTGTTTAGCACCATTTTGACACTAAAAGAAATTGAGTTTAGGGCAAGAGCTGCCTTGTGAAAGGACCATTAGCTATTTCAGTAAGCAGTCATACTATGTGTTCTCAATATTCTTTCTCTGCTGAGCATTGGTAAGGTACAGGAAGGAATGAAGAATTCAAACACCATCAGTGATTTCTTGTCTGTGTTGTAAGATACAAAACAGAGATACAAGACTGGCCCATGGCAAGCTCATCTTCCCTTTGCTTTAGTTGTGGTCATGATTTTGCTTCGTTTAGCTCTGACGCTGACTGGGAGACTCAGCACCAAATGTCGGTGTCCTGGTGTTTATGGTGTGGAAGGTTTTAGAACACAGGCACCATCAAACTTTTCATTCTCCTTCATTTGGATTGAATTTGTGATGGCCACAAAAAAAAAAAAAAATCTAGTGTTTTTTTTTTGATCCTGAATAAAGGTGGGAAGAGTTTATCTGCCACTTTGCTCTGTGTCTTAAGATATTCAAAATTCCAGTGTTGTGAGCTCTGATTTGGATTTCTGGCAGCACAACACATGAATTAGATAACTTGTTCTTCTTCCTAATACAATTAGATAATTTTGTGCTGTTTCACCAACCTCTTCTTGTGTGACTTAGGTGACGAGTCTGTGTGTCTGGGACAGGTTTAATGCCTGCCCGCCCACAGGTTCCTCTTAAGCTGTCATTCTACACTGTCATTTTATCAGAGTTCCCACCTGAGACTGTGACTGCAGTGGTGTGCAGTCTGACTTGCAGCTTGAACTGCTTCCAGCGTTGGTTTCCCTAATTTTTTTATGATAACTTACAGGTGATCTTACAAATGTTAGGGGAGACTAAAAAGGGGCTGTAAGAGCAGCTTGCCCTGACTGATTATATTTAACCTTAAGGGGATCTGTCTGTGATAAACTTGCTTTTACAGTGGGGGAGGGATGTTTTACCAAAGGCGAGAGCTGTTCCCATGCTGTCAGCTCCCGAACAACTGAAGATCTGTGCTTAACGCGTGCAGAGAGAAGGGGGAAGGCAGCTCCTGTGTCCTGGTTGCGTCGCCATTTCAACACACCCAAAAGTCATGTCTGGAGGTAACCCACCAAATCCTTAATACGTAAAATTTAGAAGCAATAATTTGCTAAGCTCTGTTTTCCTGAAGGTCATGTGGTTATCAAAGCAGAAGTATCACTGGAAGATACAGTTCTAATTGTATGCGAAGGTGGTCTGATTAATTAAATTTAAAAGAGTCTTCCAATCTAAAAAGCAATAGTAGTCCTTCTTAGATGGGCTGCATAATTTTGTATGCCCTGTAATGATTCTGCTGGATAATTTACACTTTCTCTGATGATCAGACTAGCTGATTTGAAGGACTTTACACTGGGAGCAGGAGGGAAATTACCTTAGATGCAGAATGGAGGTGTGCTCTGTTGCCCTTAACTGTTTTTCCATAAAGCATCAGTTTTGGCAGAGCATTTGCCATGATGCAATTCTCACATTTTGCCACAGTGCTGAACAGCCCGCCTCTTTTTACAGGAATGTCATGTTGTCTGGGAACATGGCTTGTGTTGAGCTTAATTTTGTGTCTGAGGCCAAAGTCCCAGGGAAAATTTTTCAAATAGGTCTAAAGCGATGGAGCCCCGTCAGCTCTGCTGCTGTACCACACTGTTCTGTGAGCAGCCATCTCTCTTGTGCCCACAGGAGCCCCGGGGGTGCAAGTGGGCTGAAGCTCGGAGACAAGACAACTAATGCTAGTTTCTTTGAGAAGTAGCTGGAACACGTAGCATTGTTTCCATTACTGAAGTGCCTATTAACAGGGATAAAAATCTACTGTTTCTTTTTGATCTTTTCCTGCACAGATATTTTGAAATGGTCTTTTCCAAGTACTTTCCAAGGAACTCTCCCCTTTTCTCTCTGAAGAAGCTCTTACTCTGATTATCTGTTGTAATGGAGGCTCTGTATGGTACTGCCTTAAAAGACCACTCAAGAGTTTCAGAAACCACAGTTCTCTGTAGATAGTATTAGGTGCTGCTTTCCTTTAGAGTGCAGTTCAAAGCAACAGATTTGGTGTATACAGAGGCACCTGACCTGAGCCCAGGTCTTGTCAGAGGCTGTCTTTCACACAGTGTATTTCCCTGCTGCTTAGAACTGGTAGAGCAACTTGCTTCAGGCTGTTACCAAAGCATCCTACTGGAGCCCTCATGATTCTGCTCCTCACTTTTACCATAAAATTTTGAGTTTTAAACAATGTAACATTTACTCAGCTGCAGGCTTTGTCTTAGATGGGAGTCTGAAGAAGATAAGGTATGATAAGGTACAGTAGGGTAGGCTATTGGAGGTTTAGACTAGAAAGAAGCTGAATCTAATCGCATGTATGGTTTATAACCTCTAAAGCAATCCTTACATTTTCACTGTAACCAGAATTGATGATCTGACAAGGGAGTCTGATTTCTGACCGAGGTTCCAGATCTAAGAGGTTCTGGAGAAGTAACCAGACCTTTTTTGGGTATTCATGCAAGTAGTTAATATGAGGCTAATTACAATTGGTTGTTTTGTTCCAAACTGGAAAGGATTGAACCTTCTTGATATCGCTGGAAACTTCCTATCTTGCAGTTCTTTTCAAGTATTAACTTAATTTTATTTGGCTTTACATTGAGTACAACCATTTGGTGACCTCTTTCATTTTTGTCACGCATTTCAATGGGAAGATGTAGCTCTACACAACTGCTTAAGTTGCAGTCACGGCTATACAATGTTGTCCAAAGTTACAACTCTTAAAAAGCTAATTTTGTGGTAGTACAACGAATAAATCCACCTGGCTTTCCATTGTTGCTGAAGTTATTTGGGCTGTAACCTAATGTTTCTGTTCCCCCAGTGACCTTTTGCTAACCAGTGTCGCTGGCTATTTAAAGAAAATGTTCCAGAGTTCTAATTTTTACAGAATTTTAGTGCCTGGGAAGTATGCCAGGCTGACAGACATAGATATGTGAATCCTCTCCTTTTTTTTGGACAGGTACAGCATAAGCAAACTACCATAACCATGTACTGAGGCACATTACCAGTTTGCCTCAGTCCTGAACCAGACGAATCTCTACCAAGGGGGCAAGACACCTAAGCCCTCATAGTCGATTTAAAGTGCTAGCCTGAATGCCCTCAAATTTGGAAATACAACCTGATTGCCTGTTTCTTTACTGGTGTAGGCGGCTCTACAGTAGAAGGTGGACTGAGACCATCAGCCAATTTCAGGTAATAAACGTCCATTAGACCTTTAGTCCAACACTGATCTCTGTCAGCTTAAATTCTGGGGCATACATGCAAAGACTTTATATCACAATCCACTGAGACTTGTCTCATAGCCAGCCTTGAGGCATTTACAGAGCTCCCTAATCGTCTTCTGCTGTCTTGCAAATCTGTATTTCTACTAATTATCCAACTATTGGAAAACATGGCTGGACACTGCTATTGGCAGATTTAGGCTGGCTTTCACCAATTTGTCATTGTCCTGTATGGCTCTAGAGAGGGCAATTTGCTGTTGCCTGCTTATATGGTAGCAAGACGCTGAGGAGCTTACAGCTCATCTTTTATATACTTAGAAAGGACTGTCAAGATGATGCAGTGTTGTCTCTCACTCCCCCTTTTCTTATTTTATGTAGAATTAGAGCCCACGAACGTGAGGAAAACCAGCCATGGCTGCAGTCAAGGCATTGTGCAAGTTTTCCTGCCACAGTTGTGCTGGTGCAACTCAGTCTAGGTTTTTTTTTTCCAAATGTGGGCTCCCACACTTTGTGCTAAAGCCCCTTTTCCAAACCGGTTGTCAAACATCTCCTTCTAGATTCTGACATGTAACAGCACAGCACAGTGCTCTCACAGGCACTCTCAGTTAACACTGCAGCAATCCAGGTTAGTATTCATCTTTGTGAATGCACCTCTACATGTCCTCCTTCCTAGACCTGGATCTTTGCTAACAGGTAGTTATAACCTTGGCGGAGCGTGTAACAGCAACTCTTAGCTTAGTTTATTGAGCCAGGATGGCAGATTGAAATAGTCAGCCTGGTTTATACTCGTGGTGAAGGCACGAGAGACAATTAGCTTAGGGTAGAACAGGCAGCCTTTGCTCTCGGACTGTCTTACTAATGACTGACCTGTTACTGTCCTTTGGTCCTTTCTGCCTGCCTGCCTGCCTGGGAAGTCATCCTGCGGACACTTTACCTGCAGAAGGAGACCACAGAGAGATAATCTGACTAAAGTCATCCTGTGTGCTTCTGGAAGTGAGTCTGAAAGCAGCAATAGCAAGTATTTCAAAGCCTCTTATTGAAGTGATTTTGCTGCGCATTAAGATGTACCAAAAGAGATGGACTAAAGCAATAGCGTGGTTACAGGTATCTCACCGTTCTTTGTCTAGCCAAGGCTTGTAATTCTTCTTTGTTAACTAACTATAACCAGATAAAATACGAGGACCTCTGTGAAAAGCAGTTGCTGTAGCAGACAAGATGACTTACGAGGGGACAGTTTCAGCAGTGTTATTAAAGACATACTTTTTTTACTTTGTTCTGAAGTGAAAACATGAAAGCTACAACATAATTCTTTTGGTTTGATAAAACTGCAGGCATAGTGACAGCTGCATGTAATAATAATCATTTAACACCTTGTTAGTCCTCAGAGACCCATGGAGAATTAAAGTTGTGTTTTACCAGGCGATACGCACACAGGCAGTGGTGTGAACAACTTACAAGATAATAGTTGTACCGCTAGTACTGGCTTTAAATGTTAAGGGAATTGTGTATCTCTATTTAGGTATATATTGAGTATCTATCACTGTGGCATTTCTGGCATTGCAGTCTGTGTTAATCAGGAGGCCATTATTAAACAGCTACAAATCACAGGCACAAGTAACAACCTTTCACTCAGCTTTGCTTCCAGCTTAGTTTCCTGTATTTACTAAGGCTTACACTCTGTCTGAAACCACACAGACATACAGAGGTATCTAGAACAGCATCGCAAGCAGAAACTAAACATGTCATTTCAATATCTAAGGACTACCGCTTCCTAAGCAGCAAGCTGAGAGATTGAGAGAGCAAACAGCAAAAGGGAGAGAGAGAGATGAAAGGATGGGAAAGGGGAAAAACTAAGGGGGGGTACCAGTTAAAAGAGAATAGATAATCACATAGAGGAAGAAGCAAAACAGAAGCATGAATGTTTAAATGAGGCAGGGCGAGAAGGATGGATGAAGAAAGATTAGAAGGTGAAAAATGGGAATGAAAAATTTCCAGAGGTAAAACTGAAATAGAAAAGCATACAACAAAATGAGAGTTTCATTAAAAAAAAAGAAGTGAATTTTTACGAGGCAGGCACAGAAACAAGCATCTGCTGTAAAAAAAGCCCATGACTGGAATAATGGAAAGAAAACAATGAGGTGACCCATGGCCAACAATTTGCACTGTTTCTCATTAATGCTGACATGCTAACGGCTACCTTCCCCACATCTCCTCTTTCCTGGGGTACCCCTTCTTTTTGAAATCTTCAACTTCAAATACAAAATTGAGGCAGTTTCGCCAAAAGGTACTACAGCCCTGCTGTGGTGAGCTTTCAGGTTGAGTTGGCTGTTCCAGGGAAGTCTGAGTCTTTATCAGTCAACACCAGCCTCTTCCTTTAATGTATGTTACCTGCTTTCCTGTCATTGTTATTGTTATTACCACTGCTTTGTTCCAGAAGTTCATTCAGACCTTTATTGTGTTCAAAACCAACTGTGATAATCATTGTCAAAAAATCTTCATATAGTAATAAGCAAAAGAAATAATAATGTTATTCCTCAGTCCAACCAAAAAATTATCTGAAAAATGTATTTTTCATCAGGAAACTTCCATTTGCTGATGCTGTTCCTGGAAATTTTTGAATTGACCAAGGAGGCAAGATGTACACGTAGCAATTCACTAAAGCTGAGCTTTATCTGGAAGACTCTATTGTTGACATCATCTCAGTGTGAGACAACCATGCAGTCTGATGTCTACAGGCAAAAAGAAATTTGGGGTTGTATCCCTTGAGAAAGATATCTTTGGTAGCACAGCGCTGCCTAATACGTTGTTGCAGCATTAAAGGAAGGGTGCCTCCTCTGCACCTACCACCTCCACAGCTGTAGGGGGATTTTGAGCAACCATACTTGGAGGACTGTCTTGCAAGGGCTGATCTGCCCTAGACCTACAACCTTACAAGACCGTAGTCGTCGTTATATGGCTGCAGTCCATGAACAGAGGGAGCAGCTGTTTACGATGCCAGCAGATGGAGATCCCCAAACCTACTAAAATACACGTGTGCAACATATTTTAGAAGGAATTTGCTGTCTTAGAGTATGTGTTGTCGTCTCTTGTGAACTTTCTTTCTTTTGCTGCTGTATTTTCAAGTTAAGTCTTCATGGTTGTTAGGCCTCTGCTCCTTTCAGTTCTTACTGTTCCCCCCCTGACACAGCCAAACAAGGCCTCGGGTTCAGTTTTCCAAATCAGCCTCCACAAACTTGACTAGCCAGATCTCCACAGGGAACAAAGTCACATAGATTTCTGTGACAAAACCCATTGATCTGACAGGGGCTGAGATAAATCTGCCTCAAAAAGTTAAAGCAATAGAAATCCGGATCCGCAAAGCAAGATTTCAGTGACAAAAACAGGGAGCTGACAGGGACTCAGACAAATCCATCCATGCTGAGTGACTATGCATCCGTTCCACACACAACTGCCTGCTTAAAGAGATAGTGATGAGAGATCCCCACACAGCATCTAACACGGCATCGGCATTTGTTAGGAGATTAGTGTCGGGAGGGAGAAATACCCAATTAAAGAGGTATTACACTGCCATTGGGGGATTGGGAGTAAGTAGCAATAATCATGCCAGCCACTGCCACAATAACAGTGCTGTGAAGGAAAAAAATTGTAATGCAAAAGAGTTTGAAGAAGAAAGAGCATATTCACGGGTTTGGAACTGTGGCAATGAAATAGCTCAAAAGAAGATAACCAGCTCAGACTCCAATTTAAAAATGTATGGCATTGGGACAAAAAGCAGCCTACCTAGCAAAATGGCAACTGCATCGTTCAAGGTCCAGCTAGGAGAGGTGCAGCAGAAGCAGTGACTGCAGAGTGATAGACGCTGGTGCTCCGTACAGGCTATCAGTGCATTTATGCTGCCACTCAGCACAGACTGCTTAAGACATAATAACATCAGAGTGTGAGAAATGCCTTCCTGGAGCAAACCAATGGTCCATCTGGTCAAATGTTCTGCCTCCCACACAGCAAAAGGACATGCTTTTCATGGGGAGCCTGTAAGCCCTGGCACTTGGCACTTTCTGATGTTTTCCCACAGAACTCAGGAATGTTGGATCAGGACTGCTAGAGGATACATCCCTGCCCAGTTTTCAGCAGCTACTTGTGGATCTGTTCTTGAATTTGTCTAGTAACTTTTGAACCTGATGGTACCACATACCTCCTTTGAAGGCTGGCTAGTGACTTTGATTAAAAAAATAAAAGAAGGAAGGATTAAAAAGGGGACCTGCGGCTAGAGTATTAGCCTCACGCTTGGAAAACTCCAGCTCCATTCCCTGCTATGTTGTAGACAAGGTGCTGAGAGTGAGGCTTTTACATACTTAAAGATGACAATTTTCAGAAACAAACAGTGTCTAATTCCCGTTGAAATCAATCAAAAGGAAATAGACTCCTCAGGGCTTTTCAATTCAGCGATTTGAATTGCAGTTATGCCTTTCATGTGTTTGAAAAGTGTATCAGTCAACTCTGCATCCATAGGTTTCTTAAGAACCTTTAAAAACTTGCCTTTAGTCTCTGTGCCCTAACTTCCAAGTTGTAAAGAGAGGATTACAGCTGCCCATCTCAGGGAGGTGTGATGAGGAGAAACATGTTGGAGACCGTGAAGGGTTCATCTGCTAAGGCAAAGGAAGGACATGTAAGGTCCTGAACCGTCTAATAAAGTCAGAGGTTCACATTTGCCATAGATACTCAACTAAAGAGGAGCCAGTGAAATGGGCAGCTGACCTTTCCACACACTCACAGAGAAGCCCTGCACACGCAACAGTGTAATCATGGTCGGAGGGGCAAGGAGGTGTGGAGGTGACAGGTAACCCCAAGGATGCTGCAGACAACTCTCTCGCTCTCTCTGTTTCTGTCTTTGAGTCTGAAATGTACTGGCTATGCTGAATCCATCAAATGACCGCTGCCTGATGTGGGGTCAGCTGTTTCACCTCAATATGCTCCCCAACTAAATGGAGTGCACAAATGCTTTGTGGTCTTTACAAATTTCTGCATGACTCGCATCGCCTTCTGTGCTAGTGCTGGCTGACCTCACACTTCTGAGGCTGAATGGAAGCTGGTAGCAGAAAGCTGCCACATTAGCCAAGGTGCTGACTCCACATCCTCCAATGATAGAGCACTGGCAACAGTTGTCACAAAAATTGTCACTAACTAGAAAATCCTTGTTTGCACGTACTTGCTGTGGAATATGCCAGCGTGATACTGCCTGTGTGGTGGCAGGAGAAGCTACTCTTGGATTTCCCTCTGACTGCCCCTACCAGAAGCACAGGGATTTATCTTGCTTGCTTGCTTTCTTTCTCACTTTCTGTTCTATCTTCTAACCATTCCAGCTGCCCATCTGGTTTCAGGTTGCTCATCGGTTTTCTTGCCTAGGAATGTGAAACAACAAAAGCATTTCATGCGCTGAAGTAGTTTTTCTGGAAGGAATAGAACACTGCTGCAGCCAGGTACTCTACAGCTTAGAGCTCAGCGTCCCGTTGTTGCTGTAAGCACCAATCTTTTCAGATGTGATGCACACGATGGCAAAATGAGAATGGCTTTGATGTAGTGATTTCCCTTTTAGGGAGCATACAGTATCGGTTAAGGCAGCGTAACCCACAGACCAGAACACTCTTATGGGATGAGCGTCACACTTTTGGCTTGCCAGATGCTAGCTGTGTCTGGGCCAAGTTGCTGAACGAGCGATAGTTTTCCGCTTTTGTCTTCCTGGCAGATTTCAGTGCTAACTGTTTTAAGCAACTTGGTGACCTTAGACTCAGATCTAATGGTTGCATAGAAATGCAATCGATGCACATGTAACTGAGAGGTAGTGACATCATGTGTCAGAAAGGGACCTTCTGCAAATACTAGCTACAGATGATTCCCTCTGTCTTAGAGGGCCTGGGACTCTGTTTTAGTATCTGAAGGAGGTGTATGTGATTTTACTATTAATAGTATTCATCTCTAGTACATTTCCTTACAGGGCCATTTAATGCTTAGAAAAAGCAATCTCATCATGGAGTCATTCTGCTGCTGCAGCCCATCAAATAAAATGACTGTGGATTCAGAGAATTAATATAATGGGTGAACAGCGCTCAGGGAAGCTCATGTGCTGAGAGAGAGCAAGTTGTAAGACCTAGCGTGTGCTGCAGCTGCGTGATGCATTGCTTGGGCACAACAGACAAAAGCAGCACCTCCTTTGACACAAAGCTGTCCTGTGGAAGAATGTGCTGCTTTACCCCACCTGCCTTTCTGTGCTGGCCCTTTAAATGTGGCAGTGCAAAGCAGCTAGAGGCCTTAAGTAGCCATTTGGCAACAGGCTCCCGTTTGCTTTTTGCCCTCTCTTTTGCTGGTAAGCAATTTTAGCTGCTTTGATACTCTTCTCTACTTGCTCTGAAAGAGATGGTGCTTTGTTTCTCTGGTGTTTTTTGTTTTGTGTTGGGGTTTCGGCTTGCATCAGAAATAATGTAGAACAAAAAATGATGCAGAGAGTGAAGCTCCCCGACCTGTAGGCTTCTGCCTTGTGGTGATGTATAGTCTGCTAAGGGGAGGTGGTGTCTGCTTTAACCTAACATGTCTCCTAGGATTAAAGGGGACTAATTATTATTAAAAGTGTTACTCTGGCAATGTATCTGCCCCTTACCCAGCTTAAAGTGAAAAAACTTTCCATAGTATCTTAATACTTGCTGTGTTTATAATGCTCTTAGTTAATTAAGAATGTTCTTCACAGTTGTACCATATTTGTCTCATATCACCAAGCTTCTTAATTTGTGATAACTGGCACCTCCATAATGATAAGAAAATAACTATATTTCACCGTGTCAGGCACCCCAGTGGCCAAAAGCTCTAAGCTGTAGTCTTAACTCTTTCACAAATGTGTTTCGTCTTCTACTCGCTGTCTGAACTGTGGAGATGCCAATATTGCTTCAGCTATAAGACAGAAGTGTTGAGTGTCTTGAAAGGGCTATGAGGTTCTAGAGCTGTGTAAAGTATCATTATTATTGCTATTTTTATAGATAAGAAAGCGTGTGTTTGCAGGAAACAACAAAAAAGTATTTCCCAGCTTTGGATGTGATGTATAGGAGGAGATATATTGTTCAGCTATTATGGTACCTCGTAACAGTGAAATATAGGGTGTTCCTCCAGTTGTATTACAGCTGCAAAAATGTGTCTCCTGAAATGTTAGGCATTGCAGCCAGTTTGGATGTAAATAATAAGCATGTGCAGGGATGTAAATAATAAGCATTAGCATTTTAGAAGCACAGCAAAGCCATTTGTTCAAGCGCCATCTTGAGCCTTCACTTCCTATGAGTAACTGTTTGGATCCCTCTCTGGGTGCTCTGGAAACACTCGCTATTTAATTTAGCTGTGAACAGGTTTCCTTTGCTCCACTTTGGACTATTTTCTCAAAAGAGGTTAAGCTGTACTTCAGGTAGCAATGTGCACTGAGAACAGAAAGCAATTTATTGAGGGTTTCATAGCAATATTAATCTGGAGCGGTTGCTTGCATCCAAACATTGCATGCTAGGTCTCCCAAAATCAAGATACCGACTTAAAATCTCTGATATTTATGCACATACACATTTATGGAAACCACAAAAGTGTATGTATATTTAGGTTTTTGATCATAATAGACATACACACTCTGGGGTTCTTCCATGCTTTCCTTTTCAGTGAAGTATGCTAGAAATTGTATTTTAAAATTAAATTCTCAGTTAATTATGCAATCCGCACACTGGAGCTTTAGTGAAAGGCTCAGATGTGTTTAGGTCCCTGATAAAACAGGTGAGATTTGACAGTGCCATTTTAGGGTATTTGTTTGAGTTTTTTTCTCATGCTCTTTTCCTCCCCAGTGAACTTACTGTAATTAAGAACTAGTGCAATGGGTGCGCAGTCTGTTAGACTGATATCACTAGGTTAGCTGTACCCTAAAAATAAACATGTGCAAAACGTGTTATTCTGACTGGCAGGCTGTTTGGTTTGAGGGAGGGAGCAGACTTTTGGGGACAGCAGATGAACTGTGTTATTTTAATGGGGTTGGTTTTTGCTAAGGCTCTGTAGTAAGAGTCTGGAGGCCAGTGTCATAAGCAGTGTCCTCTCTCCTGTGCTCCAGAGGGATGGGGTTTTGTGCAGGAAACAGTCCCTTTTTCAACAAGCAAAAGAAACTATTGTTGCCTCATTACAGATGGGTCTAGATACAAAGGACTTACAGTAAGAAAAAGCATGAGCACCCAAGTGAGAAGACACTTTTTTCATTCCACATGTGAGACCTGCAGCACTCAGGAACATGAGTTAATTGCACAGCGGTCAAGAAATAAAGCAAATATGGAAATGTATAGTACTGTGCAATCTGTAGTCTTCTCACTTATTCCGCCCCCTTCCCTCAAGTCTGAGCACTGATCACAGCAAAGNTTTTTTTTTTCCTCTTTGCTTATACTGTCAAACCTTCCATATCCCAAACCCTACGTGTATAAAGCAGCACCCTGCTGGAGTCGGTGAAAAGCATCAGTGCACACAGTCACAAGAGACACTCAGCAACATCTCTGTTGTAAGCTCTGTTATGCAGGATGAAGAGACAAAAGTAAAAACTCAGGGGAGGAAAAGCACTGGATTTATTTTAGTACCATGATGCTGGTATGGCTGTCAGGGTTTCTTGGAATTTGTACACATTAGAAAATGTGATCTTTATAAGTTTTTATTGATCTTGTCTCAGTGACAGTGATTAATAGTATTTTCAGCCCAAAACGTCAGATCTGCTTACAAACCTGAATTTTTCCCCTTCCGTGCTACCATTCTTCCGATCCCTGGAGAAGAGTGATATGAGAGGAAACTGAAGCTGAGGGGGAATGGTCTCAAGGACCACACCACCACTATATGAGACTCTATTAACCCAATCAAGTTCCTTTATTATTATCCCTTATTGCAGTAGCATTCTGCATGCTTTTGTATGGATAAGAGGAAGGGGTTTCTTATTTCAAAGAGTTTAGTGCCTAATGAGCTGTGCATGGGGATAATATCAAACTGTATACAAAGACTATTAAGACTATAGTGCTTGGAGACTGAAGTATTTTATAGCTTGGAGGAATGTATGTAAATGCTGTCTTTATTTTGGAATGACTCCACTGGATTTCATTTCTTGGGCAGGGAGGCGATTACTTTCTAATCACTGATCAAACAGAAGGTGATGCAACAGCAATACATCAGCTACATACCTAGAGCTTTGCCTTACTAATTTGTGTATTGAAATGTAGTCTCTGCTGGTCTATCCCTTAGTGTTAAAGCTGAGGGAAGCTGCAGTTCAGCAGTGGATTTTAGCTCAAAGCACATTATTCATCAGAACTGGAAGACTTGTTTTCCTATCACTTGCCAAAAGTTGGAAAAAACATACTTTTTTTTAAAGTTCAAGCTCAGAGCTGTATGGTATTTCGCTGACTGCCATCTTTTTGGAGCTTGAGGTAAACTGAGGTACCTAGATATCTTTGTGGGCTGTTTTAAACACCCACTGGAGAGGAAAAATAAACATAGTGTGCATTACTCCTCTGCCTGTGAGTCTTTGAGCAGTCAGAGATCTTGCAGCTAAACTGCTATTAAAGCTGCATGCTGCTAAGGGTACGGCTGGTTCTGGAGTGAGTGATACTCCAAGCACCAGGTGGGATACCAAGAAAGGGAAACCAGCTGTTACCAAATGAAATTATTGCCCTCCAGTTTCTCCCTTGGGTCAGGAGAAAGCTTCCAGGAACAAGGGAATTTGGGATTCTTTTGCCTCTGAAGCGGAGAGACTTTCTGTGATACAGATTGAGAGAACCAATCAATAAATAAAATGATTAAAGGTGAAATTGAATGCTTTTTGCCTTTGCTCATCAGAAAATGGGAATGGGCTGTGGCTCAGTTTGCTTGCTGCTGACACAGTTATTGCTGTCTACCAGCAAGTCAGTAGTGTTAGAGAGTATTAATATGTTGGCAGGGTGATATACGCAGCATCTCCCCACAGTCGCACTCAGATGCACGCCTCATAAGTACAGCCTACTGCTTTATCCCTGTATTTTGCCTGTGGGTCTTAGCGAGGAATCTTAAGGTGCTGAGGTCGGAGTTAGCAGCCTGCATCTGAGGCTGTGTCCTCAGCAGAGATGATGAACTTATGTTTCCTCGTAGGCTTGTACATGCTAGTGTGGATTCTCCATAAATGATTGTATTATATGTGTATCCCCAAAGGATGTATGTGTATTATTTAGTGGTAGGTGTGTAAAACTATGTTGCCAATTTCACACAAAAATATTTACTTTAGATACATACTGTGAGACCTAAGAGGCAATATTTGTGTAAAAAATTATTCATGGAAGGCCAGTATCTGAACATGTTGGAAATTAGTTTGGTGGAATGTGTATGTGATTAGTCTGGATGCTGATGCTGTCTTGATGAGTACTTTCCATTGCTTTTACTGGCTCTTTTTAATGCGGAATATACAGCAACAACTGTAATGTTGAGTTAATGAAGGTTGGGTCTTTTGTGGAGGACGTATATATAATTGCAGGGAAATAAAACATCTGTGCAATGTATATTACATATCTGTATCTGTCCTTAATTGTTACAGTTTTTCCCTTTGGATTTTCAGAACTGGAGACTGTGGACTGTTACTGAATCTTTATTGCTTCTAAGATCCTGGATTGATATTTAGAAATAGTGGGCTATATAACATCACTGATCTGATTTTGCTTTCTGTGCACTGCAGCTTTAAATTTCTAAAAAGTCAAGGCAGCATCTTAAAATAAGAAGCGGGTGCAGACTCTACTTCCTGGAGCCTTCGCTTTTGTTCGTTCTTGTTTTTAGTCTAAAATAAGTCATTCAGAATAAAAGCCTATTTTTGTTCTTGGTGGGTGGAAAAAACTTACCTCCCTTGGTTCTCATACTGTGCACATCACCGTGATTTATGTACACCCAGTGTTAGTATCTGGGAGATACCAGATAAAGCCTTCAGTTACTTTGATCTACTAGTCATGCGTTAAAAGTAGGAATAAAAGTTCCTCTTTAAAATATGGAGATTTTGAGGTATTTGCAGCATTGTGCTTTCCATCCCTCAGCATTTTGTAGATGTAGGAAACTAACATGAAGGGATCACTTGAACCGTTGCATGAAAAAGGCCACCCTTACTGCGGAATGGAGCTGTTGTAAAACATGGACATGAAACACAAAGCCTTAGGAGAAGGTTTGCTATGGTCAGCTGAGTGGGCAAGCAGAATTTCTAGAGTTCACAGAGGAGAGAGATATTTAAATTACAGAAATAGAAAATAGAGCTTATGAGGTCATTTCTTCCTTTCCTGCTGCTCCCCAAGGCAGGATTTTTAATACCTAAACCATTTTTGACAGATGACTGTTTAGCCTGTTCAGAAAAATTCAAATGATGGAGACTCCACAGCTTCCCAAGGCAATCTGTTCCAGTGCTCAACTGTCCTAACGGTCATTCACATTTAATTTATGGAGGACGCAAAGGCTGACATAGCTTCCAAACTAAGAGGAAGGGACTTTCAGAACATACAGGATCTTTAATTTCAGTGGGCTGGTTCTCCTGTGATATGAAAGATGGTTTCTTCCCAGCCACATGGTGCTTTGTGGCATAGGTTGGGCACCTGGAGTAAACACATGCTAAATCACTATTTCTAGAGCTGCTTGGGAACCTGAGGATTCAGGAACTGATGGAACTGACCCCTCTTTGTGGGGTGAGACCAGAGCATGGGTGCCAACACATTCCTTGTTCTCCCAGAAGTTTTGTATCACAGAAACTTAGGAATTTTGGCCATTTTTTCTGGGATTTCTGCACATGTGCAGGACATATGCAGTGAATAAACAAACATGAGAAACCTACAGGAGGGTGGGAGAGCAGCATGTGAAGAGCAACCGCAGCTGCAGGGTTATTTAGCACCCACCTGTGATGTAGGCAGGGAGGGAAGGGAGAAAAAGGGAGGAAGGAAGAGAAAAATATGCTAGAAGGGCTGAGGGACATTAAAAGCATTCGCTTAAGAAGACAGGCAAAGATTGCATAGGAAGGGATTGAGAGTACTGGTAGCTGTATGCTGTTGTCAAAGTGGAAATGCAGAAGCTTAGTTTGTGTTTGTGCCAGTTCCCCTCTGCAGAAGTGCTGCTATGTGAACTGGAAGTGCTGATGTGGTAAGCTGTCATGCAGGGCATGTTTCAACCATGAGTTATAATTCATGTTACATTTGTGTAAAATTCTCAAAAAGTGGTCCAACACGGTTCTTCTGGACCAGCAGCTGATAGCTTGCTCTGCAGGGCAGAAACTGTTTCTTACTTTGTGCCATAGCTTATCCACACTCTGTGCTGCCTGTTTTTTTTTCCCTAGCAAAATGGGTTCTGAGAAGAAAATCTGCAGGCCCAGCAAGGTGTGCTGGTAGGGGTTGCACACTCATAATCACAGCTGAGGGGTGGCTGACGCAGCTTGGATGAAAAAAGTGTCAGCCGCATTGCCTTGCTCTTACGATAGTTGGACGTCTCAAAGATCAGTTAAGTGTTTTTGGTGGACAATGGCCATCTGGTTTTGTTCAGATTCTGGGCTAGAGTGAATACCTGGTCTTGTGTTATTTAGCAAGCCGTTACTGGAGATTTGGAATCTGAAGCAGACAAAGCCACCTGAGACTCTGTCTGTGTGCACTGGCTGTGATTTATTCATTTATTTATTTGTTTATTTATTTTCCCCCTGCATGCACACAGGGTAGCTGAGGTGCTTCCACTATAACTGTTGTGCATAGTGTGTATCCCGAAACATCCTTTCTTTGGGGGCCAAAGAGCTATCCCTAGGCTGTACCTTTGTTTCTCTTGGAAGAATAGCGTATGTAGACATCCATACCTTCTGCCCCTCTTGTAGCTCATACGAGATAGATAGTGAATTGGGAACAGCTTAGATCTGTGTGACAGCACCCTCTATGACAAGTAGCTATTTTTGCTAATGGTTTCCTGGCATCTTGGACTCGCAAGCCATTCTCAGCCCTCAAAACTTTATTGTCAAAATTTTAACTGATGACTGTTAAATTTTACTGTTGCATTTGGTTTGGATCTGCTGCAAATTAGATCGGACTTCCTCAACCAGTCTTTACAATGCCATCTGGTGGAAGGGATCCGAGAGAATTACCTCAGCCAATCTCCAGATCTGGTAGCTTTCCCTGAGCTCTCTTTGTGGCTGAAGCAGATAAGATCTTCCCTAAGCCCTCACCCTGTCAGGTATTTCAGTGCATCAGTAATATTTTAATTAAAATAGCAAAGTGAAGTAAATCTAATAGGTATCTCTAGGTTATAAAATACCTTAAACCTGAGCACATTTTTAGGTACAAAAGGGTTAACTGCACATGGTTTCATAGTCCTGTGGAAAAAGAATGACACCTTTTTCTTTATCAGCCATTTTGGTGCTGTCGTTTTTAATCATTTCAGGCTTTGAACTGCTGCTCTGAAAGAGAGTCTCTGTCTCTTCATCTTCAGTGGCTGCCAGGTCTGGAGGCCTAATCAATGCAGGTTATTGATAGCAAATCAATTAATGCAGACAAAGGATCAAAATTAAGGAGCTTTCACTAAATTAATAAGTGATTCCAAGTCTTTTAACAGAGTGCCTCAGATAAGGGCAGCTCAGTCTTCTGGGACAGCAGCCTCCAGTCCTGTCTTTCCAAAGACAATCAGATGGAGAGAGAGAGCTCTGCTTTTACATTTTTTTCACCATTTAAATAACCTGTTTTGTTCAATAGGAAGTGCTTAAAATCTGAATCTGGAAGGGCTGCCAGGAAGCAGGTCCTAACTGAAAAGAGCAGATTTATCTGCATAAGGATGTCATGGTCCTGCTCAGCTGATTCAGGGAGGACTAGTTATTTCAAAAGCCAGATTTATATGAGATACCATCCAACACCAGAGTTAAGGTTCGCTTCAATAGCAGATATATCTGAAATTAGACTAGAGATGTCCTCAGAAAGAATTAGATGCAGGAGAGCCTAGAATAATGTGGAGCTCCTGACAGATGCAGCTCTTCTGCCCTATGGCGTGCTCTCCTGGGAGAAGGTGGACCAGACACAATCCAAACTTGGTTTCCCTGCCTTGTTCCCTGCCGGGAAGGGTCAGACAAGATGCCTGACGCTCCTAGTACAGCCAGCATCTCCACCCGCAGGGTGGAGACCTGAAGGTTGGCAGCTCCCCACCAGTTACTACAGCTTTTCCACCTTCTCTTCTGCCTCGACCAAGGGAAACCCACCAACAATGCCATGCAGGAGGAAGAGAGCATCTGTGGCAGTTTCTGTGCCTGTGGTGCTGCCTTCTATCTCCTCCTATTTTCCTGCTTAATAAGAAGGGCCATTCTTTGAAATGCCAGAAACTCTCCCGCTGTGACAGTAATTAACAGGGATGGGGATGGAGCTGGGATGTAGATTACAGGAGTACAAATATAGCGTGTAGCTCACTGAAGATGAAGAATGGTTTCAGATCACTCCATGAGTCTCCCTTACAGCACGGTGGAGACTCTATTTCCCTGTTTGTGCCTAACTGGGTCACATCAGATCCAGGTGACACCAGTGCTTGGTGCAGGCTGCACAGGGCTGGATGCTGTCCCCAGGTGCTGTGCACGGTGCTCTGTGGGCTGAGCGGTGAAGGTGAGAGCAGTCTGCTGGCACCTGCCAAGGGACCATGAGAAGGGATCCAGTGGCCTAGCCTTGTTTCCGCACTTGATCCCATGATGCCAGGGCAAGTTCTGAATTAAATTCCTGTAGGTTTTTGTTGTAAGCCTAAATGCAAGCCATTTGGTGTTAAAGAATAATATTTTTTACATACTGTGTGAAAGATTCCTCGTGACTAAAATGGCTGCAGCTTCCAAAACTTCTGACTAGAAGCTTATGCAGCGGTGTTAATGTTTAGATGATTTACGTTTAAGAGATTTACAAATGTAGCCCTTGTCATTGCTGATACCAGAATTGTACCTGAATTCCAAGCTTACTGGGTCAAATTTCATGCAATTGAAGGATTCTCTCTTATTCCTGCTACACAGTCTACTGATCTGTGCCTGCCTCTCTGTTGCCATCCATTGCCTATTCTATTGCTGGCTCTGAAATCCAGTCTGTTTTCTTCATCTGCCTGCCTCTGGACTTAAAACGGCAACACAGCTGATGGTTGTTGATCTAATCCACTGGTGATGATCTGCTCCTGCCAAAGAGTTACAAAGCTGGACACATGGCATGGAGGCCAATGGACATTATAGTTGGCGTTGCAGCCCAAAGCTTGGGTCGCATCTGAGAGAAGGACTAGGTTAACTTGTCACCCCGAACTGTATGTGTGAGCTGTAATACTGCGAAAAATGGTTCACCGAGAGTACGGTGCTGCTGTTCTTCGTTTCTGTGCCTGTTGGGAATGACTGTCGTTGCTATACTGCATCTTGCTTACTTCAGGCAGGGTTTGCAGCCCTTAGATGTGCTCTGCTTTGCCTTTCTTCCACCGCTTTCGGTTTCCTTCTACAAACGCCTGCGCTGACTGCAGTTCTCTGCAGCCGCGTGTCTCAGTAACTGCTTAACGTAGAAATCCATTGCTAAAAAGATCTGACATCATAACACCCTGGAAAAGACTCCTCTCTCCTCCTTCCCCCTCCCTGGTCCTTCTCTTTTCTTTTCCCAGGATATATGAAAAGCTGTAACTAGCAAATCAAAATCTATTTGATTTTTGTACTCCCTTGATAACTGGGCAGCTGATCTCTATCACCCGGCTAAGGCTTATCTGCTGCCTCCAGCCTCCCTGCTGTAGCAATTGGCACCTGCAGGGACTGCGCTGGGTTATAAAGTGAGACTGATATCATGGTCAGGGCCTTTTGCTTTCTAACTGTGACCATTGTTGGCAAGATGTACCCAAGCAAGCAGCTTGGTTTTTTGGGAGAACTAGAAGGAAGAACTGGGTCTCTGGGATTTAGAGCTTCAAAGATATATTTTTAATCCCTATCCTTTTTTTTTTTTTTTCTCCCTTAAATTGTGATGTCAAGGAACGTACAGGGTCAACAACATAGGCTAGAGCCAAGGTAATGGGTTGGTGGTTTTGCTTTAGCTTTTAAAGTTCCCAGGTGGGATCTTGGCCTTGTTAGGCAGGCACTGACCCGCATGCATTTTATTCATTTCAGCCTGTTCTGAAAACAGTTCTAGTGGAAGAAAAAATGACAACTGCTGTACTTAGTGTATTACTTGCTAATTTTTAACTGTAATTGTAATTTTTCTGTAACTCTTGAGTGAGTTTACCAGGGTGCTGAAGAGGCTGTAGATCCATATCTGTGCAGCTGGGTGTAGGTAGCTCACTCCCAGCTACATAGCACTAGTAGGATGTGGGAATAAGAGTGTTCCCACCCTATCGCTTCTGGCTCAATCATGTCCTAACTGTAGTGATTCAACGATCTGGAGCCACTGGCAGAGGCTGGACTCATGTTAGCACCTTTTAATAACGAAGATGGGAGATGAGGAAGCAGAGACTGCCATGGACACAACTGTGCTGGTGTTATTTACCTTGTTCAGCCATCACATGTAATTAGACTTCTGTTACTCTAATTGGGAACTAACATGGGGCGAGAGGGAATAGAGTTAAACCAAATTGCCTTTCTTCCCTGGAACTTAGCAGTCTGGGCAGCACATGCCGCATTTTTGGCAGTTGGTTCAAGATTAGTTGGCAGTATAGATAAAACTGCATTTTGTTGTCCCAAGGAGAAGGGTAATGGAGGATAATTCTTGCAATGGGTGGTATAAGAAAAAAAGCTGAGCTAGGTGAAGTGAGGCAGCTGATAAGACTCAGCCAAGTGACAGAGATCAGCTGCAAGAAGTATGAAAATCAAAAAATGAGATAGTAATTATAGAAGCTTCTGGGAAAGCCTTCCCTCCACGCTGTCATTCCCAGCAGAGGTCATTGGCCTGTACATCCTGTCCCAGCTTCAGCAGCAGCCACTCAGGTTGTATAGCGGAATACAGAGGGTTGACAGCCATTCTGCCATCCTGCCCATCAGCTCTGCTGTACAGCTGCTGCTTTGCTGAAGTGTAAAGCCACCCCCCTACTCTTTTTATTCTGCAATGCTGTTTTTAAAACTAGCACAGCCGGGCTGGCAACGTGTTTAAGTGTGGTTCTGCTTATGGAGGAAGATGAGGTGGAGACTTAACTCCTCACTTTTCAGTTTCTTCTTCTCTAGATCTGTTATTGTGGTGATGCTCCCACCCATCGCTAACAATACCTCCGGGGACAGCGATAGCCAGGCACTCACAAGCTGCCTCAATTTAGTGGCATGTATATTGTCTGATTCCTCTCTTTGCTATGTTGCTCTGCCATGTACACACAAGCAGATCTGTTCACAAGTTAGCTCATTTCAAAACTATTTTACATGTGTCTAATAACTAATACAATTGAAATAGTGTAAGAGTTAGCATGTTGAATACTCCCAGACTGGCTGGTTGCTGTATCGGGCTGTTCTCCTTGATGTGAACCTACACAGCTGAATTATAAACGCTTCAGCCAGGCTCATAACTATTATTTTGGCATTGTTCCCAAGCACTCGCATTGACCACTGAGATAAATGTAGGATTTTTTGCTTTCAAGTGGGAAAAACTGTTCCAGTTGGTGGTCCTAGTGTCTGCAACAGCCTTGAGCAAGCCAAAGTCCTAATGTACTGTAGGATTCCATAGCATGGCTCTGATGCTGACACTCAGACATCCAACAGCATCAGCTGGATGTATCTGAAACATCGCCTGCTACTGAGTGTGCTACAGGCCCCCTTCTCTGCGGTTAGATCTTGGACAAGGAGGCGTTGTGGTAATGTTTTGATAAACCCTGGCAGTTTTATGGCTTGAAACAAATTCAGGAATAGGTGTTTGCAACAGAGCTGTACTCAGGAAAAAAAACAACTACTTCATAGATAGGTAATACTTCTCTATAGTCTAGACAAATTACTTTATACTCTAAGACTCTATAATTGCAAGTGGTCAAGATACCAAAGCTCAGCTCGGGCAGCAAATGACCATGTGGACTGTTATCTTCACTGAACAGTGAAGTGCCTTTGTTTAAACCACCACAATGAAGAGCTACTGCCTTCCAGTGATTTAAACCAAAATGTTCTGTTCTGCATTAGAGCTGAATTAAAAGGCTGTGTATAATATGTTGCCACAGCCCAGCGGATACACCGTAATTTGCTAAGCCAAGGAAATTTCACTGTTTGCAATCACATGGCCATGCCACGCTTCTCCTCTGGTTGAATTAAAGTGACTTGTTCACAGCTGCATAAACACTTGAGTTTTAAAAAGGCCTTTAAAATGTGCGTGCTTGTATTTGTCTGCACGTATCAGACCTCGACACCCAAATGCAGGAAGTGGATGTGCAGACACATTGGCTTTGCATCCTCAAAACAACCCATGCCCAATCCAATGCCATGTATGTACCAGGAGGGTGTCTCGGATATGTGCTTTTTACCAATGGATTTCTGCAGCAGAAATCGCATCATAGGCCAGGAATTCCTGGCACTCATTCCTGTCTGATATTGCTGATTGGCCGAGTGTTATAGTGGAGGCAGTAAGAATCTTTTTTTCCTGTTTCATCCTGTCACCCAATACCTTCTAGGCTCAGTGTAGAGACCACTCAAAATCTGGAGACCACCATGTGGTTTTTACAGTTTTGCAGGGCTCCTAAGAGCCGGAGCCTTCTGTGTTACAACTGTGATTGAGCTTTCCTTTTGTTGTACTTTTCCCTTTGCAACTGGTGCAGATGTCCTTGTGTTCAACATCCAAAAGCTTGTGGAGAGCTGAGACAGCCTTATAGCCTTGACTGAAATGAAAGGTCTGAAGTTCCACCCATGTTTGGAAGTGAACACGCATAGTTCGGCTACCAGAATTGAATCCTTCCTGGTTGGTTGTTTTCACATCAGAAATAGCAACAATAAACTCTCCTGAGGCTTTGTTCTGCAAGTGTTCCCTGGTGGGCAAAGGGTCAGCGGGTGGTAGAAGTGCCAGAGAGCTCATGGGATGGCCTGTTTCTGCAAAATGCAGTTAGGCTCCAAATCCGGAGAAATACAAATCGTTGCCTTGTTCTGCTCCTGGAAAGAGAAAATAAGGTCTAACAAGTGTGTTACAGAACTCAGATTCATCCACTATCCTTTTCTTTCTATTGAAGATACCCCAGTGTTGTCTTTAAGGCAATGCCTTAAATTCACTGCCTTTTTAAGGCAATGAACTGAAGTCTGCAAAAGGCAGTAAAATGCCTTCAGGATTGTTGGAATTTCTGGAGCCGTTGTATAGCAGTCGACAGAAGTAAAACCATTTGTGCTTACAGTATGGTAGCATATACTGTCTCAAACCAAAATGCAAACTCTCATCAAATAGATATGTTGGGTGAAAGCTAGGAGGGGAAAGGATGGCACAGAGACAGTGGTAGAGCTAAAAGGAGGCTGACCTTGCTGGGCCATTGCTTCTTAGAGCCCTGCCCACTGGAAGGTACAGTTTTGGCAATGACTGTTTAGTATGCAGCTGGGCATTATTTTATATCTAGTGTAATTTGAAAGTAGTCAGGATCTAAAAAGCTCTGAAGTGCAATGATACTGAGCAACTGGCACTGCTGCCAGCATTGATAGAAGCGCAGATTTGAGCTGGCACTGAGAACAGAAAACCGTGCTTTAAAAAATATGTTTGACACCAGAAAACAAAGACTTTGCCACCATTGTCCTGCTGCGTCAGGTCAGAACTCATCAGGAAAAGCTGAACACAAGTGACTGCTACAGTCCAGCTGCTGGCCACCAGCCTTGTCTGCAGTGGACGCAGTTCTGATTTTTGCGTGCGTAGCAGTTTCAATTTTGCTTGCAGGAAAATCAAATAAACAAAATCCCTTCCCCAGCCCCTACAGTGAGCAATTCCACATACATCTGTCAAAAAAACAGTGTAGAAGGGATTGGGCTGGGCTTGCCTAGGGTTTGTGTTTCTTAGGCCATGGAGAGAGTTGCTGAAATTCTCAGCACTGAAAGCTCTCTGACTTCATTTGTGTGGCAAGGGACAGTCTTCTCTGTTCATTGTCAACAACAGGGGAGGGAGGGAGCGGTTTCCAGGTGGGTGGGAGATGGTACCAGTGCAATAAAAAAAAAAAAACAACAACAATAAAAGCAGGTAAAGAATCACTCCATATGAGTATTTTACAGTGCCTGAGATGAGCAAGAACACAGGTATTCTTATGGCTTTGGGACACAAGGAACTCCCCATTATAAATCCTGCTTTTCTGTGCGCTAATGCTTTTAAAAATACCACTTTCCTCCTCTTCCCACTCCTTGCAGAAACAGCGTCCCTTTATTCCTTGTAGAATACACACACACACAATTGTTTTTGCAAAGTGCACAATTTCTCCTTCCCCTTACTAAATTGAAATTCAAAATTTCAGCCCGAGTTCCCAGAAAAGGTGGTGATGCTCAGTGTAAGGCGGTTATTCCATCTGATGGCTTATTATCATCACTCACTTCACTTTTCTCCTTTATCTCAAAGCGATTGTTAAAGGAACCAGTGCAGCTTCACCATCCCTAGTTAGCAAGAAAATGCATGTCTCTCTGTTTAGCAGCACAGACTTTGCTAAGACTGTCCTTTTAGGGCTGCGTTTAGAAGAACTGGCCATGTCATTGGGTTTTTTTGTGCTGACAGGAATGATATTTATAATCAGTATGGCCTGAATAGAGGCAAAAAGTGTGTAGTATGTGTACTCGGAACAGCTCTGCGGGGACATCCAGGTGAAGAAGAAAAAACGGGGGTAGAAATGAAAGACCCTAGATGTAGACTGGTCCAGTTGTGGGTACAGACTCCACTCCTGATAAAGAAAGAGAAGGGAGCTAAAGCCTGGGAGAGGCGAAACTATTTCTCATCTGGATGAAAACATCCAGAACGCTACTGTTTTGTTCTCATGCTGTATATGTGCTCTTTCTTGCCTCCTCCAGCAGGATGAAATACTCAGATGGTATCTTAGATAGAAGCTTACTCTCTGTCTGTATGTGTATAAATACGATATCTTCCTTCCAGTGTTTAAGAAATAAAGAATTTACTCTATGGTAGCAATGATGGATTCCAGAGTGCATGAATGAAGATCAGTAGAGCCTGGTGAGGTATAACCTCCCCCTCTGCAGGGGAAAGCTGAGCAACAAAGATGAGGTGATTTGACTAAGACAATATGAGACAGAATTAGGAACGGGAATCGGGAATTTTGTACTTAAGTCTTTGGCTTTCTGACAAGATCACCCGTCTGTCATCAACAGACTGGAAACGTATGAGTTGTGGCTTTGTCTTTAGGAAGAAGAGATTAAATCCAAGTGGGTTATTTCAGTTTGGTCTGAAAGGCTCAGTGGCAGGTGCGAACTTTCTGCTTCCTGTCATCCAGCTCTTAATTGCAGTTTCTTTGCTGTTTGGTGTAGCATTTTGAATTGCAATGACGTTATGCTACAGTAAGATCGTACAAACATTGCTCTGCTGCTGTCTGGTACCAAATTCTTCGTTCAGGATGGGTCCATCACAGTGTGATCTGCTAAGCATGACACAGTTTCAGGGCTTGACTGCAGGTGCTGGGGAACTTGGTCTAGCTAGAGGTGTGATATGGCCTGACACCTGCTGCTGATCGCCACACAAAACAGGTTTTAGCAGAGGCAGCTTTGTTTTAAGGGAAACAGAGGTACCATAATCAGCAGCAAGAGTCCTGACTCCTTGCCGTACTCCGGTGGAAGCTGGTGAAATTTGCTGTGGCTTCAGGAGAGCTTTGGACTGGCTGGCCCCAAGGGTCTGTCAGGATGTTGCCGTAGTCTTAGGCATGTTGCTACAAAGGAAGGGGGAGAAAAGCTGTGGCAGAATGAGTGAGAGGAAAGGGGCAGGAATAGGGCTTGAATCCAGCTCCATGTTCTACAGGGGAAAATTAACATTTCTTTTAAGCCAGCGAGATGGCAGAGCCTGGCTGCACAGAGATAAGTGTGTACAGCAGCTACCCAGTGGGATTTCACAGGTTGACAGTGTTTAGCATGCTGCATTTAACAGTTTCATAGCCAGCTCTTCTTAGTGGCATGACACAAGGTGAAAAAGCTACAACAGGAAGGTGAGGTGCATGTGCTGAATCCTGCACGAAATGGTTTCTCCACTCTGTGGCCTAATGAATACCTGGATGAAAGAAGAGGTGAAGCAAGCATGTGTGAAGGACAGGTAGCTCATATCACCTCTGTCCAGTGAAGTGACAAGGAGTTTAATGAGGATGCCTTGACAACAGACTGTGGCTGTGCTGTCTGTACAGGCAGATCAGTGCTGTCATGAGTTAGCTGCTTACTCTTAACGGGGCCCACCACATGCCCCATTGTTTGCAGGGGTGAAGCCAGCTTGCATATCCCTGCCTTCTTGACTGTTTGTCACCATACAGTAAACTGGAACACTGGAATGGACTGGCTTAAAGTGAACTTTTTCTTCTTGGGGGGGGAAAGGGAAGAGTTGTTCTCAGTGGTCTCTGTAACATTTGGAAACAGGGCTTTTGTCTTAGTACCCACGAGGTGGTTCTGAACTTCTGCACAGAGATGGGAATGAGGAGCCAGAGGGTGATTGAGGAGGAGCTTTTTTTTTTTTTCCCCCTTCTCTGAATGTGACCCCTTTGGGGGGAAGGAAGGAAGAGTGTTTCTGGGTTTAAGAAATTCATAGCTTGCTTGGAAAGTCTAGGCAGCTGTTGGTAACTGGGCCTACACGATTACTCGAGCTCAGTGTATTGTTTGGTGTGGGCCACTTGCGTTCATAGTACCTTAGCTGAAGTTGATTTCCTCTTGCTGCATCCAAACAGGCTGTGGTGAACTTGGGCTCACCAATTTTCGTATGTACCTTGGCTCCTACCTGCAAGAGGCCCTTGTAGCACTCAAATCTCACCTACCTTAACTCAATTGTGCCAACTTTATTTTCACAGTAGGATACTGAGATGGGTCATTCTGGTGAGACAGAAAGGTGGTGGCGAGACAACTAGATCTGCTGGAATTTCTTTGAAGGATCAGTGTGAGCTGACTGGAGACAGGCCAGCATTGGTCGTGACCAACAGGATTCAGATTCCTGTTTGAGCCTTGTTCCACCACCACTTCCTCATCGCACATTCTGAATTTGGCTTGGGAGATGTGGACAGCTGAGATGATTGGGGAAGAGAGACCCAGTCTGGTAAGAGAATGCTAAAAATTTGACTGAGTGTAACTAGCAATAAAAGGCTGATGGGTCTGCAAAAGCTGTCTACTAATGCTTCATAGGAAAAGGTACTGGGGAAGGAGATGCGTTATTTAAGATGAAGGGAAGTGCCAGCGTAAGAAGACTGTATAACCTTGTCCTCAACGAATTGAGGCTGTAAATGAGAATAATGCTTCCAACCATCAGAGGGAAGTTGTGAAGCGTGCTTCCCATAGGAACAGTGGAGAGAGAAACTAAGGATGTCTAGGACCTTGCTGATGAATGAGTACCAATAGCAGCAGGGGCTGGACTCAGAAACACATAACATCCCATCCAAGCCAGATCCCAATTTTTCATTTTCCATGCTAAGCTCCCAGCCTTGTCAAAAGCGATGAGAAATAAGCTTCACTTCTATACTCAGGCTCTTCACCAAGGAGTGGGGCGAGAGCACATCTTCAGGAATGACCAATAATTTAGCATGGAAGCTTTGAAGAGGAAGAGGTGTTTAATGTTAAGCTGTAGTTTAAACCTGTTTTATCGCCACTGGCTTGCTGTGTAAGGAAACTACAAGATGAGGAGCTATCTGCTCTAAGTACAAATAACTATATTTTGCATGTACTTTTTTTACAGAACTGCAGGGCAATATTGACAATCTGAAGTTAGTCTGGGCAGAGGAAATGAACCATCAAATCTCAGCAGAGAGGATGAAGACTATAATGCTGGCTGCTGAGAGCAATATAAGATCCCTTTTGAATATCAGTGGAAAGCGATGATCAGGTATTTTCACAGGGTGGATATGCAAAACAAAATAGATACATGGTTCACAGTGAAACACTGGCAAGAATACTTTGGTATCAGGAAATCATCTTCATACCTTCTGGGATTCTCCTAAATTAAATGGCTGATGTTTTAGAAAATTGACATGAGTTATTTCAGGGATGTATCCCCCAAGTTCGTATTACCATGCTGTTAGGAGAATGTCCTGATTTTCTGCAATTAAACAAAGATAGGTAACTGTTTAACATTCTGTGACTGAAGCAAGTAGCTGTATTAAATGACTGTATGTGCAGAGACAGATACCATCCATAGGAATGGAATTGGCCAAAATAGGATAATTAAGAGGAATGGAGTGACTTACTGCCTCCACTAGATTAGCAGCCAAACTGTTTGAGAAAGGAAAAGACCAAATAGCAGGTTTTGCTTTAACGTTTTTAATAGCAGTACTTTTTCTCAGCGTCTGTTCCATCTCAACTCTTCTGACTCTTCTTTTAAATTATTGTGGACAATTTTTGCATGTAAAAATGCCTCGTATGGTCGACAACTTTGTTGCTCTTTAACAACAGGTACTGTATAAAAGTGACTTGTCAGACTAGTGCAGAATTGTATTTCTGTAGTTAATAGGCAGTCTGGATGTTTCCCTGAGTAAAAGGCTCCCCCTGTGTTGTTGCTCATTGCCTCTCTGCATAGCTAAAAACAGATCTTAGCAAAATTTAGTAGTATTCTTCCATCATTGGGCCTGCCTGCATACATGATCACCAATAATCAGCTGCGCAGTAGCAGCTTGTTTTCTGCTATCTGGCTTGTTGGAGATGATATACGAAGTATGAAGAATAGCATGAGATGTTTTTCTTAAGCTACGTTAAGCCTACTGTGCTGACAGCAGCAAAACAGAACTTGTTTTGACAAGGAGTTGAGCTAACATGACACAAAAGCTAAATGCAGGAAAGATGAGGATCTCTATTAGACCCTGGTGATTTTTTTTCTTTTGTGGGTCATTTTTAAAAGCCTTTCCCCAGCATTTTCCTAGGTCCCCAGGGTTTATTTTCTGAGCTTTCACCTTCTCCACAGTGAAAAAGACTCCTTGTTTTTTTCCATTGGCCTTTGTTCCGTCCAGCACAAAGGCTCAATATTTATTTTGAGACTTACGGATCATTACAATATTGGTAGTGTTGCATTTTTATGTGGTTGTGATATGTCACTGTGAGTTTTTGCTTCCAAGGAGACTGATGCAGTTCGACAGGAGGAAGACAGTGTCATGTCTCGTGTCGTTTCTTCTGCACCATGAGGCATATATGAGGAGTTAGGACCCCAACACAGGTGGCTTAAGCCTGTAATCACTCTACATCTTCTCTCAGGCAAGCATTGGGAATTCAAATCATCTTCAGGCCATGGATCAGACAGGACTTTCTTTTACTTTAACCATCAAGGGGCAATTGCTACCCCAATAGGTCATTGAACCAGCTCATTCTGCCACTGTCTGAAAGATGGATTGCTTTGGATCTAGTATTTATTCATACTGAGATGGGTATGAATAAATCCTGTGCTCCAGTGTGTAAGCTGTTTGCATAGCAGAGGTTGGAAAGGTCCCATTCTCCACTCCCTGCAATGTTGCATGAAGGCTTTGCATTACTCTGAATGTTGAAATATTTGAGGGTACAAGAATCAGGTTGTTGAAGGTTAATGGACCCTAAGAGTCTGCGACAAATAGCACTAATGCTTTTCCATTGATCACGTATACTGGGGAATTCTCTTGGTGTATAATGGGGTTTCCTCTGGGCCTGTCCAAGTTCTCTTGCCAAAGAAGGGGTGCATACGTTCAGGTATCTTCCCAGCGCGATGCCAGGAGGCAGCCATGGTCCACACCCAGTAACCAGGGTTGCAGAGCCAATTACAAAGCTTGCCTATTCCATAATTTAGGTCTGGTGAGTTCATTGGGGCCAAGATTTCATCCACTTACTGGATATTTTATATCATTTTTTTTTGTCTATGGATATTCTCTTCTGGATTCTCCCCTCTGGGTAATGGGCTTGCTGCTGCTGTGCAGCGGAGGAACCACAGCGGTACATGGGAGCTGATCTTAACAATAAGGAACCACTCCAGTGTTGTCTGGTAGGCAAAGGTGACTTGAAAAACCGCTCACTCATAGAAGTGTGCTACCAGAAGTCTTTCTCCCCCACTACTTGTTGTTCAGCATTCAACAGTTGCTGACATGCAATAACTAAAAATTAGTCTTCCCTGATGCTGTGGGGTTTGGATGACAGTCCAGTTCCCAATGGCCAGGTAACAAAGGCGTGTTATTTCAGTAACTGGGAACCCTGCTCCAGGGCCCCATGAGCCATGGAGGCCTTGTTCCCTGCGAGGCCATCCTGACCATATTGCAGTGAGCTAGAAAGTTGCCTTCGTCTGTTGCATTTCTTCTCAAACTGCTGGCCCTCAAACAAAATACTGGGTGAAGTGATGTGTTGGTAACACGTTCTGGGATTGTAAACTGGAAGCAACATTAACTTTCATTAGAAGAATTTAGAAAACTCTTTGACCTTCATAATGGCAAGCCTCTTTCCACTTTCACAGAAAGCGGCTGAAGAGCTCCCAGTGACCTCACCTGTGCAGGACAGAGCCAGAAAATGCAGCACTTGTCTTGCTGTCTTGCCTGTGGCGATGTCGGCAGCTGTGACGAATTGTGAACCTGGTCCTAGCAGGTAGATAAAGGAAGGAGGAGTCCTTTAAGATGCAGGAGAAATGATGAATAAGTTTTATAATGTGTTGTTGTATCAACCAGCCGTTTAGGTTTTGCCTTTGTGTGTCCATGTGCTTGTGTTGAGCAGGAGACTGAAATGAAGAGCAGAGTGCATGCAGCAGTCAAGGGGTCAGTGCCAACCCCTCTCAGGGGGACACTGTCACCAGTGTAGGTAGGAGCTGGGGAGAAGCTGAAGCCTCAGGGAGCAAGGAGTAGGGTGGGTGCAAGATGGCTGCAGATAATTAAAGGGCTGTGGCAGTTGGGATGTGGCTTAAATGGTAGAAAGAAATACAGCCAGAGGCTCAGCCCGGGCTCATAGGTCAGTAGAGTCCTAGCAATTTACAGCAAATGACATAGTGTGCTGCACTGGGAGCATAGTCTGAACGCTGTCTAGTACTCCTCTTGGGAACCTCAGAAGACATCGCTGTCTCAACTGAAGGACTAAAGTAGGGAAGAGTGTCAAATAGCCCTCAGAACAGTGAGACTTACTGTTGGTGGAAGAGCCAGCCTCCTACTCAAAGCAGCTTCTATGTGTGTACTTCGTTCGGTTGGAGTTGGTCTATTATTTATCATTTTGTACCGCTTACTCTGCAGTCATATTTTTCTATAAAAGTGTTACCAGAACCATGTGTTAGCGTATAGGAAGTGCAGGTACTCCGCTGAGATAGCACAGAGACATGTTTCTCACATATGCAGGAGCTTTGAGGTCAGCATTGCTGTCTTATGCAGAGTGGGACTGAGGACCATGGCAGTATTGCTCTAGGCTCTGCATGAGCACATGGATGTGCCTGGATGAAAGAAAACATCTTCAGTAAAATAGAGATCACACTGGCAGTCACTTCTGAATGTGAGAGGAGCAGCTAATACTTATAGTATACTTATAATAATTACTGAAGTCATAGTAACATCTTTTCTCAAGCTGAAGATGTAATGGGAGATGAGTGTTGGGCAACAGAGGTAATGGACCTGAAGCATCTGAGGTGGCTGATTTGTTGAATGGACCTCTGTATGTGTTTGGTGAGGATTTGGATCTGCTCCATAGTTTGCTAAAGGACTGTTGTACCCATCTGGTGTTGTCCTACATGGCACGTAGTTTATATGAGTATCAAAGCCTTATTTCTAACCTGTGCTTTCCACTGTGGTAAGGAAGTGTATGAGATGCAGAGCATCGGGGCTCCATCAGATCCTCGTGTGTGGTTCAGTGAAGGATCTCAAACCCAGGCTGGAGGTGAATTATTCCTCCTTTATGGTTATAATAACCCTCCTATTGGTGGCCAGCATAGTCTTATGTGTGATAGTTGCTGCAGTATCGCATACAGGCTCAATGCTCCATCCAGCCAAAAGTCAGGTGATGATAGGACGCTCTTGGCCTTGCTTTCAAAGAGACTTTTGCCCTTGTCAGAATCACTTTAATCTCCCCAGGCATTTTCAAATAGCACCTGTGTGGAAGAACGCAGGTGCTGAGTTGCATCTCCAGTCTTGCTGAGAGCTACTAGCTGCACACCAGAGTTTGACACTGTAATAATAGATTTCTTTTGTCAGATGAAATTAATCTTGGATTATCTGCTTCACCAATCCAAATACAGGCTCCTACATTAGCATCCACTTTCCTTAGGCTTGAATCTTTCAGGAAATAGATGCAAATTGGAAAACCTACGTAAGTTAACCGAGGTTGTAAATCCCAGCGACATCACACGTGAGCCCGGGAGCTAGAGAATAGCTTTCAAACAACTTCCCACAAACTGAGAGTGAGCGCTGCACTCTCATACATTATTAAAGCTGTGGTGAGAAACAGGCTTGCTAATACAGAGCCCCTGTGCTTGAAGCAACCACTCCCATTTAAGGAACAAAAAATGCTGTCATCTACCTCCAGCCAGGAGAATCCAGATTAATTTCTGCTCTCTGAATTAACACACCAAAACTTTGTAAAGAGTCGCTCTGGGCTGCACTCAACAGATCTGACACAAGCCTGTTGTGTCAAGAACTCCGTCAATCAGAGGAGCACTTTGCTCTGTCTCTCTTTCTCCCTGCCCGCATCGCCTGCAACATTTGGGTTTTAGTTTTGGCTGGTAGGTGATTCTGAGAGGAAAAAGTGTGAGCGGGTGTGTAGTGAGGAGCATCAGCACTGCACATTGCAGAATTGGAAACAGGATTTCCAAGGGGAAGTAATTTTTCTGCCTGGACCACTCAGATGTAGGATGCTCCGGCATAGCTTTCTGGATCAAACCAAGATATTGTGCCCTTTGCTGTGCTGTGTGCATGTTAACCCCTTTGTCTTTGCACTGCATCATTGCTGAGTGTCAGACATAACCTAATTGCCTGAGATTTAATTTCAGGAAATGCCTATGTTTTCCTCGTTGGTTCTCACCCCAACTCCCAC